>OU342742.1:458359179-458782294 GCA_910589775.1 Avena eriantha | reverse complement strand
GGGAGCGACCACAGAAAGATTATGCGCCTCTGCGGGAAGAAAAACATCGAGAGAGAAAGATCTCTTCGGTAGATAGAATTCTGCCGGGGGAATTTCTTCTCAGGGAGGAGAGATCGTCACCATCAACAGCACCATCAAGCTGGACTTCATTGGGATCATCATCATCATCATTATCACCACCATCATCTCCACTAGCACCATCATCTCGCTGTAACAATTGGGTTGACTCTTGCATAGTTCTTAGGGGAAACTTTCCCAGTGTTGATTACTCTTTGTAGTTGATGCTATTGAGTGGAACCATTGAATTATTGTTTATGTTCAGATTGTTATACATCATTATTCCATCTCTGATCATGATCCATATGATGTCTTGTGAGTAGTTCGTTTTGTTCTTGAGGACATGGGAGAAGTCATGTTGTTAGTAGTGGAATTGTGTTGAGAAAGATTCAATAGTTTGATATTTCAGTTGTGGTGTACTTCTTGTAGTGGTGTCATGTGAACATCGACTACATGAAACTTCACCTATATGGGCCTAGGGGAATGCATTGTGTATTTGGCTACTAATCGTAGGGGTTGCCGGAGTGACAGAAACCTGAACACCATTGCACAAGAGACGTCAGGGTCTTAGAGTTTAAAGCTGTGGTTAGGTTTCTACCTTAATTACTCTTTTGTACTTATGGATGCTTGCAAGGGGTATAATCATAAGTATGTATTAGTCCTAGGAAGGTCGGTACATTAGCACAAGTTCACCCACAACACTTAGCAAACTAAAGAAGATTAATCAACTATATGCAGCGAAAGCACTTGACGGAATTCCCATGTGTCCTCGAGATCGTTTGGTCATCTTAAGTAATACAACCGGCTCGTCCTTTGCTGAAGAAAGGATTGGGCCACTTGTTGCATTTATTCTTATTGTCTTTTATTTACTCGTACTTTATTACCTGCATTATAAAAACCCCTAAAAATCTGTTTGCTAAGTATTTACAGAGAATTCCTGCTCCAAGCCACTAGCCAACACCTTCTGCTCCTCGTTGGGTTCGACACTCTTACTTATCGAAAATATTGCGATACACCCCCTTTACTTGTGGGTCATCAAGACTATTTTCTGGCGCCGTTGCCGGGGAGTGAAGCGCTATTGGAGAGTGGAATTGATAAAGGAAACTTCTACTGTGAGTATTTTTTATTTCTGTTAGTTGCTTTATTTTCAATATGGATAATTCGCTGAGTTTCTTATTTCATAATGCTACTAGCACTGCTAAGGTAGTAGATGAACCACCACCTGCTGAGAATGATATTTTTTAAATACCTACAAGAATTATTGATCGTGTTATGGATAACTACTATGTTGGGGATGGAACTGTCCATCTCGGTGATCATTTGCTCTTTATACACAAATTATGCGGGTTATTCAAGTGTGCAGGTATTACTACAGATCAAGTCAAGAATAAGTTATTCTCATTATCACAGAAAGGAAGAGCTGAGGACTGGTATAAGCTTTTGAAGAATACTCAAGCTCTTGAATGGTAGGAAATAGTTCCTCTCTTTTATTCAAAGTTTTATCCTCCTAGTGAGATTCATAAAGATCGGAATAAAATATACAATGGTTGGCCTCTTGATGGAGAGAGTACAGCTCAAGCTTGGGGCAGATTGAAGTTACTAATGCTCAAATGTCCCATTCATGACCTCCCCAACAATATTATGATCAATAACTTTTATGCAAGGCTTCCTCTTCATGATAAGGATCTATTGGATGCTTCTTGTGCTGGATCATTCACTCGTATGGAAGAATAAGCTAAATGGGATCTTCGGTACCGTATTCAAGACAATGCTGAAGCATGGAAGAATGACAAAGGAAGAAAGTCAGGTATAAATTATGATTATGAATGCATTGAATCTTTTATGGGAACTGATGACTTTCAAAATATTAAAAATGCTTATTGTATAGAGTCTCAAGCTATTGCAACTTATTTTAAGGCTTTTGCTTCCTACATTGAAGTGCCTAAAAAGAAGTGGAATAAGTATCATGAACCTTATAAAGATGTTGCTAAGAGTGTTCCTACAAGAAATACTAAAGTTTATACTGCTAATCATGTTTCACCTGAGCCTTACATTGAGAAAATGCCTTTCCCAGTTAAAATAAAGGAACATTCTATGATAGCTAGTATGGTTAATGAAAGTACAAATAAAGCTGTTGAACTTGATAAACAAATGGATGATGAACCTATAATAGCAAATGTGAAAGATTTTGTCACTAAATATGCAGAAGAAGGACACCCTATCCTTTGTAAGTATACCTCTAATATTGTTTCACAAAGTGTTATGAGAGCTAGTGTCCCTGTGTTTTCTGCTAGAATAAGTGATCATTGCGACGATAGTACTTGTGATACTTATATTGTTAAGTTTATGCATGATACTGAAAGTTATTATGAGAGAGGGAAAAGTGTTCTTATGCATCTCAATAATATCAAGTTTCCTCGTTTAATGCTTAAAGTCTTCATGTTGCACTTGTTTTGCCTTCCTATGCCTGCAGCCTCTGGTTTCAACAACTTGTTTGCTTACAAAATTCCCTTGCATAGGAAGTGGGTTAGACTTAAACATGTTTATTTTTGCTTATTAATGCTCTCTTTTATTTCAATTCATATTCTTATGTGAGCATCATTGAAATTATCATGCCCATCTTAGTGGCTATAAAGAAAGAGCTTTTTGGGAGACAATCCAATATATTTTTGCTTTCAGTTTGTTTTTGTTTCTTTGTGTCTTGGAAGTTATTACTTCGGGAATAACCTCTCCTTATCTTTTTTTTTGTTTTTTGTGTCAAGATCAACCTCTAATGAGAGAGAAGTAAGATTTGGGGTAGTTGCTATCCCGAAACAGATTTTTGTGCTTCACCGTAAAAAATCGTGAGAGATCTCTGTATGTCGGATTGAGCTGTAATTTTTGATTCTTATGCCCCAGGTTGTTATTTAACTTTTGTTAGTTTTGAACTTTTTGATTTGAGCAACAGAAGATTTTCTAAAAAATTGATCTTTACCTGCTGGTCTGTTTTAACAGATTTTACCACTCTTCTATTTGCTTCTTAAGACGATTTCCTTTTTGAATTCTTTTGGGTTTTCGGAAGGAGTTGCTACAGTAGCTTGTGTTTTGGTGGATTTAAGTTGAAATTGAACTTAAAAGTTTTATTACCTCGCTTATACTAATGTTGCTAATGAGAATTGTGTGAAAGAAATTTTAGGATATTGGAGAAAACGGTGTAATAAGAAAGAGAAAGGTTTCATGACTCGAGCAATATGAGTATGAAGATGAAGATATTGATGTTATTCAAGTACTGACTCCAGAAGAATCTGCTAAATGCCAAATTCAGAGACCTATAGAGTCCGAATAGGTAATAGCTTTGGTAAGAAAAGTTCTGCGAAAACTGTGTCCAATTATACTTTTGCAGTTTTTATCCAACAAGGAAAGCTATGAAGCGAAAGAGGGATGGAAACGGAGCCAGGGTGGCTCACACCACCCCTTGGCGCGGGGCCCCCCTAGCCGCACCAGCAGGTGGTGTGGCCACCTCGGCCTCCGTCTCCGACCCATTTTCTCCCAGTACCTTCCTTTTGGTGTGAAACTTCGTAATATATAATCCCCCGGATCCCCCGAGGTTCGTATATCGCGTTCTCGTCGTGTTTTTGTTTCGATCTGTTTCTGCCAGGCACTATGCTTGAAAGTTCAGAAGCACAATGGTGTCCGCCAAGGATAAAGGAAAGGAGCCTATGGAGGAAGATCTCCAAGACCCCGGGGAGGAGAAGGAGATCAAGAGTGAAGATGAAGAGGAGGCAAAGCACACCGACACTACCATGGCAATCATTGGAGTGGTGGAAAACCCTGCCAAGATTATGTCAACTGGAGGGAAGCCTCCTCATCACTGTTCTACACCATGGTCACTTCCTCCACGCACCAAGAATCCTTTCCATACCCTTATCCATGAACATCAATACCAGAATATGCCCAAGGAGAAACTACCATCCAATTGGGATTTGCCTCATTCTAACCATGAAGGAAAATAAGACTCCAAGGAGGTAGAGTGGGGAAAGAATCACAAAATTTGGGATCTGCAACCCGACACAATCATGAGCCGCATTGAGCAAAACTCACAGTTTATTCGCACTCTCACCTTCGAGATTGAGGACTTGGGGAAATTAATCAAAAAGCTCATCGAGAGAATACCACCACCAACAAAGGAGTAATTCTTCATCAGGTTTTGGCATCCCCTTGGTTTGTTCCAAGCTTGGGGGAGTGCCGCGGTATCACATGAATATCTTCTATTTGTTTACCTTTTTAGTAGAGTCATATCATGAATAGAGAAGTTATCATGTAGGATGGTTTGCATTATGGAAGTGTCCCCTCTCTCGTTCGATATCTATGTATCCCTTGGTGTGAGTTACCGTTATAGAATATTAATGAGAAGTTCTATCATTTACTCTTTTGCATATCTTATTTTAGTTTTCAATTCATGGTTATATGATTGATCTTGTTGTTAGTATTGGTATCACTTTGGGATCATTGAGTTAATTTAGTTGGTTTTGGAAAACCTTTGCATTCTTGTTTTTGTCACTTGTATGTTTGTTTGTTTCCTTCAACTCTTATGCTTGCTACCCAGCCTTGCTAGCCAAAAACCTATACTAAGAGGGAATTCTTCTCGTGCCTCCAATCCTTAAACCAAAACTTATGCCATTTGTGTCCACCATACCTACCTATTAGCATTATTTCTATTTCAAGTAAATTCATGTTTTTATCTATCTTCCAAATTAAACTTGTTATGTGAAAATTAGTGATTAAAGCTCTCACGAACTTGATGGCACACTTTACTTTCTTGCATTTAATAATCTTGAACCATTGTGTCCATTTTTGTTGCGTATATGCTTGCGCTTTATAAGTTGAAGTTAGCAGAACCATGTATCATGGGGAACGCTTTCAACATTGCATTGGTACTTTGTGCCTAGTTGATATCATGTTCTTTTGCTTATGGATCCCGGCGATGTGAAATAAAAGGGGAACTTGTAAGATCATGGAGTTCATATATGTGTTAGAGAAACGCCTAGGCCGCTAGCCTAAGCCATGCCTAATCATGGTGGAAACTTGCAGCATAACTATAATGAGCTTTCTATGAAGCATCCTCAATAAAAACCTATGCAAATAGCAAATAAAAAGATCGCTGAGATGCTCATTGTCTGCTTGCCTTGTCATTTTGATTATGGGATAGCTCTTGTATCATGTGCAAGGGGTACCCTGTTGGTTGTTCTCTATGATACATATGTATTTACAATGACAAGAGCTTACTTGTGACAGAAGTTGAGTAGCATGAGGTTCGGTCTTCGTAAGTAAGAGGCATGAGACTTTAATTTATAACTTGTCAATCATATCCTCTTAGTTGTGTCACTTTAACCTTAATCACCTAAATATGCTTATGATAGGGGCAATGAGAGCTGAAAGCTAATAAGTACCATATTTTTTGGAAGATCTTTATGAAACTTGAAATACCTGCTTCCCTCTGCGAAGGGCCTTTCTTTTACTTTTTAGTTGAGTCAGTAAACCCCTTCTACCTCAAAAAGTATTTTGAGTTGTTGTGTTTCATTCATTCATATGTGATGCTTCTTGTCCGTATTCTTTTATCGACTCTTCACTCCATAAACCCGAGGTCATGTTTATTGAGCTCAGTTTTACTTGAGGACAAGCGAAGTCTAAGCTTGGGGGGAGTTGATACGTCCATTTTGCATCACTATTCTATATTATAATTTACTATTATTCTTTGATATATTTCATATTAAGAGATGATACTTATGTTATTTCATCTATTTTTGCATGGTTGATGACTTTTGGAGCATGGACCGCTGCAGTCAGGATTCTGATGGAAAAGGTGCGGTTTGGAGGCAAAATTCGTGAAGATCAGAAAATCTGGGAAATATATGGAAAATCCTATTTTTCCAGAAGACGAAGGCTGCCAGAAGGAGGAGTGGAGATGGGCCACACGGGGCCCACACCACCCCCTGGCGTGGGCCACTCCAGGCCACGCCACCAGGTGGTGTGGCCGCCCTAGCCCACCTCTAGCTCTCCCCTCTGGCATATATTATCCTCTCGAAACCCTAAGACTCGGGGGAGCGACCACAGAAAGATTCCATCGCCTCTGCGGGGCAGAAAACACCGAGAGAGAAAGATCTCTCCGGCAGATAGAATTCTACCGGGGGAATTCCTTCCTGGAGAGGGGAGATCGTCGCCATCAACACCACCATCAAGTTGGACTTCATCAGGATCATCATCATCACCACCATCATCTCCACCAGCACCATCATCTCCACCATCATCTCGCAGTAACAATTGGGTTGAACCTTGCATAGTTCTTAGGGGAAACTTTCCCGGTGTTGATTACTCTTTGTAGTTGATGCTATTGAGTGGAACCATTGAATTATTGTTTATGTTCAGATTGTTATACATCATTATTCCATCTCTAATCATGATCCATATGATGTCTTGTGAGTAGTTTGTTTTGTTCTTGAGGACATGGGAGAAGTCATGTTGTTAGTAGTGGAATTGTGTTGAGAAAGATTCAATAGTTTGATATTTAAGTTGTGGTGTACTTCTTCTAGCGGTGTCTTGTGAACGTCGACTACATGACACTTCACCTATATGGGCCTAGGGGAATGCATTGTGTATTTGGCTACTAATGTAGGGGTTGCCAGAGTGACAGAAACCTGAACCCCCGTTAGGAAACCATTGCACGAGGGACGTTCGGGTCTTAGAGTTTAAAGTTGTGGTTAGGTTTCTACCTTAATTACTTTCTTGTACTTGCAGATGCTTGCAAGGGGTATACTCACAAGTATGTATTAGTCCTAGGAAGGTCGGTACATTAGCACGGGTTCACCCACAACACTTAACAGAATTCCCGTGTGTCCTCGAGATCGTTTGGCCATCTTAAGTAATAAAACTGACTTGTCCTTTGCTGAAGAAAGGATTGGGACACTTGCTGCATTTATTCTTATTGTCTTTTATTTACTCGTACTTTATTTACCTGCATTATCCATAACCCCTAAAAATCAAATTGCTAAGTATTTACAGAGAATTCCTGCTCCAAACCACTAGCCAGCACCTTCTGCTCCTCGTTGGGTTCGACACTCTTACTTATCTAAAATACTGCGATACACCCCCTAAACTTGTGGATCATCAAACACACATGCAATGAGTCTAGTGGATCCAAATGTGGTTTGTGAAAAGAACAGACATGCAATGACTTTGGTGGATCCGTATGTGGATTGTGAGAAGAACACACATGCAATGACTCTAGTTCTGGTTCATGAAAAGAACACAAATGTAATGACACTGGTGGATCCATATGTGGTTCATGAAAACTACACACATTCAATAACACTAGGGGATCCAAATGTGGTTAATGAAAAGAACACACATGCAATGACACTAGTGGATCCATATGTGGTTAATGAAAAGAACACACATGCAATGACTCTGTTGGATCCATGCGTGGTTTGTGAAAATAACACACATGCAATGACTCTAGTGGATCCATGTCGTTTATGAAAAGAACAGACATGCAATGACTCTGGTGGAGCCATATGTCGTTTAGGAAAAGAATAGACATGCAATGACTCTAGCTGTGGTTAATGAAAAGGTCACTCAGGCAATATCTCTTGTGGATCCATATGTGGTTTGTGAAAATAACAAACATGCAATGACTTTGGTGGATCCATATGTTTTTAGGAAAGGAATAGACATGCCATGACTCTGGTGGATCCATATGTGGTTTGTGAGAATAACACACATGTAATGACTCAAGTTGTGGTTCATGAAAAGAACACACATTCAATGACACTGGTGGATACATATGTGGTTTGTGAAAAGAACACACATTCAATGACACTAGGGGATCCATATGTGGTTAATGAAAAGAACACACATGGAATGACACTGGTCGATCCATATGTGGTCAATGAAAAGAACACACATGCAATGACTCTGTTGGATCCATGTGTGGATTGTAAAAAGAACACACGTGCAATGACTCTAGTGGTTCCATGTGGTTTATTAAAAGAACAGACATGCAATGACTCTGGTGGATCCATATGTGGTTTATGAAAAGGACAAACATGCAATGACTCTAGCCGAGGTTAATGAAAAGAACACACATGCAATGACACTAGGGGATCTATATGTGGTTTTTCAAAAGAACACACATGCAATGACTGCGGTGGATCCATATGTGTTTTAGGAAAAGAACACACATGTAATGACCCTGGTGGATCCATATGTGGTTTATGAAAAGAACATACATTCAATGACTCTAGCTGTGGTTTATGAAATGAACACACATTTCAATGATACTAGGGGATCCATATGTGGTTTGTGAAAAGAACACACATGCAATGACTCTTGCTATGGTTTGTGAAAAGACCACACATCCAATGACTCTAGTTGTGGTTTATGAAAAGAACACACATGCAATGACTCTGGTGGATCCATATGTGGTTTGTGAAAAGAACACACATGCAATGACTCTAGTGGATACATATGTGCTTTGTGAAAATAATAGACATGCAATGACTTTGGTGGATCCATATGTGTTTGAGGAAAAGAACGCAAATGCAATGACTCTGTTGGATCCATATGTGGTTTGTGAAAAGAATACACATTCAATGACACTGGTGGATCCATATGTGGTTTGTGAAAAGAACACACATGCAATGACTCTAGCTGTGGTTCAGGAGAATAACACACATGCAATGACACTGGTGGATCCATATGTGGTTTGTGAAAAGAACACATGTTTAATGACTCTATCTATGGTTTATGAAAACAACACACATCCAATGACTCTGGTTGTTGATCCATGTGTGGTTTGTGAAAAGAACATACATGCAATGACTCTGGTGGATCCATATGTGGTTTATGAAAATAACACACATGCAATGACTCTAGTTGTGGATCCATATATGGTTTATTAAAACAACACACATGCAATGATGGTGGATCCATATGTGGTCTATGAAAAGAACACACATACAATGACTTTAGTAGATCCATATGTGGTTTGTGAAAAGACCACACATGCAATGACACTGGTGGATCCATAGGTGGTTTGTGAAAAAAGACACATCCAATGACTCTAGTTGTGGTTTATGAAAAGAACACACATCAAAGGACTCTAGCTGTGGTTAATGAAAAGAACACACATGCAATGACTCTAGTGGATCCATGTGGTTTATGAGAAGAACACACAGCCAATGAACTCTAGTGGATCCATGTGGTTTATGCCAATAATACATATCTAATGAACTCTTGTGGATCCATGTGGTTTATGAGAATAACACATATGCAATGAACTCTAGTGGATCCATGTGGTTTATGAGAAGAACACACATCCAATGAACTCTAGTGGATCCGTCTTGGAATAATTTGATGTATGCCATGATGTATTTCATTGTACAAGACACTCACTTTCCATTTTTATACTACTCAGTTTTGCCCTTGGTTTTTTGATACTACTCAGTTTTGCCCCCCTCTCTCTCTTTTGTAGAAGCCCAAACCTATGCTCACTCTGTCTGCTATGCCCTGATTGGTTGTCACAGTTGTCACGCGGCTCATGCACACCAACCATTGATCCTGTGTGATCCAATGAGGATCATTGCACATGTTGTGCCCTTCAAAGTACAGCGTGAGACATCACGGACGTCTCCCTTAGCGAGACTTCTACAAGAAGGAACATAAAGCCATCCATGGAAAAAGTCATCGAGTGGTCATGTCATGTTTAATCAAGTCTGAAAGCCTACTACTGCTACTACTACGCCACAACACATGCGTCACCGAGTGCACGGTCGTCAAAGGGCAGCTGCAATTTATTGCCATTTGATTTTAATAAAAGATATCCCATTTTTATGCAGCGACTCTCAATCTCACTTCCAACTAAGACCCACCGTAAGAAACTTCCACGCGTTAGCCGGAGGCCGAAGAGCTGAGAAATGGGTCTCGAGGAGGGCTCTCGGGAGGGGGGAGGGGCCTCGATGAGACCTAATGTCTCTGCCTTCAACAAGTCCCTCGCAGTCATCCATACATCCCTCTACCCGATCTAGCACAACCCCACAAATCTCGCCGTACAGCCACCTACCTTCTCCTCTACATTTCCCCTTTTAATTATTGCCAAATTTATGGTTGTGTCAAACTTCATTAATAGAAATTGTGTCTGGGCCCTTTGCATGCGGCTGAATATAGAACTACCATGCATGTCCCAGGAAAAAACGTGACGTACCGTGCGCATGTCATGGTGCACGGTGAAGTAGCCTACACGGCGCGTTGCACGGTGGTGCAACGAAACGTGCCTTGATTCCATTCACCTTAACTATAGAGCCCCTCTCCGCATACCCACTCTCACTCTCCTCACGTAACCCTCTCCACTGTCCCACCAGCTTCTACAACTCCCGAGAAAACCCCATCCACGCCGGCGATGGCGGAGGAGGATGCGATGGCCATCGTCGCCTCCAAGGCCGCCGGCGAGGAGGCTCTCATCTCCATCTTGGTCCCCTCGACGCGTTGAAAGCAGCCACCGTCCCTGTCCAGGACCCTATCGAGGCATCGATGGTAGCCCTCGTTCCCGTCCAGGCCCCCATCCCTTCAACCGATGTAGCCGTCGGCGAGGAGGCCCCCACCAGCAAAGAGGCCCCCCCGGTCACGAGCAGATCCAAATCTTTTGGGACCCCTATGATCCAGAGGAGTACATTGCTCCGGTGAACCCCTACGACACCCGCATTGATGACCCATGGTCGGAGGTAACTAGGATTTGATCCCTTTCCCTAGTCCTTCTCCCATTCCCATCATTGGATGCTAGATCTTGGTTTTTTAGGGTTCGCTTGTTTGCATTTTGATTGCTCGATGTTCTTACATCATCTAATCCTCCTTTTTTTTCTTCCAATAGGTTTATGGCAGCGATGTCTGCAGAGATGAGAAATCCAGGCACACCAAGACTCTTCAGATGCTGAGGAGGCTGTAGGCCGGACAGTACGACACCTTCTTCACTGGTGGCATCTACAGTTTCCCCTTCTGCAGGACGATACTCGCCGGCACTGACTTCAACTGCGTCGTGATGCACGTAAAGGGCTCGAGCTCCGGCACCCCCAAAGTCGGCCATACTGTGAATGTCAACTCCTACATCACTGAACACTCTAGAGGGTGGCCATCGAAGAGGGTCACATGCCTCCGATCAAGCCCAAGGCCCCCAAGATCAAGGGACTGGGCAACAAGAAGTGGAGGAAGCGCCAGAGGGAGGAGGCGGAGGCGCATGCAAGGAGGGGTTGAACGTGTCTGCTACTGCTAAGCAACTTCTATTGATTTTGTATATTTTCTGTGTGATGGCTGCTGAGCAGCTAATGTATCGAACGTCGTTAAGCAACCTACTTTCTATCACTATATCCTATTTAGCTATGCACAACTATATCTACATTTGTTTTGTTTTTTGAATGAATGAATCCTGCCTGGTGTGATTTGCTGCTCTAGATTTGCTACCAAATCAGGCCAAAAAGAGGTCCAAAAGGGAACGAATGATCGAAGAGAGAAGCTACTCTAGATTTGGTACCAATTTGGGCAAAATGAAACATATCTGTTTAGCGAGAGAGGAAAAAGGTACTCTTTCAAACTGCCAGTTAACAAGATGCCATCTTGACAAGCTACCAGACACATACAGAAACATAACACAAAGAAGTAAAATTCATTCGAGGTGCTAGCCATCTTGACAAGCTAACTGAAACAGAAACATATCACAAAGGAGTAAAATTTCATTCACTACTCATCAGAACACTTGAGGCACTTGCCATCATTCCTAGGCGACCAACTGCCATCATTCCAGGTGGATCTTACATTTTTCGCCCTCCACAACTCGCAAAGTTCGTCCCACCTAGAATCTGACTTGGCTTCCCTATCTTCAGCATCCTGTAGCACGATTAGCGGTGCATCATAGGCCTGATTGTTGCCGCTAGAAGATGATGCCTCTCTGTTTGCTGCTTCAGCTGCAACCTCTCTGTCAGCTGCTTCTGTAGCCTCTCTGTCAGCTGCTTCAGATGCAGTCATTTTCTTTGCATATACAGCGTCAAACTCAGCTATTCTGCATTTTCTACAAAGGGCTCCCCTAAGCTCGTCTTCCCTCTTGTAACTAGGGAAAAACACTAGGTAACGTAGAATGAAATGGATCTGATTATATAGTTGGTAGGTCACGTAAGCATCTATGGCTGCATACTTCAGGTTTATATTAGACAACGGCCACTCCTCCCAGAAATCGTGCCTATCCGTAGGAAAATCTGCCTTCATTATGTCGTACGACTCATCGAGGATTCTAGTTGTGAGTGTAGCCATTCCATCCTTCCTCGAGCCTCCTATGATCTTGACAATACCCTGAATATCGATCCACTTCTGCGCAGGAATTGTAATCCCCTCTTGACGAAATTTCCAAAAATCAGTTATATTGTCGATAGTGCAGAAAACAATTCCTTTTTCTACAAGGAACTGGCGCAGCGCCGGACAATTCTTGTCAGTCCTGAAAGTATGTAGTTTGTCATCACCAAAATTTGTAACTACAAATGTTTTGTCAATGCAAGATCATCATCTGAATATAATTTTAAAAAGTTTAGTAAATGCAAGATCAAGACTCTCAACATTGGCTTGTCATAATTTCTTTGGTACTAAATAAAATTCAGTAGTTGCAAGATGAGAAAATGGATAAAGAACAAGGGGACAAAACCCTAAAAGCGGTTAACTATAGAGAGCAGATCTACAAACCGGGAGAAGTGGTAGACGAGGACGTGTTTCCTCATGGCCAGTTGAACGACGACGACTTCCTTCCCTTCATATGGGTTCTCCGGGGTGGACTCGAGGTCCAATCCCACAAACTTGACCTATTCTATCTTAAGCCAACCCTCATACATCCTGAGGACTCGCACCACTATCTCCTCCTCATTGGTGTAGACAATGTCTATCTTCTTATTATCATGGGAAATGAAGCTTGTCTCTAGAGTGCGATGACCTTCCATGGTGGCAAAGAGAAGACGGAAAGAAGACAAATCATTGGAAGAAGAAGAGTGGTTTATGCAAGACAGGGGAATAGTGTAACCGCCAATGCGTTTCTAAGGTAGTGGTTAACAATGGGCATGGAAGTCCAATGGAGAGATGCATGTTGGTGGCCGTTCCAGCTTCTAAGTAAACAAAAAATAATAATAAGGAGGATATATGCGCCTTGTTTTGTCACATCAAAACACTTGGCCGATCGTGTAGTCCTATCGACTGTGCTAGCGCAGCAAGTCTACGTGACAGCCAGCACGCCTAAGCGATGGGAGCAACATAACGGCGAAAACTGATAGGGGGCCCCAACTTGACGGGCGTTAGCCTGATATTTCGTATTGAAATGTAAAGTTGAATTCGTGCCAAAAAAGACCCTCTAAGTATTTGTCACGCCAACTATGGTCAATGTGGCTGATTACAGGCAACTTGGGTACCGTGTTGCCTGGGCGCCTCAAATTTTGTGCCGCAAAATGATATTCTCGCTACAAGGGGTATCCAGTACGGATCCTTGGAGAAGGAAGCAATTCAGAGAACTTGCTTACTCCAGAACTTGACAACACGGTCATGTGGCAACATGGCGATACTTCTAGTAGACACCTAGATATCACGAACCACCGATATGTCACTTAGTTCAAGAGGAAACTTGCTTAGTAAGGCAAGAAGATATTGTCTCAGAGCTTCGGCACAAGCCTACCTCTTTGACCGAAGAGAGTGTAGCAGAGTAACAAACTTGGTAGCATAGTCATCCTTCGATTAGTGATAGGGTCAACCATCACGATATAAATGACACAAACGTCCTTGGATTTCAAAGCAATAAGAATTGCTAAGAATCTCAAATGACCACATTATTACGCACACACATCACTCATGAGCATGAAAAACTCAAAGGAAGGGTAGGTAAATATGCGTAGAAGCATCACTTCATTAAGTGGTCATGAAACTCAACACGACCTCTTAGTATGAAAGTGTGTGACACCTTAAGGTACAACAGATAGAAGCTAAGCATGCCTCTTAATCTGCGGATTACAACACTTTGACCTGGTCCTAGATATGACGAGGTACTTGAAGGGAATATGCCCTGAGAGGCAATAATAAAGTTGTTATTATACATATTCCAAGTATATGATAGATGTTTATTTTGCATGCTATAATTGTATTAATTTGGAAACGTTAATACATGTGTGTTTAATAAACAAAAGGAAACTTCCTAGTTATGCCTCTCTTATAAACTAGCTCGCTGATTAACAAGATGATCAAGGTTTCCTGATCATGGACATTGGATGTTGTTAATAACGAGGTCACAACATTAGTGGAATGATGTGATGAACATTCATCTGAAGTATAGCATTATGATCAAAGTCATTGTGTTTATATTGCTATAACATGTAACGAAGTAATCCTAGTCCTTGGACCATGAGATCATGTTAATCACTAACACTGGAAGAGCATATTGAAAACATCAAACGTCACACCGTGAAAGGGTGATTATAAAGGTGGGTTCAGTACTACGAAAGTGTTATGTAGAGGCTCATGGATCAAGAGTGGGATTTGTCCATCCCGATGATGGATAGATATTCTCTGGGCCCTCTCAGTGATATCACATTGGTTAGCTTGCAAGCAAGTGATGAGATCACTAGAATGTTATATCGCGGGAACGAGAAAAGAGTACATGTCGGTAACAAGATCAAACTAGGTATGGAGATACCGATGATCGAATCTCGGACATGTAATATATCCTGAGACAAAGGGATTTAGTTACTAACGTTAATGGTTCTCACAATCATAGAAGTCATCGCAGAATGTGTAGGAGTCAGTATGGATCTCCAGGTCCCACTTCTGATTATTGATCTGAGAGGGGTCTCGATCATGTCTGCATTATTCACGAACCGTAGGGTGACACACTTAAGGTACACCAACACCATTTGGAGCACATATGTTTCAGACGTATGAATTGCAAAGCACTAGAATTATTTCAATAGACACCGAAACTATTTTAGGTGAAATTGCTGAAATTGGTTCTACATGTAATATTGAAATGTTGAAGGGGGTTTTATGTGAATGTTTTTTAATTAAATTAATTAACAAAATGCTGAATAAAATTAATAAAAGAGTCATATTAAATGAGAGAGCATTAAATTTGGAGAAATTGAATGCATTTAAAGTAAAGACTTTCAAGAGGAATGTTAAGGGACAAATTTATGTGGAGGGGGTTACCACTACATGAATGTGAGAGGTGAGGGGTCACCCCCATGGGTGGCCGACCATGGGGAGGGGTATCCCCCCTCCTCCTATAAAAGGCCACCCCTCTCACCCTTCTTACTTACACCTCCTCATGAAGGATCTCTCTCCCCCTCTAGTATTATTCCCCCATGGTCTCGGATTAGCGAGATACATGTTCACGATGGATTTCATCTGGAAGGAGTTGCTTCTTCTGCTGCATCGTTGGAGCAAGCAGGCGGAGGTTGTTTGGTGGCCTGAATGTGTGTGCGAGTGCGGATGCGCTGCTGGTTTGTGGCGCTACGACTTCCACACGATCTTGAGATCGGCAAGCGAACGACTACATCATGCACGAGTTCCTACTCGTTAACAAAACTTTGTTGTCTTCAAGGGTAAGTTCTCCATGGATGTATATCCACCCGTTTCTTGTATCTAGTAGATAGATCTTGGCGTATAGTTCCCATCGTAGGATTTTTTTTTGTTTTCTATGTTGCGAACCCTTCAGTGTTATCAGAGCCTGATCTACGTGTAGGTGCTTTGCACGGGTAGAACACATACAAGTATGTGGGAGGTGATGATCATGTTATTGCTTCTTATATGTACTTTGGATATTGGTGGCATAGTGGGATGAAGCGGCCCAGACCAACCTTACATGTCATCGCACATGCGACCGGTTCCACGACTGACATGCAACTAGTTTTTCATAAGTGGCTAGCGGGTGTCTATCTCTCCTACTATAGTCAATATCTGATTTACAAAGAGTTGCTAATAATTTGGTTATCATCGTTGTGGCTCCATGTTCGTAGGTAAGAATGGTTCTATCTTCGAAAGCCCTAAGCCACGTAAAAACTCGCAATTGATAAATTAGAGGCGTCTAGTTTAGATCGTTGTTGGGCTTGTGTCATGATATGGTAATGTTGTAAGTTGATGTATATTTGATACTCTTACAACACACCTAACGTGTAAGTTCCATAGACCTTGGCCTTACACAAAAGGAATGATAAAGATCATACCACGATGCATATGATAGTAATCAAATGTAAGAACCATATCATTTCACTTTACACATATGATGTTTGCATCTTATATTGCTTGTTTTGCGTTTTAGTAGCATTATAAGATGATCCCCCATTTAAATATCAAGATAAAAATGTGTTCTTCCTTAAGTATGCATCGTTCTATGGATCGTGTTTCAAGACATCACGTGATGATCGGGTGTACTCGACTCTGCGCTTTCATACAACGGGTGTAAGACAGTTTTACACACGCGAGTACTAAGGTTCTTACTTGGCGAGCCTAGCATGTACATACATGGCCTCGGAACACTGACCGAAAGGTTAAGCATGAGTCATATAGTTGATATGACGCCCATATAGATGCTCGCCTTTGAAGCTACACCGACTCACGTGATGATCGGACTTGGTGTAGTGAATTTGGTTCATGTAATCACCAGAAAGACACGAGGGATGTTGTTTTTGAGTGGGAGTTTAGTTGAACTCAATCTATCATAAAGTTAGTCTAAATAAACTTTACAATTTCTGTTGTAGATGGCACCACATGCTTTTTATTTCAATGTGTTGATGGAGAAAGAGAAACTTGCTGCGAATGGTAACAACTTCACCAACTGGGCCATGAATTTGAGGATTCTCCACCCTGCTGCACAAAAGAAATATGTGCTAGAAGTGCCGCTAGGCCCCCCACCACCTCCTGATGCCGCTGACGAGGAAAAGAATGTCTATGTGACTCGTAAGGAGGACCACAACTTAGTTCATTGCGGCATACTGTATGGGCTAGAGCCAGAACTTCGAAAATGTTTCGAAAATCGCAATGCCTTTGATACCATGGGTGAATTGAAAATGATTTTCGATACCCATGCTGCCGTAGAGAGTTATAATGCTTCAAAAAAGTTCTTTAGCTGCATGATGGAAGAGAACAACTCCATAAGTGAGCACGTACTCAAAATTTCTGTGTACGCCGATAAGCTTGTGTCCTTGGGAATAATGATTCCCATTGACTTAGGCATACATCATGTTCTCCAATCTCTGCCACCTAGCTACAAGAGCTTCGTGATGAACTATAACATGCAGGGCATCAAGAAGACTCTCCCCGAGCTTCTGTCAATGCTTAAGACTATAGAAGTGGAGATTAGGAAAGAACATCAAGTGTTGATGGTCAATAGGACCACTGATTTCAAGAAAGACAAGAAAGGTAAATAGAAGGGAAAGAAGGGCGACAAATCTATGGCTGCGCCTAAAAAGAAATCCCGGGATGGCCTTAAGTCTGATACCGAGTGATACTATTGTAAGGGGACTAGCCATTGGAAGCGCAACTGCCCCAAGTATTTGGCGAACAAGAAGGACGACAAGGAAAACAAAGGTATATGTGATATACATGTTATTGATGTGTACTTGACTAGTACTCGCATTAGCACATGGGTATTTGATACCGGATCAGTTGCTAATATATGTAACTCGATATAGGGGCTGCGGAACAAGCGACAGCTAGCAAGGGATGAGGTCACAATGCGTGTCGGCAATGGATCAAGAGTTGATGTGATCCCCATTGGAACGCTACCTCTCCATATGCCATCGGGATAAGTGATAAACTTAAATAATTGTTATTTGGTGCCCGCGCTGAGCATGAACATTGTATCCGGATCATGTTTATTGCAAAGCGGTTATTCATTTAAATCAAAAAACAATGGTTGTTCGATTTATATGGATAATATATTTTATGGTCATGCACCCGTGATGAATGGTTTATTTCTGTTGAATCTCGATAGTACTCATACGCATAACCATAATGATGATGCTAAAAGGATTAAACTTAATGTTGATATATCTGCATATATGTGGCACTGCCGTCTAGGTCATATTGGTGTTAAACGCATGAAGAAACTCCATTCCGATGGGCTCTTTGAATCACTTGATTTTGAATCATTTGATACATGTGAGCCATGCCTTATGGGCAAGATGACTATAACTTCTGGTTCAATGGAACGGGCGATAGATTTATTAGAAATCATACATACTGATGTATGTGGTCCAATGTGTGTGTCGGCGCGAGGTGGATATCGTTATTTTGTTACTTTCATGGATGATTTGAGTAGATACGAGTATATATATTTGATGAAACATAAGTCTGAAACCTTTGAAAAGTTCAAGGAATTTCAGAATGAAGTGGAAAATCATCGTAATAGAAAGATCAAATTTCTGCGGTCCGACCGTGGAGGAAAGTATCTTAGTTACGAGTTTAGCGCACACATGAGAGATTGTGGAATAGTTTCACAAGTCACGCTTGCCGTAACACCACAACATAATGGTGTGTCAGAACGCCGTAATCGTACTCTATTGGATATGGTGCGATCTATGATGTCTCTAACTGACTTGCCACTGTCATTTTGGGGTCATGCACTGGAAACCGCTACATTCACTTTAAATCGGGCACCGTCTAAATCCGTTGTGACGACACCGTATGAATTATGGTTTGGTAACAAACCTAAGCTATCATTTCTTAAAGTCTAGGGATGCAATGTTTATGTGAAGAAACTTCAGCCTGATAAACTCAAACCCAAAGCAGAAAAATGCGTCTTCATAGGATACCCTAAAGAAACAATTGGGTATTCCTTCTATCACAGATCCGAGGGCAAGGTTTTCGTTGCTAAGAATGGATCCTTTTTAGAGAAAGAGTTTCTCGCAAAAGGTGTGAGTAGTCGAAAGGTAGAACTCGAAGAGGTTATTGAACGTTCTCTTCATGAAATGGCGAGCGGCACAGCATCGGAAGTCATTCTGGAGGTGAATTCACCAAATGAAGGAGGAACTAATAATAATGAGCATGAAACTCCGAAAGAGGACACTACCGAACCTCACAGGTCAAGCAGGACACGTACAACTCCTGAACTGTACGAGAATCCTGTTGTGAATTTCATGGTTGATGTAATAGATGACCCTGCGACATATGAAGAAGCGATGATGAGCTCGGATTCCAAAAAATGGCTAGAAGCCATGAAATCCGAGATGGAATCCATGTACGAAAACCAGGTTTGAACCTTGGTGGACTTACCTCACGACCGAAAGGCCATTGAGAATAAATGGATTTTCAAAAAAAAACTGATGCTGATGGTAATGTAACCGTCTATAAAGCTCGAATTGTCGCAGAAGGTTTTCGACAAATTCAAGGAGTTGACTATGATGAGACATTCTCTCCCGTAGTGATGCTAAAGTCGGTTAGGATTATGTTAGCAATTGCTGCATATTTCAATTATGAAATATGGCAGATGGATGTCAAAACTGCGTTCCTCAATGGTAATATTGAAGATGAGTTGTATATGATACAACCAAAGGGTTTTGTCGATCCTAAGGATGCTAACAAGGTGTGCAAGCTTCAGCGATCCATCTATGGATTGAAGCAAGCATCACGGAGTTGGAATCTCCGCTTTGATGAGGTGATCAAAGAGTTTGGATTTGTCCAAACTTATGGAGAGGCTTGTATTTACAAGAAAGTGAGTGGGAGCAATGTGGCATTTATGATATTATATGTGGATGACATATTATTGATTGGAAATGATATAGATCTTTTAAACAGTGTTAAAAGTTATCTAAATAGCAAACTTTCTATGAAGGACCTTGGTGAAGCGTCATATATATTAGGCATAAAGATCTATAGAGATAGATCGAGACGCCTAATAGGGCTATCACAGAGTACATACCTTGATAAGATTTTAAAGAAGTTTTAAAATGGACAAAAGTAAGAATGGGCTCTTACCTATGTTGCAAGGAAAGACATTGAGTAAGACTCAAAGTCCGGCTATGGCCGAAGAAAGAGATATAATGGATAAGATCCCTTATGCTTCAGCCATAGGCTCTATAATATACGCCATGCTATGTACAAGAGCGGATGTGGAACATGCTATTAGTTTGACTAGTAGGTACCAATCTGATCTAGGTTTGGAACACTGGATAGCGGTCAAGAATATCCTTAAGTACTTGAGAAGAACTAAGGAAATGCTTCTTGTATACGGAGGTGAAGAAGAGCTGGTCGCTAATTGTTATGTCGATGCTAGCTTTGACACCGATTCAGATGACTCTAAGTCTCAATCCAGATATGTATTTCACATGAACGGAGCAGCAGTTAGTTGGAGGAGCTCCAAACAACCCGTGGTAACAAGGTCAACAACGGAGGCGGAATATATTGCTGCTTCAGAAGCAGCACATGAAGCAGTTTGGATGAAGGAGTTCATTACCGAACCGGGTGTGATTCCTAGTGTGTTGGATCCAATGGTGATTTATTGTGACAAGAGCCATAGACAATGCAAAGGAACCAAGGTCTCACAAGAATTCCAAGCATATCAAGCGCTGGTTTCACTCCATCCGTGAGCATGTCAAGGATGGAGATATAAAGATTTGTAAAGTACATACGAATCTCCATGTAGCAGATCCGACGACTAAAACTCTCGCTAGAGCAAAACATTATCAACACCAGAACTCCATGGGTGTTAGATTTATCAGCATGTAACTAGATTATTGTCCCTAGTGCAAGTGGGAGACTGAAGGGAATATGCCCTGAGAGGCAATAATAAAGTTGTTATTATACATATTCCAAGTATATGATAGATGCTTATTTTGCATGATATAATTGTATTAATTTGGAAATGTTAATACATGTGTGTTTAAGAAACAAAAGGAAAGTTCCTGGTTATGCCTCTCTTATAAACTAGCTCGTTGATTAACATGATGATCAAGGTTTCTTAATCATGGACATTGGATGTTGTTAATAATGAGGTCACAACATTAGTGGAATGATGTGATGAACATTCATCCGAAGTATAGCATTACGATCAAAGTCATTGTGTTTATATTGCTATAACATCTAACGAAGTAATCCTAGTCCTTAGACAATGAGATCATGTTAATCACTAACACTGGAAGAGTATCTTGATAACATCAAACGTCACACCGTGAAAGGGTGATTATAAAGGTGGGTTCAGTACTATGAAAGTGTTATGTAGAGGCTCATGGATCAAGAGTGGGATTTGTCCATCCCGATAACGGATAGATATTATCTGGGCCCTCTCGGTGATATCACATTGGTTAGCTTGCAAGCAAGTGATGAGATCACTAGAATGTTATATCACGGGAAGGGGAAAAGCATACATGTCGGTAACGAGATCAAACTAGGTATGGAGATACTGATGATTGAATCTCAGACATGTAATATATCGCAAGACAAAGGGATTTAGTTACTAACGTTAAAGATTCTCACGATCACAGAAGTCATCGTAGAATGTGTAGGAGTCAGTATGGATCTCCAGGTCCTGCTTCTGATTATTGATCGGAGAGGGGTCGCGATCATGTCTGCATTATTCACGAACCTTAGGGTGACATACTTTAGGGATACCAACACCATTTGGAGCAAATATGTTTCATACGAATGAATTGCAAATCGCTGGAATTATTTCAATAGACACTGAAACTGTTTTGGGTGAAATTACTGAAATTGGTTCTACATGTAATATTGAAATGTTGCAGGGGTTTTATGTGAATGTTTGTTAATTAAAGTAATTAACAAAATTCTGAATACAATTAATAAAAGAGTTTTATTAAATGAGAGAGCATTAAATTTGGAGAAATTTAATGCATTTAAAGTAAAGACTTTAAAGAGGAATGTTAAGGGACAAATTTATGTGAAGGGGGTTACCACCACATGAATGGGGGAGGTGAGGGTCACCCCCCATGGGGCGCCGGCCATGGGGAGGGGTACCCCGTCCTCCTATAAAAGGGAACCCCTCTCACCCTTCTTCCTTACAACTCCTCGTGAAGGATCTCCCTCCCCCTCTAGTATTATTCCCCCATGGTCTCGGATTAGCGAGATACATATTCCCTGTGGCATTTCGTCTAGAAGGAGTTGTTGCTTCCGTGGCATCGCTGGAGCGAGGCGGCGGAGGTTGTTCGGTGGCCTGAACGTGTGTGCGAGGTTGATGCGCTGTTGGTTTGCGGAGCTAGGACTTCCACACAATCTTGATATTAGCAAGTGAACGACTACATCGTCCATGAGTTCCTACTCGTTAACAAAACTTTGTTGTCTTTGAGGGTAAGTTATCCGTGGATGTATATCCACCTGTTGCTTGTATCTAGTAGATAGATCTTGGCGTATAGTTCCCATCATAGGATTTTTTTGTTTTCTATGCTGCGAACCCTTCAGTACTAGAGTTTGTTTCTCTTGACATCCCGAAATGATTTGTCTTGACGGACCACAAGAGTATCTTGCATCAGAAGGCACCGATGTGTAGTACTACTTGACTACCAACTGGTAGACAAAGGTCAGAAACAACAAGGAAAATGAACATGCTCAGGATAGAATCCCGAGATATAGATGAAAAGATTATCATTCATCCAAAAACCAATGCAGAAGGGAAGGTGTGGCAGAGTCACGAATATAGATGCGAGACTCTCGAGGAGTACTCTTGTCGTAATATATTTGGTTCCATTAAAGAACATCTATCAAAGCTAGTGGTAGGGGAAGTCCTAGATTGTCACAACTCAATCACGACAATAACCAGAATCTCAAATGCTATACTTGATTTTATCCATCCCGAGGTAATGCTTCAAAATTAAGAGCAGGGGTCAATGGAACGGACATTGGGTTAAAGATCAGCTTCATGTACAAGATTCACAACACTAGAAACTGGCACAATTTGGGACCTTTGATTCAATTCCTAGGGTTAAAACCCGAGAAAGAAGTAACTATTACTTGAGTGACACAACGTACACTACAAGTTAGTAATCACGAGGTAGCTTCCAGGAGAATAAACGACTTCTTAAGTACCCAAACAAATAAAAAGGAGGTGTGCGAGGCGAAAGGAAACCTCGAAGCCTATAATAAAACAATGTAGTGCCAACAATATAATATTGTGCGCCCATAAGATAGAGATATTATGAGGGAAAGGAATCTCTCAACTAAAATGGAGCAAAGGGGACAAAGAACACAACAGACACAACTCTAGAGAACTCAACACTAGGTCAACTAGTTGAGAAACGACATGCCTAGAAGGCACCTAAACTTTGAAAGACTAGAAGAGATATCAAAACTTTTGAAATCAACACAAGGTAAGATGACCCAGAGTTAGAACGATACCAGACGAGGAGCAAAAGAAGCATACTAGAGTTTTCGCAAATAATTTTCATCTTTAAAATAATTTTCACAAGCACTAGACTCAACATCGACCAATAGGAAGGTTTTCCTACGGTCGATACTGCTCTGGTACCAAAAATCGTGACACCCTCGGGATTAGGGTTAAACAAATCCCAGACCTTAGCGTGACATAACCTTAACCTAGAGCTTGAGGATATCGAGTGAGAAATCGGTAACACAACAGTGACCCATGCGACACAAAAACTATTACAACAATCTCATAACTAAGAAAAGAACCAAAATATTAAAACTAGAGGTCACTGACCACAAACATCAAACAATAGAAGGAAAATTATGCTATTAAGTATGTCAAATTAAAAATGGCCTAAGATTCCTAAAGCATAATGATGACATCCCAACCCATAGATTCTAGGCTACTGGACGGGAACCCCAAGCTACTTGTCGGTGTCGATGTCGTACCAAACTTGTCTTAAGGGAACACTTTTTCTTATATAAAAGTATCAACAAAGAAAGGGTGAGTACAGGGTGGACTCTGCAAGACTTATGGCAGGTGGGATTGTTTTGCATAAAGCCATCTTTGTTTATAAAACAAGAGGGAGAAGAAGCTCGTCTAATCAGAATAATTTAAAAGGGGGATAATAGAGAGACATCTCCAAAGTATTGATCACCTCTTGATATCCACCAAGTCATCACCATCTCCTAACTAGGATCACCCCCTCATACCTGTGAGGAAGCATCCTTAAGCATAGGTTGAAACCTCCAAATTTTACGATTAGGTTAATGTTCTCTATGATCTTAGAATTCGGTCACCAAGCATTCATAATCGTGAACACGACTTTTCAAAAAGATTTAACCCTGCAGGGGTGTACAACTTTACACACACGTACCAACCTTCTCTTAATGCCACTTAAGATTAGTCCTCTTCCTTGGAAGGCCGACAAAGGGCGGTAGTACACGACCTTTACCTTGCTTTCACCGAGACCATGAGTCATGCCCTAAGGAGGGTTCTGCCATAATGGGTCAAATCCCAAAGTCGGTCCCTAGATATGTGAGACGAGGTTGGTTTATCAGGGGTGCTCTCTACCCCAAGAAACCTGGTCCATGCTTACCTACCTGTTATGATACACCTTTACCTGCCAAATCTTTCAAAATGTTTTCTATGCATATGTCAGAACACCCAAACTATGTGACTCATGGAATCTACTAGGCAAGTTAGTTACTCGTGAGGTTTTCCAGACCCGTGTGGTTGTACGGTCGTCTCGGTTCCAAAGGAAAGAACTCGATTCCTAGTAGTGGCGAGCATGGGGCTACGAAAGTCACATCCCACCGTGGCCTCCCATACAAGTATTAGTATGTTTAATCTTTACTACTGATCTCACCTCATCAGTACACCCAAGCCAAATCTAGCAGTGCACACAAGCCAAATCTAGTTATTCTAGGAGCAGTGGATCAGGTAATATAAGCTCAAAGGGAGTAATGCAATAGATAGGATTCTCTATCTATCGATAAAGACCACAGTAGAATCGTATGCATCATAGTAAGAATGAAATACTTTCAAAATCATATGACTATATTATGGTGGGGCTATGCTTGCCTTGTTTTATGATACCCATATATAGATCTTCAGAAGCCTTGTACTTTACTTGATTATATTTGGTCAAGTATTGTCCGTCGATCTTCGATGGTGTTAACCTCGGTTTTCGATCTCGATCTTGATATCATCTTCTACCAGGAAGAACCAAACACCGGAAAGAAAGGGAAACAATCAACACATGGCATAGATGCAATGGTCAAGCAAGGATGGTGATATGACAAGTTAAATAGAATTGGGATGAAACCCTAAAACAAGCTTGGCAATTTAAATGGGATCCGAGGGGTCCAAACCCTAATTCAGAGAAACCCCGAATGCATATGTGAGAGGTCATTTTGTTCTTCTAATTAAACTTGCAATAAAACTTGCCGTACAATGCATGATTTTGATGCTAAAGTGTAAACCTCATTTTTCTGAACATTTTGATATACTTTGCATATTTTTCTAACTTATAAATAATTAGTTATTGATTTTATAAGATTTAAACCCTTTTCTGAATTTATTAAAACAATATAAAACCTTTATTGCATCACCGTGACATGGGGCTGACATTAGCAGGGGCATTACATCCTTTTTACATTGGATCTATCTCTAGCCACGGTGGCAGACTGCTGGGCCCAGAGCCACATCAGATGCCACCGTGATGGTCAGCGGTCAACGGGGGACCCAGAGCCACGTCAGCGCCACATAGGCGTAATGTCGCCAGGACGTCACCTCGCCGGTAGCGCATGAAGAGGCGATGGAGGTGACACTAGCAGGCAAGCAGTGCTGCGTGGTTGGTTCCGTTCGAACCGGTGTGGCTTGGGGAGCACACGAGTGTTGGCACCATTGGTTTTAGGTCGCCAGAGAAGCGGCTATGATGGTGACAGCCAGCAAGCTACAACGCGAATACAACATAGAGAGAGAGGAGGATGGTGGAGGGGTGTGTCAGCACCGTGATCTCACCTTGAATGCATTGGGACGGTCGGCGAGGGCGCGTGAGGTTGGGGTTGAGCAGATCGATGGTGGAGAGCTTCGTCGGGCTCAGGGAAGACGAGACTGGTGGCGGTGATTAAGGGCACCCCTCCTCTATTCCGTTGGTGGGGAAGTAGAAGAGGACAACGAGGCAGAGCTCTATAGCGCGTCGGTGAGGCACAAGGTGGGCTAGAGTGGCGACGACGAGCAGCACCTGCTGTGGCTAGGGTCTCGGCCGCTGGCGGGAGAGAGCGAGAGAGAGCGCTGGGGAAAAGAGAGAGGTCGAGTGGAAAAGGAACACGGCACGGCGGGTCTTATCCTCCAGAGCGGTGGTGAGCATCTCGACAGCGAGCGAGCATCATGACGATGGCAAACGACAGAGGCAGTGACACGGAGGAGCTTCCCTGGCATGGAAGACGACAACAAAGGGGTACTGGCCTCGGGTCGGGGTGTCTCGCTATTGGGTTGCTACGGCCTGCGTGGGTGGTAGATAAGAAAGGGAGGGATAGAAGAAGATGGGTTGCGGCCAGATTAGCTAGGACTCCATTTCTATTTTAGAGAAAACATTTCTCTTTTCTTTTTCACATTTTCTATTTTACAAAACCATTCAAAACTATTTTAGGCATTTCAAAAATACTATAACTTTGTAAATATTCATATACTGTAGGGACCCCTTATAAACAATTTGGATTCCATACATTTGGATTTTTCAAATATTTTCAGAACCACCCTTTTGAATAAGTTACAAAGAGAGAGGGGGAAAACTAGGGTTTTAGGGTTTTTCTTCAATTTTGTTGCATGCATTTTAGAAGATGATTACCATGATGCACAAACATACCCTAATTAGCATTTTACTAAAACTAGGGTGTTACAGTCGATAAAGCCAAGAGTGGAGGTGTGACTTCCAACTTAGGTACACTTGTTTGCAATATTATAGACATTTATCTTGCTAATGCACCTAATAGTTCTTGGGTATATGATACCAGATCAGTCATTCACATCTGCAACTCATTGTAGGGACTGGTAAGAACTAGGAGTATGGCAAGAGGCGAGGTTGACATTCGAGTTGGAAACAAAGCGAGAATCACTGCGTTGGAAGTCAGCATGATGCAATTTCATCTACCTTTAAGATTCTTAATGGATCTAAAGAATTGTTATTATGGTCTAGTGCTTAGTCGAAACATCATTTCTACCTCATGTTTGATGAGACAAGTCTATGAGTTTGATATTAAGAACAATGGTTGTTCTTTATAGTTGAATGATATGTTTCACGGCTTTGCACCCATCCAGGACTGGTTATTTATTTTGAATCTTGGTGGTGAATTGGTCTATAACATAAATGTGAAAAGATTGAAACTAAATGATCAGAATATGACTTACCTTTGGCACTGTTGGCTTGGTCATATAAGTCAGAAACACATGAAGAATCTACATGATGATGGACTCCTAACTTCGTTCGACTTGGAGTCAACGGAGACATCTAAATCTTGCCTACTCGGCAAAATGTCCAAGACACCTTTTGCAAAGAGTTGTGAAAGGGCATCTAGCTTATTGGTACTAGTACATAGTGATGTATGTGGCCTGATGAGCACGACAACTAGAGGTGGTTAAGAGTACTTTATTACCTTCACTGATGATTTGAGTAGGTATGGATATATCTACTCGATGAAACATATGTGGGAAGCCTTTGAAAAGTTTAAGCAATTCCAGAATGAGGTACATAATCAACTCGGCAAGAAAATAAAGTTTCTTCGGTCGGACCGAGGAGGTGAGTACATGAGCCATGAGTTTTATGACCATCTGAATATTTGTGGAATAGTTCCCCAGCTCACTCCGCTGGGAACACCACAGAGAAATGGTGTGTCGGAAAGGCGGAATCAGACCTTGTTGGAGAAGGTACGTGAAGGGGTTCGCGCCTGAAAACAATAAAATTTTCCTACACCAAAAGCCCTAATGCCGGGACCTATCTATTAGTAATGCAGTAAAATGAGGGGCTTTTCGAAAATTACCCTTGAAGACCGAAAAGAGTTGTCAATGTTTAGGAGAACGTGGCTGATGTAGTCATACCGACGCCAACCTCGGGGTCGTGTTGAAGTCCAACGGTTCATGTGGTTCTGATCACTCCTAGTGCCCAAATTGTGGCACCTGCTAGGGCGTTACACATGTCTGGTGCCTGACGATGACTTTCGCTCCTCCGATCCAACATCAGTTGCGGAAGTAGATCTTATGGATCTGAATACCATAGCGCTACGGCGCTCCACGGTGAAGAAGTATCATGTTCATGTAGTCTAGACGTGGGACCGCGATCACGGGAGAGAGAGAGGATCAAGGAGGTCTCCCCAAAAGATAGGAAACCTTTTATTGATTATTGGTATGTTCATTTTCTCAACATACTTCTCAATATATAGGGAAAAAGGCACCCCATAGCTAATCAACTAAGCCATGTGGGACTAAACAAGGGAGAGGGGAGAGGGCTGTCTGCCACCGGTCATGGCCCTAGTTGGCTACACGCAGGGTCCCTAGGCCTGCCGACCACCTCCCCTCCTTCCTCCCTTTGGTCTTTACCTCATGGGCCTTTCCCCTAGGGATTTTCGCCTAATAGTGAATTTGACCATTTTAGTTCCTTTTATTTTATTAATCAAATATAAATAAATGATTGAATCAATGTTTAACATTTAATTACATATTATTCAATCCCCATGGCAATGGAACTCCTTCCACCCCACTCCGGACATCCTCCGGACTTTCCCGGAACCCTTCCTGTTTTCTCTCTTTCATTTCTTCTATGATTCTGTTGATACCAAAATGATCTCCGAGCATCATAAAGCCCTTAAGCGTGATAGCCCATGGTTTGGGTTCACTCTAGACATGGTTGATATCCCTCTCGTACCAATGATCATCATCGGGACCTTGATGCCCATGATGACCCCCGTGCATTCCACGAATCTGTGTCGTTGAACGATAAACATCATGTCTCATTCCTTTTGTCTCTGCGATACTTGCATTGTGCGAGATCTGATCAGTGACATCACCATGACATGTTTAATCTCGTTACCGAAAAATGCTACTTAACTCGTTCTGACAAGTGATATCCATGTGACCTAGTCACACATTGTGCAGCTGTTGGATATAGCTTCTCGGAGTGGGACCTTGAGTATCTTTCTGTCACGTGGACGGAAAAATCCCGCTCTTGACACATAATGCCTCTACATGCCCCTCTAAATACCTGAACACACCTTTATGATCACCGTTTCACCGAGTGATGTTTGATGCTATCAAGGTATTCTCGGGTGATAGTGATTGATATGGTCTCACGGTCGAAGAAACAAGACACTATGTTTCCTAATTATCGTAACTTGATCTTTGTGACATGATCATGTTACGATGCTTAGATTGGCTATTGTTCATTATCTCATTCTCCCAATGAGGCGACTCCATTGTTAACTAGCATAAATGCCACATGATCAGGAAACCTTGATCATCTGTTGACCAATGGACCAGTTACTAGAGATTCACCGGAAACTCCTGGTTGTTTACATATTACACGTGTATTGGCATTTCCTTTCAATAGAGTTATAGCATGATATGAAACCTAATTATAAACTTTGTGAAATATGATAATAATCCAAATTATTATTTGTCTCTAGGGAATATTTCCAACAGTCTCCCACCTGTACTATAGTACAAATAAACTAGCTGAATTTGTGTACCAATCATCGACACGTTATAACCTAGCACTTCTGATCATCCTTGCTCATGGAAGAAGTTGAGTCTAGGGTCTGGACTTTACAGCACCTCATATGCTTTGCAACTTACTAATGTCACCTTAATTGACATTAATACTTTACCATCTTATGATAACATCTTGTGTATGTATAGTAGTTATGGAAATAGAGTAAGGTCTGTTCCAGGAGCAAGCAGTGGCGTTAGATCAGTCAATGCAAACTTTGTCATGGGCACTATGCGCTGGTGTAATGGCCGAGAAAATATCCCCAATTAAAATTGCCTGTTATTTTTTATTTTTTGTGCATCATCATGACATCATGTATATTTTTGCCTAAAACTATTTTCCAAAAGTCTATTTTTTTCTCATTAGTCCCTTCCTTTAATTTCAAATTTAAACCCCTGATCTTTTCTGGATCTTTTATTTGCCTAAAAACTATTTGTAAAAGGCTTTTAAAATAAAAAAGAATTAATATTGTTTTGTTTTTCTATTAGGGGGCAACCCAGCTGGACAGGCCCAAGGCCCAGGTAGCTAGGCCGCTCTAAACCCTAATCCAACCACACCACATCCACCAGTGACACACACCCTAGCTACTCACGCCCACACAGGAACACATGCACTCACCTAGACCCAACACGACTCCACGCTCACGCACATAACACACGCACACACACCGCCACCTGACCGGACACATACACAATACACCCGAACACACGCAAGAAACTTAACAGGAACACCACGCAACGCACGCCGCAGTCATGCAACATACACCGCACGCTCCTCCGCTGCCCCACTCGATCCTTCACGCAGCCTCCTACGCCCCATACTCGAGCGCCTCCATCCCGATCGTAAGCATGCCGCCTCCATCTCCCTCCTCTCCATATGACGTGGGCCATCTTTTCTAAGCGTCGCCGCCCCTCGTCCTCAACCCAAGAGCCCCATTCCCCTCCTCCGCCGCCCTGTCCGTGGCCACCTCATCGACCGCCGTTCCTGGCCCAGCGTGTCGCCGGCCATGTCAGCCGTATACTCCTCGCCACTAGCTCGCGTCGCCCTGCTCACCTCCTCGGCAGCGCCCCTTGCCCCGATGTCGGTGGTATCCTGCATGGTCATCCTCGTCTCTTCTCGAGTTCATCGAACTCCGGCCGCTCCCGTGGCATCTCCTCATCCTCGATCCCGGAGTGCCACCGACCACCACTCCTTCCATCAGCGTCACAGTGGTATTCCCCGATGCCTCCGTCTCCACTGCTATGACCAAGGACAACGCTGTCCTGGAGCCCTCCGCTTCACCCATCTTCTTCGCCCTCGAGCTCGTTGCCCCTGCTATATCCTAAATGTAAGGTGTTTGTGCTACTGTTCAAGCAAGATAAGACCTCCTTGCAGTATTCATAAGTCTCTATTCTACTTGGTGTCCTGCTGCTGTGCACTTGTTGATCAGGTTTGATGTGCACCCGAAGAGGACCGGAGAGCAACAACAAGATCTTTACTTGTGCCATCAAGATCGACTGATGCCAATTAAATCAATGCGAGAAGACAGAACTCCTTCACAGAATCCGAAGACCGTTCTCGCTCCCGTGGAACCCCGGTGGATCCAAGTCCACTGAACCCCGATGTGTGACCCCTATCCGATACCCTATTTTGATAATATAATACAATTTGATGCATATTAAATTAATCATGCTTGCATACATATGTTGTGGTTTGAGGGAATTTAGCCAACTCACCTAATAATTATATATGGAGTATATATGTGGGATATTTATGTCTCATCTCAACTCTTTTAAATTGTGTAGCTCACCGATTCCATGTTTTGCCTTGTTATTTCAACATTTAAATTGTGGGGTAGATAAACAACTTGAACCATAATATTTATTTGTCGAGACTCTGATTCTGCTTAATTTTGCCAAGTTGGACCTCATATTTCCATGGCATGCATTATATCATAAACATGTCGGATCTTCCACCGTAGTATTTAAATATTGCACCCGATGTTTCTTTCTATTGCCTTGCTTCTTCACCGGTTAGGACGATGAGTTGATGTGAGATGTGACAAGCCTTCGATCACCGACTTTGTCTCACAGGAGAGCATTCTCCCCCTTTCTACCTACTTTGCATTTATAGTCTTTACTTGCTCCTATTGATCTATTGCTATCTTTATTGTTGATGCTTTAGTATCATTCGTTTGTTTACCTGTCCTACTATATGGCCTTGGTTATCCTATTGCCTTGTTTGATTAGCTAGCTTTTCCCATGCGAGTCGTAGGCATGCTTAGTACCGCTCTCATACAAGTGAATTGTGATATCTAGATATGGTTGGTACCATGATAATTAAATTGGTGATGTTGGTTATGGTTATGGTTTCACCTAATGATAAGGACCCGACCGGGACCACCTTTGGGAACTTCTTGAGTCGTCATAGGACCTGCTTGTTCTACGATACTAGTTCTGAGTTGATCGTGCTAACCAAACGCGGGGGCCTCTGGGACCCCCTCTGAAATACCGATGCTATTTGTTTATCCAGAGGGTCACAAATTGGTTTTCCATTTGTTGCATACGCATAATATGTCCTGGGACATGGTGACTATAATATGTCTTTGCACATGGTGATAATATGATATTTGGTGGACAACAACCGCATTGCATACATAAATGCGATATGGTCGAGCGGTCATCTTCCATAGTGGAACTCCGAGCCTTCTCGACCATATGCGCAAACATTGTACCATCCTTGGGAATCGTCGTACCTCAGGGTTGGGTCAATACAGTAGGTCATACCTCTGAATACGTAGTTATGGGAAAATTCTTGTTGTGAGATTTATGTTGCCTAGAGGGTTGAATAAGCGTTTGGGTAAAGTAGTGCACCTGTGCAGGGTAAGTCTTTTCGAGAAGCCCTATGTCTACGGCTATGGACGCCTCAGGAGTATAGTGTCATGATCATATACAACGCCACTAATATTTTTCCTCTAATAATATTTTTTTAATTAGCCTTATCGACTAAATAACTGCTTAACTTAAATTGTCACCGTGTGTGTACTGCAAGGGGACTTCCTCGACTGGTTTTCGAGGGGAAAATCTCCAGATGGGTTATGTTTGGTGCTACACTATAGTTATCATATAGCTCTCTCTTACCTCGCTCTAATAGTCGAAGTTGTAGCGTGTCTTTATAAGTTATATAGTGCAAGCTTTACTGCTGCTGAGCCCACCATACCTATGTAGGAGAGGACCGCTGAATTCTAGTCTCACCGTGTATTGGCCTCAGTACTTACCACTCTTTTTTTTATTTTCCTTTGCCCTTTGCCGATACCATTTGGCTTTGATAGATATGTGATGACATTAGCAAGGTTACCCTTCTGGCTTGGCCTAGGTAGGGTTTATGGATACTGCTTGGTTATTCTTCAGGATTCCTAGTCCCATTTGGTTCTTATCCGTACTCAGATACTATTTGGTTTTCTTCATGATTTTATCTTTGTAATTGTATCATTTGTATTCTTGACTCGTTGAGTCGTTGTTATATGTATATATGTTTCTTATGGGTTTTGTTGTAAACTACTATGTTGTGACTACTTGTAATAAAATTAACCCACACGAAAGTTTCTGGTAGATGTCTTTGAGTCGCTTCTATGCGGGTTTTCACGGAAATGCTAAGACCTCCATAGACCCGATTTAGGGGCGTTACAAGTGGTATCCGAGTAAAGATTTACGATACCCCACTAGTCCAGCCTATAGGATAACCTAGCTAATGGACGATGTCTAGTGTCAAAACTATTTTACTACAAATGCGTTGGATAGATCTGATTAGCTCTAATTTTAATCCTTACCTCCATTCTTTCTCCTCTTATATTTTCGTGTTTTAATCTGATCTCTTACCTTCTTCAAGTCCAGGATTTCTCGCGGTTGGGTTTCTGTCATACCTTTAGGGTTTCACTTTCTTCCTTTTGTAACAGTGGAGCTCCATCTGGATTTTATTCTATCTGATCTCTTTTCAAATGTTTCCGAGTGTTATACAACTTCTGCGATGACATCATCTTTCTGAATCTTTGTTAATACTGATTTTCAAGATCTCTAGTCTGAATTCTATGAGTTGATTGTATGATTCTTCTATTCATGAGTGAGGGATGGAGTCATGACCAAACCACTACTCTTATCATTCACTCTTCACATTGAAGCAATAGATGAATGTGACTTTCACCCCTTCCACGGAAGTTAGAGTTAGCCTTACCTTCGAGACCTTTACTTCTGTTTTTATCTCTCCGAAGTATTCCCTCGAAGAACGTGAGAAATAACCCCTTGTTGGTGGTGTCAAAAATTTCAAGATAGAGCAAGAGTTCTTATTAGTGGTGTCGTGACCATCAACAAGACGCACGAAGATCCGACCATCAAACCTCTCTTCCCCCCTAGTGTCTTTGCTTGGATCTCGGGATGAGATCCTCCTTAGTGGTGTCGAGTTGTAATGGCCGAGAAAATATCCCCAATTAAAATTGCTTGCTATTTTTTTATTTTTGTGCATCATCATGACATGATGCATATTTTTTCCTAAAACTATTTTCCCAGAAGCCTATTTTGTTTTCTAATTAGTCCCCTCCTTTAATTTCAAATTTAAAACCTTGATCTTTTCCGTAAAAGATACCAAGGGGCGCCGCACAGCTTGCTCCGCGTGCGACAGTGTGTGACGATTCGGAAAACGTATCGCGTTGGCTTCAAACGTGATCTCTTTTGATTCGCTCGCACCTTATCCACTCGTGAACCACTCTAAACCACATAATATCTCTCTCCATATTTTGCTCTGAGAGAGAAGAAGCGCAGCTGCCTGTTTGGAGAGGCATCGTAGATGAGGAGGCCGCCGATTCTGAGCATGCAGCGGGCCGCCGCCGGCGAGCGTGAGAGGAGGCATCCACCGCTTGTGTGGGGACGGCGAGCATGAAGCAGGGATGCTGCCGCCGATGAGCACGAAATACGTACCTCGCTTGCGTGGAGACACCAACACTGACGAGCGGAGGAGTCGTCTGTTGCTAGCGCTGGCCCCGACGAGCACGAGGAGAAGACGTCCTTCACTAGCGTGGGGACGTCACCGCTGATGAGCACGCAACGGGAAGGTCATTGGCGACAAGCGTGAGGAGAAGGGATCCCTTACTAGCGCCGGGGCCCTCTGCTGGCGAGTGGCGAGCACGCGGAAAGGTGGATGCTGCCGAGGAGGCGGATGGGAGGTTGCACCCGACATGTATGTGGTGATATTCCGACGGCCGGCATGGCCCCCGACAAGCACACAAAGGCAAGCACGCAAATAATTGCTTCCGGGATGTTCATCGCATCAAGCACAACCAATCTGGCAATTCTGTTGATTTAATTGTGCAATTAAGATTAATTAATCTGGCAATTGTCAAGCATGTTGATTATGGTTACCTGATTGTTCATCGCGACAAGCAATCAATTCGGCAATTAAGTGTTTTGAACATGGCAATCATGTTTAATTAATCAGGCAAATTTGCTGGACTGAGCCTGACAATTACTACCGTTAATCTGGCATTTAGGCCTAATTAATATGGCAATCTAGACTAATTAATATGGCAATTACTACTCAACAACTAGGTCTAGCTAATCTTGTAAGTAATTAATAGTAATCTGGTAACTATGCCTAATTATTCGGACAGCAATAACTGGGTTACATGCATTAGTGTTAAGATGTCAGAAGCAATAAATGTACTATTCTACTTTAGCTCTTGTTTTGAGCAATTCTCATACTCCGTACTGTATTTTATTTTATTTTAGTGACTGACACCTTGTGCATGTCACTTCAGACTTCACATGTCCGGACGGAGAAAATGATGCCATGCTCGGTGACCTGTGCATGCATACGTGAATTGTGGGGCACCAGCGTGTCTTTTGGCTTTTGTCGCGGCTAGTGTCTTCGGCTTTTGCGTCCTCGCTTGGCCAAATATAGAGCGGTTAGCAGCCGCCGTACGAAACCAAAATTATGTGACGCCGCTAGGTAGCAGTGTCCATTAATAAAACAATTTTTTTTATTTTTAGGGGGCAACCTAGCCGACCAGGTCCAAGGCCTAGCTAGCCAGGACATTCCAAACCTTAATCCTACCACATCCCCGCCGCCGGTGACACACCCTAGCTACTCACGCATGTACAGGAACACACGCACTCACCCAGACCCAACACGACTCCACGCACACGCACACAACGCACACACACCACCTAACCCGGACATGTACACAACACACCCGAACGCACACAACACACTTCACCGGAACACCATGCAACGCATGCCGTAGCCACGCAACACGCACCACATGCTCCTCCCCTGTCCCGCTTGATCCTTCGTGCCACCGCCTACGCCCCATGTCCGAGCGCCTCCATCCTGATCCCGAGCACGACGCCTGCCTCGCCCTCCTCTCCATCTGCCGCGGGCCAGCTTCCCTTAGCGCAGCCACCCCTCGTCCTCAACCTAGTAGCCCCATTCCCCTTCTTCGCTGCCATGTCCATGGCCGCCTAACTGACCGCCGTCCGTGGCCCTGCACGTCGCCATCCATGTCCTTTGTCTGCTCCTCGTTGCTGGCTTGCGTTGCCCTGCTCACCTCCTCGACAATGCCTCCTCGCCCCGACATCCGTGGTCTCCTGCGCGGTCATCCTCGTCTTTGCTCAAGTTCGTCGAACGTTGGCTGGTCCCGTGGCCTCTCTCTCATCCTCGAGCCCCGAACGCCACCGACCAGCACTCCTACCTTTAGCGTCGCCGTGGTCTTCCCCGATGCCTCCGTATCTTCTGCTCTAACCAAGGAGGACACCACCCTGGAGCCCTCCGCTTCGCCCATCTCCTTTGCCCTCGAGCTCGTCGCCCCTGCTATATCCAGACCGCAAGGTGTTTGTGCTACTGTTCAAGCGAGACAAGACCTCCTTGTAGTATTCATCAGTCCTATTCTACTTGGTGTCCTCTTTCCGTGCACCTGCTGATCTGGTTTGATGTGTACCTGAAGAGGACTACTCCATAGAGCGCAATGATAACATCTGTTCTCATGCCATCAAGATCGACTGATGCCAATTACATCGATGCAAGAAGACGGAACCCCATGAAGTCCTTCACGGAATCCGAAGACCGTTCTCGATCCTGCTGAATAGTGTCGGATCCAAGTTGTCTGAACCCTGATGTGTGACCCTATCTGATACCCTATTTTAATAATGTAATACAATTTGATGCATATTAAATTACTCATGCTTGCATACATATTTTGTGGTTTTGGGGCATTTAGCCTACTCACCTAATAATTATATATGGACTGTATATGCGGGATATTTATGTCTTATCTCAACTCTTTTGAATTATGTAGCTCACCGATGCCATGTTTTGCCTTGTAATTTCAACATTTAAATTGTGGGGTAGATAAATAACTCGAACCATAATATTTATTTGTCGGGACTCCGATTACACTTAATATTGCCAAGTTAGATGGCATATTGCCATGGCAACCATCATAGCATAAACATGTCAGATCTTCCACCCTAGAATTAAATAATGCACTCGATGTTTCTTTCTAGTGCTTTGCTTCTTCACTAGCTAGGACGATGAGTCGATGTGAGATGCGACAAGCCTTCGATCATTGACTTTGTCTCATAGGCGGGCATTCTCTCCCTTTATACCTATTTTTCATTTATAGTCTGTACTTCCTCCTATTGATCTATTGCTATCTTTATTGTCGATGCTTTAGTATCGTTCCTTTATTTACCTGCCCTACTATATGGCTTTCGTTATCCTATTGCCTTGTTTGATTAGCTAGATTTTCCCTTGCAAGTCATAGGCATGCTTAGTACTTCTCTCATACAAGTGAACCGTGATATCTAGATATGGTTGGTACCATGATAATTAAATTGGTGTTGTTGTTTATCGTTTTGGTTTCACCTAATCAAAAGACCTCGGCAGGGACCACCTTTGGGAACTGCTTGAGCCGACCTAGGACCTGTTCATTCTACGATACCAGCTCCGAGTTGATCATGCTAGCCAAACGAGGGGGCCTATGGGATCCCCCTCACAAGTACCGGTGCTATTTGTTTATCCAGAGGGTCACAAATTGGTTTTCCGTTTGGTGCATACACATAATATGTCCTCGGACATGGTGACTATAATTTTTCTTCGTACATGGTGATGATATGATATTTGGTGGATAGTAGCTACATTGCATACATAAACGCGGTATGGCCGAGAGGTCATCTTCCATAGTGGAGCTCCGATTTTTCTCGACCGTAGGTGCAAACGCTCTGCCATCCTTGAGAATCATTGTACCTCCTGGTTGGGTCAATATATTATGTGATACCTCTAGATACGCGCGTAGTTATCATACAGTTCTTGTTGAGATTTGTAAGGCACGAATAATATGTTGCTTGAAGGATTGAACATGCGTTTGGGTATAGTAGTGCACCTCTGCAGTGTAAATCTTTTCGAGAAGCCATGTGTCCATGGTTATGGACTCCTTAGGAGTATAGTGTCATGATCATAGACAATGCCACTAATGTTTTTCCTCTAATAATATGATTAGTAATTAGCCTTATCAACTAAATAACAGCTTAACTAAAATTGTCATCGTGTGTGTTCCGCAAGGGGACTTCCTCGACTAATTTTTGAGGGGGGAAATCTCTGGATGGGTTATGTTTGGTGTTATACTATAGTTATCGTATAGATCTCTCTTACCTTGATCTAATATCGGAATTTGTAGTGTGTCTCTATCAGTTAGATAGTGCAAGATTTGCTGCCGCTGAGCCCACCATACCTATGTAGGCGAGAACCATCGAATTATAGTCTCGCCGTGTACTGGCCTCAGTACTGACTGCTCAATTTATGGTTTCCTTTGCCCTTTGTCAGCACCCTTTGCCTTTGATAGGTATGTGTTTAACGGCGCAAGCAAGGTTACCCTTCCGGCTTGGCCTGAGCAGGGTTTATTGACGCCGCTTGGTTATTCTTTAGGACTTTTAGTCCCATTTGGATCTTATCCGTACTTAGATACTATTTGGTATTATTCATGATTTGTATCTTTGTAATTGTATCATTTTTATTCTTTTACTCATCGATTCGTTGCTGTTTATATATATGTTTCTTATGGGTTCTGTTGTAAACTACTGTGATGTCACTACTTGTAATAAAATCCATCCACACAAAAGTGTCTGCTAGATGGCTTTGAATCGCTTGTATGTGGGTTTTGGCTGAAATGCTAAGACCTGCATAGAACCGATTCGGGGGCGTTACACCTGGCACACACTCTCTATGAGAAGACAAACTTCTATAGCCATAACATTATACATGACATCATGTAGTATCCTTATACTTTTATTTTAAATGTAGTTATCAAAACACTAGTGCGCCATGTGTAGTTTCCGATGTTCATCACCATGCTTCCTATTTGACTTAAGTTGGGATTCTCAGTGCATAGATTTCTAATCTTTTAAGGTTAACATATGACCTTATAGCATAACACTTTATGCTTTAAGATATGTCATCCTGCATGGATCTGGAAAAATCATGACTACAGTTCTCATTACACACAATGGACAAACTCAGCTCAATATTCAGTGATCCACACTTAATCACTTCCATTTTTTTCTTGGATCATATTTTGTTGAGTTCTCAACATGGTTTCTACGACATAACCTATGTCAAAACATAGTGGATGACGATCATCATTTCCTTCCTTTTAACCATTGATGTTGTACTCAATGGTGTTCCTAATTCGATTGATCAAGGACCATTCCTTAATCAATTCCTATTTTGAAACTACTTATGAAACTCTTTTAGGAATACATTCCAACATAATGTTGTATTATATTATTTTACAACTTTACCATTATAAATCAGTATTTATCAGTAATTTGTGCTCTCATTCTTAATGTGTCATTTACAATTTATGTCAATCTCCCACTCAGAATATGTCACCTACATATTTGAGTCCAAAACTTACATTGCTCCCACTCAAAAATATGTCATTCACATATTAATTTAGGAAGAATTTATAGATCCCAATCAATTTCATGCAAATTGCATATCTGCACAATATTTGGAATGACTTCAAAATCTCTTGATCAATTATCAAGTTGAGAGTTTCTTTTATAAGACTCTAGTACTTTACTAGAATTAAATCACTAGATGTCAGCACTTCTATCTCAAATTCATTTGAGTTCGCCCAATACATTATTTGCGGCGAATCGTGCTTTGTATTTCACCTTTTCCTTCATGACCTTGCGGTCCTCTAGAAAACCGAAGTAACCCCTTTTACTTGATAATATTTAGTAATACTTTACTTTCTAATCTTAAGTGAAGTTTACCTCTAGGATTCCTTGTAAGTTTAGTTTACCATCACTTCCTTTATAGTTCATAGGTATGTCATGTTTGATAATATGACAAGTGATTCATAAATGTCTCCATACAAGGTGCAGATGATATTTGTGAATCCTACTTCACGTAGTAAAAACACTAGTGGGGAAAACATAATGATCATTATCATTGATCCTTTCCTTTATGAAGAGACATGTTCTGGAACACGTTCCATTGCGCTTCTCAACATCCTGATGCAGGGTCATGAATCTTCATCATGATTTCACTCTCTTCCACTGACTTCATTGTCGAGAACATACTTTCTCAAGAATGCACCAAAATTTTAGTAATACTAGTTTTTCCTACCTTTCGGTTTTAGCCATGGATTTTGTGTTCAAAGTTTCCAATGAATACTCTATAAGGACTTGTTCACTGTTGCTTTGGTGATATCTACTAACTCCAAAGTTTGCACAACAATCCATACAAAATATGGCGCCGATCTCATGAATTTTAGATGGTTCACTTTCTAATGAAAATAAGTGATTGTTATTTCCACCTAATGGTCTTTACACTAACACTACCATGCTTTATATGGCGCCACCTTTTCACCCACTCAATATCAAATATCACACTGTGATGCTTTGCACTTCAACGAATCAAAATGCACCGCGGTTCACAAGTTCTTATGTCAATCTTTTAACGTTCAGTTTCATTACTATTGATGAAACCATAGTAATTAGATTCTCTTTTATCTTCAATACCCTTTGAAGCTGAAATTCTTTGATCACATTAACTATTTTTCATGCTCATGCTTTATTTGGTGAACTATTTTAAAAAATTCAACAACTACAAAATAATAATCACCACTTCGTTGAAATACGGTACATCGAATATGTATTTAGTTTCAACAATTCATCAAACACTCTGTATTCATAAAATAAGTGGTGTTTTAGTTATACTACCGAACTTGGGCATGATTTATATGTGACAAGAGATCAAATATCTACAATCTTCACATACTATCAATATAACTCTTGGATTTCAAACAATGGTTTCATTTGAAATGAATATATCACTAAGTTGGGTATTTTCAAGGTATTTTTTAATGTTTTACAAATGTTGATGCATTATCAATTAGTTTTACGACACGCATAATTCACACATAATCGAAAAAACCATATGAACACGGATAGAAATGATTCATAAAAGCAGAACAATTGTTTTGTTCCAAACTCATATGAATAACTGTCTTGCCAGGTGCAATACAAACTAATAAAGTTCATATTCCGTTGATTACCATAATTATTCAAAATGATAAATTAAATGATAAATGTTGAGGGAGAGTGTCGTCAACCATCATCATCATGCTCGCCATCAACACGCAACGTCACCTCCTCTCCAGCAAGCAGCTCTCATGCAGAAGGACCTTTTTTCAAAAACAGAACAAGTATCAGATACTTCAATACTGCAATAAGTGTTTGCCAGATTATAATATTAATAAAACAGTATATCATATATACCTTCATCATCGATGACCTCTCCGTCAATAGGTTCAACCTTCACATTCCTGAAATATGTTATGAACTCGTGGAAATCCAGTGTTTCCCCATCACCTCTCAAAATGCATATCCGGATGTACCATCCATAGCTAGGAGGCAGCGAATGAAGTAATCCGCCTATTGCAAAGGAATCGGTCTTCCAGTAGTCTACAAAGTAAACCAGTCTCATGTGTGCATCATGCATGCGGTCCAAGTGACTCTCTAGACAAGTGTGTTCCTCCATCTTTATGGAAAGGAAATCTCCAAGCAGCTCGTGCTTCCACATGCATACCTAGATTTTGAACTCCGCTCTCAGCTGATCCACCATTGCATATGGGTCCAGATCACCCATGATTGGATGTTGTTCGATCACCATCCCGTAGAGCATTATCACTTGAATCTAAGTGGACATCTCTTGATGAAAATGGCAGTTTACATGCTCTCGTGGGGACTCAGTGATCTCGCTCATCCAAATCCATCGTGAGGCATATGTAATCTACCACATTATTCTTACTAAGGAGATCATTCAGATGCATAAGCCATTCAGGGAAGTTGGATCCATCAAGTTTGAGTGTTCAACAACTACCCACCTAGACATCTCAAAATAAGCTTCACGGTGAGACATTTCTACATTTACAATTACAAAAGGATTTTAGACTAAGTTTATAATCATATGAGTTAAACAAGAAATCCACTAAAACTACTATCCCCAAAAACATTTTAGTGACTACTTGATCCCCATTCACTACACTGCCCCTGATCGTCACTGTCGGCGATATAGTTGCAAAGGTGGATGCTGAAAAGCCGATCACATCATTCATACGAATCATGCTCAATCTTTTGATCATCCATGTTCCGAGACCATGTATGTACATGCTAGGCTCGCCAACTCAACCTTACATGTATTTGCTATGAAACATGGCTTACACCCACTGTATGCAAACGTATATATGTCTGACACCCAATCGTCACAGCCTCATAACGGAGAACCGTGATCTCCATCCTACGTCTCCGGATCTGGCGCCAAGGTTCCGGTGCCATGTACACCATGGTACCGGCGTCTTCGGTGTCGTAGTCCACCATCATGATGACCATATCACATCACAATGCCCCTGCAAAACAAAGGTAGACGCGTATACTTTATCTTTGCATGTTTTACATGGATGTTAGGAATTTCACACAAGAACTGTTCTTACCTACGAACTTCAACCCTAATTTTGATCAAATAGTTGGCTATGGTATACCCCTTTTGGGGCCCTCCATTACAAATGTCTTACCAACTAATGCGAGAGAGACAGACACCCACCAAAGCCACTTTATACGGTACAAGCCGTATGTCAAGTGTGGACCAGTCTCGCGAATGAACGCATAAAGTCGGTTCGGGGCCACTTCATCAAGAATTACTATGGTATGCACAAGTACACGTGGGAGCGTAACAACTATAATATTAACGGCCACACGCTACAACTCGTATGTTCTACCCGTAATAGCAATACTATACATAGATCTAGCTTTGATACCACCGTAGGGATTTGTGTCTGAAAACAATAAAATTTTCCAACGCTAAGAACCCTAATGCCAAGACCTATCTATTAGTAATGTAGTACCAGGAGAGGCTTTTCGAAACTTACCCTTGAAGACCTAAAAATATTGCCAACATTCAGGAGAACGTGGCTGATGTAGTCGTACCGACACCGACCTCGGGATGGTCCTGAATCCAACGGGCTCCTGCGGTTTCGATGACTCCTAGTGCTCCAATTGTGGCATCTCGTGGGGAGTTACACACGTCCGATGCCTGACGATGACTCCCACTCCTCTGAACCAACAACAGTTGTGGAAGTAGACCTTCTGGATCTGAATCCCGTAGCGCGACGGCGCTCTGCGGTGAAGAAGTATCCTGTTCATGTAGTCCAAACGTTGGACCGCGATCATGAGAGAGAGAGAGGATCAACTAGAGCCCCCCCCCCCAAATATAGGAAACCTTTTATTGATTATTGGTGTGTTCATTTTCTCAAGACACCTCTCAATGTATAGGGGAAAAAGCACCCCATAGCTAATTAGCTAAGCCATGTGGGACTAAACAAGGGAGATGGGAGGAGGCTGTCTGCCACCGGCCATGGCCCTAGTTGCCTACACGCAAGGTCCCTAGGCCCAGCCGGCCACCTCCCCTCCTTCCTCCCTTTGGTCTTCCCCTCATGGGCCTTTCCCCTAGGGATTTTGGCCTAATAGTGAATTTGACCAGTTTAGTTCCTTTTCTTTTATTAAACAATTATAAATAAATGATTAAATTAATATTTAACATTTACTTACATATTATTCAATCCCCGTGGCTATGGAACTCCTTCCACCCCACTCCGGACATCCTCCGGACTTTCTCGGAACCCTTCGGGTTTTCTCTCTTTCTTTTCTTCTATGATTCCATCGATACCAAAATGATCTACGAGCATCATCAATACCTTAAGCGTGATACCCCACAGTTCAGGAACACTCTACACATGGTTGAGATCCCTCTCATACCAATGATCATCAGCAGGACCTGGATGCCCATGATGACCCCTGTGCATTCCATGAATCTGTATCGTTGAACCATGAACGTCATGTCTCATTCCTTTTGTGTCTATGATACATGCATTGTATGAGATCTGATTAGTGAAATCACCATGCCATGTTCAATCTCGTTAACAACAAATCCGGCTTAACTCGTTTCGACATGTGATATCCCCATGACATAGTCACATGCTACGAAGCTGTTGGATATAACTTCTCCGAGTGGGCCCTTGAGTATCTTTACGTCACGTGGATGGACAAATCCCTCTCTTGACACATAATGCCTCTACGTGCCCCTATGAATACCTCACCATTTGACCGAGTGATGTTTGATGCTATCAAGGTATTCTCGAGTGATAGTGATTGATATGCTCTCACGGTCTAAGAAACAAGAGACTATGTTTCCTAATCATCGTAACTTGAACTTCGTGACATGATTGTGTTACGATGCTTAGATTGGGTATTTCTCATCATCTCATTCTCCCAATGAGCTGAATCCATTGTCAACTGGCATAAATTCCATATGATCAGGAAACCTTGATCATTTGTTGACCAATGAACCAGTGACTAGAGATTCACCGGGAACTCCTGGTTGTTTACATATCACACGTGTATTGACGTTTCCTTTTAATACAGTTATAGCATGATATGAAACCTAATTATAAAATTTGTGAAATATGATAATAATCCATATTATTATTTGTCTCTAGGGCATATTTACAATAGTACGATCAATGATGAGTCGGACAGATCTGCCTTTATCTTTTTGGGGTTATTGTTTAGAAACAACAGCGTTCACACTAAAAAGAGTACCATCAAAGTTGGTAGAGAACACACTACATGAGATGTGGACTGGCAACAAGCCAAGTCTGTCTTTTGATTTCGGGTTGTGAAGCTTTTGTCAAGTGACTTTAGTCGGACAAGATCACGACCAAGTCGGATAAGTGTATTTTTATGGGGTATCTCAGGGAAACCTTGGGTTACTACTTCTACAACCGAGAAGAGGGCGATGTGTTTATCGCTCGGAATGGTGTCTTCCTTGAGAAAGAGTTTCTCAGTCCGGGAGTTAGTGGGAGCATGGTGCAGCTCGAAGAAATTCAAGAGGTACCGGCAACTGCACCTGCACTGATAAGATTACAAAGAATGCATGATGTGTTACTGTTAGACAATGATGAGACGACAATTTATTCAGAAGCGATGGTGGGTCCGATGTAACAACCTCGGACCCTACGCTCTAAGTTCAAGTCTGGATGAACCAAAAGTGGTTAAAGAAGTATAGCGGGGGCCTAGGGCCACCCACGTGTAGGCCCGTCGGCCGCCCTAACCACTTCCAAGAACATCAGGACAAGAACGAGCGGCGTAGGCAACAGACGAAGAGATCAAATACATACAGAAGTGAGTATGTATGCAAGCTACCTTACAACAGTTCTCAGAGCCATACCATCTAAAAGAAATAGAAATATTGCAACGCCATACGGAAAGATCCAAATATCCTAGATAGTTATAATAGTGTAGGATAGCTCCTCATACATCAATCAACAGAGTATCAAGCGGAAGCGAGAAACAAGATCCGAGTACGGATAAGAAGCAAATCAGCATAAGATGCCACATAAATAAGCACATCCCGCCCATAGATCTCACGGATCCCCATCCCCAGAATCTCTACACCGAGTGATCGTTGCCAACATCATGTGTCTCCTCCACCTAGTATCCATCTTGCGAATACACCTGTTCATCTGAATCAAACAATTTATCGTGTGAGACCCTAGGGGTACTCAGCAAGTCTTTATGCCTCTAAAGGGGACATATACCTAGGGTGACGCAATTGTAGCGAAAGACAATAACTCACAAGTCTACAGATACTCGCTAACCATCCGCCTAACCAATGATAGACGGATGTCCGTTAATTAGGAACAACAGTTATAACAGTATAAAGTAACAGATCCATCCTCCTTCTCGCTTACCAAAGAGAAAGCGGACGAACAATCCATCCGTTGGTAGTTTTATTACTCATTCCATGAATATTGCACTATTTACTAGTCAGATATTTAGTCAAATTAAAGACGGTACTTTAGTTATACTTGTCTATGATCGAGAAACTGTGCTCCAAGTCATCCATAACCGTGGACATGGCTTTCAGAAAGATTTACCCTGTAGGGGTGCACAAATAGCAACACACACTCGATCAACCTCGGAAAAACCAACTCAAAACCCAATGAGGCATTCACGACAAAGCGATCATAGGATTCATAAAATATTTCAGGGGGCCACCCCACTAAGCTACCCGCAACAAAGTTGGCCGGCTCCGGAACGGACCCAGGCTTTGTGTGGACGACTGTAAATGACTGGGAACCCGAAAGTGTGACTAGGCTTGTCGATACAGCGAAAACGTGTCACGATCCAAAACAGTACATGTGCTCCACGAACAATCGTAAATAAAACAGTAAAGCATGGCATAAGTACAGGATAGTAATAAAGCCCCAAACTACTTTGTGGCCCGAAGAAATAGAAATGTATCAAGCTCTGGCTTAGGAGGGTCCATAAGGCCTCCCGGATGTGGATAGTGCGGATAGTCAAGGACAGGAATCAAGCACTCGGGGTCCTACGGGACACAAGTGGACATAAAAACCAAATGACAGATATTGCCCACCGGTGCCTCTTTCATTAGTTATCCCATTACTACTCAGGTTAAGTTGTTTAGGTACCTCGTTATCCACCAGACACTCACATACCCTACACATGTTGTTCTACGACTCGCATGGCTCAAACAACTCCTTTAGTAATGGCTCATGGGATGGAGGAACAAGCTCGGTGGGGTTTAATAGTAAAGGCTATGCAGTGCTTGGGATTCAATTTAATGCAATCGCGACTCAATGATGCAAGAATAAGATAGAGACAATAGGTACTATATGTATGCAAGCATGTGGTAGTGCTTGCCTAGCAGCTCAGTTGAAGAGGGAGGTGGATCTGGGTAGTGCTCCTGGGATTCCTGATAATTCCCCTGCTCGGCGTCTATTCGAAAAGAAGAACCAAACAAACAAGGACCAACATAAATAAAGTACACAAGCATATGAATAAAATGCGACAAGCAAACAAGCATGCCATGATGAATGATGCACAATTTACATGGCAATAATGTAGCATGGCAAGGGTGAGGTGTGGGGACAAGAATAACTCATTTTATTATTTATTTGGGCAAGTTTTATTACCATAAACAGTTCTGGTTTTTAATATTGACATGGTGCATGTTGCAATTCAGAACATGGAATGCATAAACAGAACAGGCTCGTCGCGCTGATCGATTTAGATATATCATTTGTCAAATTCGGAGTTATAGAACTAAAGTTATTAATTAATTGAGAAAAGTCATTTTTATTGCAATTTAATCATCTCGAAAATTTAAAGTAGGCAAACATTATTTTGGATGGCCCATTTGAAATGCTCACATTTTTCTGATTCAAAAACATATATTATTTGCCAAATTTGGAATTACCAATTAAAAGATATTATTTTCTAGATTTAAAACATATTAAACATTTCTGAAAAACATTTTTATTAGACAGAAAAAGGACGCAGACTTTTTGCACACAGGCAGATGCTAGCCCCAAACGCTGACGGGTGGGTCCGTGCTGAGCTGGCGGAAAACAACGCGTGGCAGGTTTTTTCTCACCGCGGGGTTGTCTAGCCCGAGAGATTGACAGGTGGGGCCGGCGGTGCGCGGGGCCACGCGCGGGCATGCGAACAGGGCATAGCCACGTGGCCCAGACGGGGAGTGCGGGTTGAGGCGGCGATCTCTGCGGTGCTTTTTCGTAAAAATGCCACCGCGGTTGACATGTGGGGTCGGGTCGAGTGCGGGTTGCGTGAAACAAAAAGGCAAGGGGCTTTCTGCAAAAGGGGAGGAGGTTCCTGTTCCTCTTCTCCGTTCTGACGAAACTGACGACGCGGTGGAACGACACTGCGGGGATTCGATCCCGCGACGTGGCGCGCGCGCAGGCAGCTACTACCGCTGCGGTGGGCGGAGGCTGGTGCTAGGGATCAGCTGCGCGGCCAGAAGACCCTACCTCGGCGCGACGGCGGAGAAGCAACTGCGTGCACCGTGCACAAAGGGCGCTCGACAGAATGTTTGGCGCGTACAGGAAGCGCAGAGCGAGGAGAGGATGTCAGGGAGATGCGGCTGCTCACCGGGAGTGTGTTGGCGGGGTCAGATCGTGCCGAAGCGCAGGGGATCTGCGAGGAAGCTGGCGATTTGAGGCTAGGGTTTCGTCTCGGTCACGTCTGCGTGCAGCGGGGCTGGGCCTCCTCCTCCTCGTCCCCATGTACTAGGGTGGTCCAGGGGCTCCACTGGTCCTTCCTCGACAAGCCAAGCATCACGCCCGCCGCCGTCTACCAGGTAGCCGAGAAGAAGCCGACGGTGAGGCTGGAGACGGTGAGAGGGAGGGGTAGCAGGCAGGTGGGAAGGAGGAGTAGACGGGAAAGGCCCTGGGTGGATCTGGGGCGACGCTAGGTACAAGAGGAGGGGGTAGATAAGGCCTAGGAGGGGAGATGCCGTGGGGTTGGGGTGGAAAAAGGTGGCAGGCACCTTTTTCTCCTCCCTCTCTCTTGGTCGGTGGAGCTGGGGCTCAAGGAGAAACCGGGAGGGTGTCCAGCTAGGGCCAGAGGGGCACGGCGCAAGGTGGCTCGGTGGGGTCTCCTTGGCAGCGAGGGAAAAGAGGAAAAGCGAGGGGAAGTTTCGGCTAGGGAGGCTCGGCCTGGTGGTGTCGAGCATGGGGGGGTGGCTCAACAAGGGGAGTGGCTCGGCAAAGGGAAGTGGTCTTAGCTGAGCCAAGCTACTAGGTTTGGTGGCCCGGTTAGGAAGGGGAGGGTGGCTCGGCATGGAGCATAGCTAGGAGGGAAAGGAGATTAGGGTTAGGGTTTTGATATGTGTATGAGACAAAGGTAGGGAAAGAAATGTGTAAAACATATGCAACAAGCTAGATGGGATAGAATGGATTTGAACCGAACCAAGGGAAAGAAAGGAGTAAGAGGAAGATGTAGGGTTTCTTTTGTATGGTACAAGCAAGATCACATCCATGCATGCATGATGCATTAAGATGGTGGTGGAAGTGAGGTTAGGGTAGGGTTTTGGGATAAGATAAAAAGGGTCTTGATTAAGAGGAAAAAGCATATACTCCATGTACCATATGCATGCCACATAGGCCCACAAAACCAAGAGAGGATGTGCCCTAAGAGGATTGGGTTCACTTGAACAAACTTGAATTTTATTTCCAAAGAAAACAAGCTCCACTCAAAACCAAAGAAAAACCAAAAGAAAAGAGAAAGATGACCTTGCATGGCCCATGCATAATTAAATAAATGCCCCTCTAGTAATGAAAACCACTAGACTTTCTCATGGAATTTATGTAAGCAAGATCCCAAGAATTTGAATATGGCCCATCAAGGAAAAGGAAGCTTGTTTACCCCATGGACTAAATAAAAGATCATGCATGAATATAAGGTGGCCAAGCTTTTGTGTGTGTGAGCCACTAGACATAATATGGCCAAGGTTATATTCTTACATGAGCATTTATTCAAATTCAAACCATGTGTAAGCTTGATAAGGATTTTCTACCCACATAGCATGCAAAGGTGGCCAAGTAGCTCTCCACATATCAATAATGTGAAAATGACATGATGCATATATGGGAGCATGTGGAAGTATAATTGGATCCATTTTAAATATATGTGAGCTAGACAAGAGTCAAAATAAGTGCAAAAGCCCACATATAGTTTGGATGGTGGGGTTATGGGGTGGTGACAAACAAAGGTGGTGGAGTTTATAAAAGATATGCCCCAACTCAACTTGGGCATCAAGCATCAAGAACCAAATACAATGTATCAAGAGGCAAATACAATTAATGGTGCATTTGAGATAAGAACCAAATGAAAAAGGGTTTTACATGATGCTCAAATGCAAGGTGGCATGATGACATGAGCATGATATAATTATGATGCAACACTTATATGTAGGAAGTAGCATTTTATTATTAGACCATGTAGCATTACAGATGTTAGACAGATGGGATGCTACATCCGATTTTGAGTCATGGCTTGAAGCCATGAGATCCGAGTTAAAGTCCATGGATGAAATCAAGTTTGGAACTTTGTTGATCTACCAGATAGTGCAAGACCTGTCGAGTATAAAGGGGTCTTTAAGAAGAAAACTTATATGGATGGAAATATTTCTGTCTATAAAGCACGACAGGTTGTGAAGGGGTTCCGACAGGTTCAAGGAGTTGACTACTATGTGTATTTCTCACTCATAGCGATGCTTAAGTCAGTTCAGATCATGTTAGCTATAGCAGCCTATTTCGACTATAAGATATGGCAGATGGATGTCAAGACGGCTTTCCTTAATGGGAATTTAATTGAGGACATGTATATGATACGACCCAAGGGTTTTGTCAATGTGGCCAAAGCTGACAAGGTATGCAAGCTTAGATAATACATTTCTGGATTGAACCAAGCATCTCGGAGTTCGAATATTTGCTTTGATGAGGTAGTCAAATCGTTTGGCTTCATCAAGAGTGATCTTGATTCTATTTTATACAAGAATTTTAGTGGGAACAAAGTAAAATTTCTGATCTTATATGTGGATGGCATATTACTGATTGGAAATGATGTCTAGATGTCGTAAGAAACCAAGGAATCATTGGAAAAGAGTTTGTCGATGAAGGACTTGGGTGAGGCAACTTACATACTAGGAATTTGGATCTATAGAGATAGATCAAGGCTGCTCATTGAATTTAGTCAGAGTACATATTTGAACAAAGTGTAGAATAGTTCAACATGGAATCGTCTAAGAAGTGGTTCTTACCGATGTCCCATTGTGTAAAACTTAGCAAGACTCAGTGTCCTTCGACAGCTGGGGAGCGAAGTCGGATGAGTGCGATTCCGTATGCTTCAGCCGTCAGATCCATCATGTATGCTATGATTTGTACAAGGCCTGATGTTTCCTATTCTCTAATTGTCATTAGCAAATACCAGGCTGACCCTGGAGAAATGCACTGGACAACGGCTAAAAATTTCCTTAAATACATGAGAAGGACTAAGGATATGTTCCTAGTTTATGGAGGTGAAGATGAACTCAGTGTAAAGGGTTAAACAGATGAAAGATATCTTACTCACTCAGATGATTCTCGTTCTCTATCCGAATATGTGTTTGTTATAAACTGAGGGCTATGAGCTAGAAGAGTTCCAAGAAAGACGGTGTTTGCGTCTATGATAGAGGCTGAGTATATTGCCGCCTCAGAGGTGGCAAATGAAGCCGTTTGGATGACGAACTTCCTCATGGATCTTGGTGTCGTTCAGGGCTCATCCAATCCGTTAGATGTGTATTGTGACAACAATGGTGCTATTGCACAAGCCAAGGAACCTAGACAACACTAGAAGGACAAACATATACTCATGAGATACCACCTGATTTGCCAGTTTATGGATCAAGGTGATATCAAGTTATGCATGGTACACACGGATGCAAATATTGTGGATCCGTTGACAAAGACGTTACCATAGCCGAAGCATGAGGCGCACATGAGAGATAAGGGCGTTATATGCCTAGACATGTGATGTCGGATGATTGCCTCTAGTGCAAGTGGGAGACTGTTGAGAATATGCCCTAGCGGCAATCATGTATGATGTTATTCCTGATGTATTCTTAAAGTTGTTATATTGTCCTTGTATGAACTTATCATATGTATCATTGAATATGTGTTTCATTTGTGGAACTATATATTCATGTTGTTCATGCTAAATTTCCTTGGTCATTGAGGTTGTGCTAGACACAACTTAGACTAATGTGAAAGTTGGACGATGACTAGGTTCCACTTGTCGTGGGCATGGTGATGCTATTCCGACTTACACGGATTCGGCTAAAGAGTTTAGCGAATTAGACTGACCCACATTTGAAATGCAACGAGCATGTTGTCTTTTGTATTCTCAAGCAATGGAATCCTTTGACCTGAGGCGATTGCATGATCCGAGTTGTAGATCGCCAACTTATGTTCTATCGAACATTGTTCCATAAATTGGCAGTTATAAAGGTAGAGTTCGGGCTGATTGTGAATATAGCTGTGTGACATGGATTACAAAGATGGGATTTTCCCCTCCATGATGGAGAGATATTCTATGGACCCTCTCGTGTGATCTGATTCGGAAGCATGGCCATACACGACTTAGTTAAGTGTTAACCAAGGATTCAAATTAAGTGTTAGTCCAGTGAATCACATGTCACAGAATGAGAAAAGAGTTAAGATATTAAAGGGATGGCAACGACTCGCCTATAGCTTGACAAGATATATCACGAGGGAAAGGGACTTGGACGAAAGTCATGTTGGAACGGTTTGTATTCTGACTTTACGACACTTGGTAGTTAGCACGTCTTGCTAGAGGCCGCTACCATCTATCGACTTGAGACCAAGTTTTCATGGTAGTGAGTTGGACTCAAAGACATGACGGGATACTTGGAGGTGTCGCTCATGTCGTGCATAGGTGTACGTGAACCTGCATGGTCACACACTTCTAGGTAAGGAGCTCATGTGGATTAGATCTATAGTAATTGGGTACAACCTAAATGGTCCTCAAGAGTTGAGCCCAACTAAGGATGTATATAAGTGTAGCAACAAGGGATAGTCCCTAACCTAGCCATCACTTTCTCCACTCCCATTTCGGAATAGATAGGATCTAGCAATCGTCTGCCCGGAGGTCCTTCATGTACGTGTGGATACTAGTAGAGGCGTTCCACGTGGGGCACTGGAGACGAAGGTGTTCCTGGGATCCAGAGGAGCTGCCCGTGGGATCATTCGGCACTGCTTTGACGCGCTACATCAATTTTTGCATCTGCGCATCTAGCGGTAATCTTATGGCCTATGACCTAAGTTGGATCTTGGGAGTCCCGCATATGATAAAAGTTTTGTTTATCTCTACGTGGCCCAACAAATTTTATGCTGGAGGATAATTCGAGGGAGAGCAATGATATGATGTGTAAGATACTTCGCAAAGCTCCCCCATGTCACTGCCCTTCTGTTGAAACTTGATTATTTCCCTATGTATTGTGCAAGCATTCTCTTGGACACTACAGCTCAGTATCGATGACTGAAAAATCAGCTCAACGTTTTGTGTGAAGCTTCTTTGGGTTCTACTAGCGATTTTTGGATGGATGGTGATAGCTCCAAAATTTGACACTTTTTATTAAGGATTTTCCATTGGTTTTCACCGGGTTTAGTTGATTTTGATCTTTCAACCAATGTCATGTTTCATTGATTTTCTTGTATTGGTTTTAAGGTATTTAACACTTCTGGAAAATCTGAGAGCATTTATGGGCTATTTATAACTAAATGAAAAAAATCCCTAGTTGAAGACTATTTCATTCGAGACATCCAGAGCCCTTAACAACCACTGATATGGTTGGAGGCCGCCCATATGGCCTGCCCGTACTACTCTCCTTTGTCTCTGTTATATGGATACAAGAAAATTTTGTAAAGGGAAGGGGATGAAATACGAACACAACCGCCACAAACAGTCCAAGAAGAGAGGAGATCAGATCTGGAGAACAAGAAGAACACCACCTCATCCTTCGACAATCCCCAACCCGTCGATCATTAACTTCACCATCATTCCCACTTGTACTGAGATTCATACTTGTAAGATTAGGGTTTGAACCTCTATTCCACTTTGGTTTCACTTGATCTGATTTCCCTCAACAGTATTGTGGCTTGCTACGGTAAAGTTGAGATGATTTCTATTTCAGATATGATTAAGCCTTTGATCTGTCTTTCTCTCATGTCTGAGTAAATCCCCATAGGCGTGGGAGATGTAGGGGATTGATGAGATGTGTTGTGCCTCCTATATTTCCATCTATTTGTGATTTTTGTCGTGATTATTATATTGTGAGAATGACTATCTATGTTTTCCTAATGCTTGTTGTCCAATTTAAGGGCCTGGATAACATGATCCTGAGATCTGATAGGGATGAACTTGTTTACTAGCAAAGCAGCGACCCACGAGTGACACAGATGATATCAAAGAGGAGCTACTTTAACTTGAGGATAACAAGGAGCCATCAAGTTTAAATCATTGATCTGGTTAGATGACCAAAATTTATGTGCTGACCATTACTGTGGTAAAAACAGATGGATCATTGGGATTGGGAAGAATCTACCAGGAGGACTCCTGATCGGTATATAGGTTTCTTGTGTACTCACATATGAATAAGATGTATCACAATCACTTATTTTACTTTATCCAGGTAGCACATTCACTATCACCATAAACCATTTATCTTCGCTCCTAACTTCTCATCTATAGGAATCTCAAACAACATCCTTACTTTTACTTTTATGTTATTTACTTCGAGTTCTGTTCAATAGTTAAATCTACTCCCTTATTCACTCACCCATTTCCACTCTCAACACTCGCAGTCAGTTCACTCAAGAAGGAGTGACACCTTGGGTGCGACAGAAACGCCTCAGATAGACACATTCCTAAGCTCCTTGTTGGGATCGATATAAAAACTGGAATTAATACTTCCATGAAAACATGCTCTAACAAACCTGTGCTCTTGCAGGCTATCAAACTATTTTATGGTGCCGTTGCCACGGAGCTGAGTGCTAAGTGTTTTTTTCTTTAGATTCGTAAGTGTTGACATCATCCATGATCTCTATTGAAGATAGAGGTACTACGCGTTCTAGTAGAACTTATTTACCTCCTTATATTGAACGTATTCAAACTAAAAGACGCCTAGAATTTATTGAAAGAGTTTTTAACTCATGTTCTATAGACGTGAATAGTTGGATTCCTATGATGGCGGATTTGACCATCACCCAAGGGGCCAAAGATCCTCAAAAATCATTGGGAGACTATGGGAATCCATCTAGGCACCTGAGAAATTGCCTATTCACTATCCTAATCTTGAAAGCCTAGAATTTGTAATTTAACCTGAGATAATCTATATGATGAAAGAAATTACTTTTGCAAGAAGATAAGATGAATATCCAAGTGATGATTTGACAAAGGTTCATGACCTTTGCGACACTCTTAAACCAGCAGGGCTACCAAAGGAGTTTGTACTTCTTAAAAAAATTCGCTGGTCTTTAAAAGATAAAGATTTTACTTGGTTACAATCCTTCCCCAATCACGCTATAAAAAGCTAGGAGGATTGCATCCAAGATTTTATGCGAAGATATTGCTTGTTTACTAAAATTATGCAGATCAAGCGCGATATTACAAAATTCTTTTAGAGAGTTGAATAAAACTTTTATCAAGCATGGAAAAGAATTTATGGGATGATCATGAAAGTCCCAAATCATGGCTTTAAAGATCACTTAATTATTCAATACTTTTATAATGGGCTTACTTATGAATCAAAACATATGATTGATTTAACTCCAGGAGGATCTATTAGTAACCTGACACTACCCGAGTGCATAAAAATTTTCGAGGTAAGATCCTTCAATGACGAACAATACAATCCTGTTGAGGACATAAAACCAAGAAAAGGTATGTTTCATATACCTCAGGAACTTATGCCTGAAGTTAAAAAACCCATGGAAGAAAACGGAATAGCAGCGGAGGTTGTTAAAGAAAATAAAATGGATATTCTCCAAACTTTTGTTCTAGAGGATGAAATGAATCTCATAATGCAAAAGCTTAGACACCAATAGAACCAGTTCTATTAGAAATATTATAAGCACTTAATGGTTCAAGAGAGAAATATAAAAGAATTAACCGAATTTTTTGATGATCTAGGACATGGCACTCGACACCTTGATAAATATTTTAGTATGGTTAGAACCCAATGCGATCATATAGCTAAGACTCAAGCTTTGATTTTAAGTCAAAGTAATTATAATTGTAATACTGTTTCTACTAACATTGTCACTATACGTGGTACAGAGACATAGGAACCTCAAGGGCCACCTTGGTATCTAGAAGAACATTCCCGGAAAGCAAGAGAGAATCAAGAAATGAGTCAAGAAGAAGAGGACCTTATTGATCCACAAGATGATATTGATTATAAAGCCCAAAGGAAAAATAAGCTTCAAATAAAGATGAAGAAGAGGAAGAGGTGGGAGAAAACGATAAACAATATGATTCTGATGCTAAAACTATTGATCCAAGAGAAGAAGCTGAACTTAGATGGGAAAAAGAAGAGAAATTTATCACCTCAACTGAGAAACAAGCTAAGAAGCAAAATACTACAACAAAGAATAAGAACAAAGAGGATGCTGAACGAGTAGTCAAGGTAAAGGAAAAGGTAGCTCCAACAAGAAAGAAAATTCCTTTTCCTAACTGTGTTCAGTATGAACCAGATGAGAGTGTTTATGACTCATTTTCCGAAGCTCTGGGTAATCTTTGTTTAGAACTTCCTCTAGCTGATAAAATTCAAGTTCCTACTTATAAATATTTAATGCGAGATATTCTTAATAGAAAGAAAAAGGTAAGTAATACTGTAGAAGTGATGAGAAGCTTTGGGGACAAGCTTATGACTAAGTTTGAGGACCCGGGTATATAAACTATCTCTTGCACTATTGGAAAAACTAACATCCTTACTACTCTTTGTGACTTAGGTGCAGGTATTAGTGTCATGCCTTATTCCTTCTTTAAGAAATTAAACCTTAGAGATTACTCTCCTACTTCAATTACCTTGCAAATGGCTGACAAGACTAGTAAACAACCTGTTGATATGACCAAAGATGTTTTATATAGAACTGATCAACATGTCATACCCACTAATTTCATTATACTTGATGTTCCTGAAGATGACAAAGTTTCAATCATCCTTGGAAGAACTTTTCTTAGCACTATAGGAGCTAATGTGGATTGCTCTAGCGGGAAAATTGTTTTCAACATATATGATGATCAAATTGTTTGTTATTTTCCTAAGAAACAAGAACAATGATGGACATATACCAATCGGGGTATGCCTAGGAGGGAGATTCAAATGACCTTAGCCCACATCGAGTGGGGATTGTTTGTTTGCAGCCCGAAAGTTCCTGGGTGAGTGCATCACGGTACTAAAGTTGCCTGTAATTTCTGCGTTTCGTAAAGTTGGGCTACTAACTACTGAGAGGGGCCATTTCGAGGCAGACTCATCTCACCCTTGCCAAATTCAAACATTCCTTTAAACTGCCCCGTGAAGTAGATGGCCAGGACCCACATGTCGGTCATCTATCCGTGACGCGAGCGCCAACGCGGCAACCTCTTAGGAAAATCGAGAAACTAAGTGGATTGGATGCGTTGACCAATTTCACAAATCCATTCCTTCCTTTCCCCTAGCACCGGAGGCGTCGAAATCCACCCTCTAGGAAGAACGACCCTTTGGACATTTGACTTCCGGTGCAAAGTTGGTATGCCCATTCATTGATCCCTAGCTCCAATGGTGCATGCCGTGGCTGCCATTGCGAGGCTCTAGCCCGCCTCCGCCGCCGACGAGCTGAGCAGCTCAGAGGATGGCAAATCCTACTACCAAGGAATAAAAATTTATGGCTAAATGCGGGTGAGATACCCTTCTCTTTGCTATTCGCACTAATTATAACTGCTGGCTGGCTAGTGAACCTAAAATTGTTTGTTAGCCCAACGCTGATAAAAATATTTTGTCCACAATTTTTTGTCAAGTGGGATCTACACGGACCACCCTTACCTGGTTATGGTAGCCCTCTTCAGGTATGACTCTAAATCAGCAAGGGTGAAGGGCAAGTGGTATGGACACCATTGTATCAGATGGAAGAAGCGCCTGCACAAATCTGCACTATCCCTGGTATGGCTGCTGCTTTGCATAATCATGATGAAATATGGCCAAAACAGAATGCAAAGTTCAGCTTCATGGATGAACGAGGCATCATGGTTCCTCTAACGTGTGACAGTCAGCTAATTGGGTTGATGAAAAGGTATGCTTTGTCTTGCATGTTTGAGCTGAATTGTGATGTATTGGATGTGGAAGCTGCTGCAACTGTGAGTCGCCCTTCTATTCTTGGACAGGGTGGTCGTTCGAACCCAATTAGCTCCTGGTAAGGAAAAGTCTCTTGCGGTTCACATGTTTGTGCTGAATTGTAATTTTTGTTTTATTTACTCTGTAGATATTGGGCAATTATGCAACAATCCTGTTTCTTTGATAGGAAGCACCGCAAGGTTAGAAACATGACTGCCGGGTCAGCCATTTTGCTGCTGGAAGAAAATGAAAACGAGTGGAAAGATGATGCTGGACATGATTCTGGTGCTGATTGTCCTCGCGATGCAGTGTACGTGAAGCTATGAAAATTGGCACTGCGAAAGAGGAAGAAGGCAGGAAATGAAGAAGCCAGTGGGCGTGAAGGCTTGGCACCTAGGCGGGGGAAGAAGCCTGCTGGCAATGAAGATGCATGATGATGTGTTGAACTTAAACCTATATATGTAATTCAATTAAATTCTGGATCTCTGTGTGTGGAACTTTGCGGGGCGAATCAATCTACCCACGTTCTCGGAGTAAAATGTACCGCGACTTAGGGTTTGGAAACACCCGAGTCAGTAGTTGAATCTGAATTTGTGATTGTGCCACTACTATCCGAAAACACACAGCACCAGTTCCACGATTGCTGAGGGGCAGGAGGTCTCCAAATTCGATGGTATGTAAGTGGCACATAAATAAATTATTTAAGCTGCTACACTCCACGAAAGAGCAACTTATTTCAGCTGCTGCACAATGATATGGAAACATAAACAACAATGGCAACCGATAATTCCCAGATAATGAGGAAATCGGTACCACTTTCTGGCCTAATCTTGAGCCCGTCTATCTCACCGCCTCCCTGCTCCTGCATCCCCTGCATCTGGCGAAGCTCACGGATCTCCTATAACCGGGTGTACGTGCTTCCACTTTATAAATTGTGGTTGTGCCATTTGCATGCGGCACAATTCACGTAGATTACGTTTAAACAAACCACCAATGTCAGAATACCACCATGATCAGACAAAAGGAAGTAATGCAGGGTTAAGAAAGATTAACGGGCGACCAATTTTTTTTCTCCCAGGACTCCAGGACCACTAGTTCAGACCGCTAGGTCAACAAGAACTACTATTACAACTTAAAAAAGCACACAGCTTAAGCTAAATAGAACTAGTTATCACACATCTCCTTGATTTTCCTAATCTTAGCCTGATGCGCATCTTCCTACGAGAACAAGGATCAAATCGTCTACTCCTTCCTTTTAGCATCTTCCTTGCACAAATTCAATTGTTTCTCTGCATTTATCCTCATGCACTTGTCAATACTCGTAGTTGTGAACTGCAGGACTTTGGCCTGGTGAAGTTCATTCCTTGCTTGATTCAGTTCTTGCTCTACTTTAGCCTTCATGGCCAATGCCACGTCCCTCTCCTTCTCCACTTTTCTAACCTTGTATTCCACCCTCCTGAGATTTCAGTTAAGCTTGGTTGTGTCAACTTGGTCAAATAGCTTCATCTCAGCACTATCAAGAAGTGAGCGGACTATGGATTATTTCAACTCAACAGTCATATCCCATAGTTTGTCCAGGGTTTTCTGCATCAATTTGGGCCACTCTGGATCTACCCATTTGACAACACCACAACTTCTGCCTTGCATCATTGCACGATTTCCTTGACACCATAAAAACCTCCTTCCGATGTTTTGTCCTTCGAACGCTACAAATTTAGCAGGCACATATCCATGTTTACATAGCGGAGGACTGTCTTCCTCCGCTAAACCGTGCTAGTTAGACTCGTACAACGTTTGGTTGGCCTAACACATCATACATGCATGTCAACACCTCGATTTTTAAGTCAAGATGCCCATTATGCCGTACATCGCAATCCTAGGATTACCATTTTTGCGAGACATAACGGAAGTAGTACCACAATACATCATCCATTACAAACCATATTAAAAGTCTTACAAATAAAGGATCTCATGATCCAGTCTTAATAAAATCAAAGCAGCAGAAAGTAAACATAGTAGGCTCCTTCTTCATGATCACAGGCAATGCTGACGATGGGATGTGATCCTAGTTGTAATAGATCTCCCGCTATCCATCTTCCAAGTAATCCTCCTCATAGTCTGGCCATGGGAATAGCCAGGGACAAAGCCATGAGTACTCTTTAAGTACTCGCAAACTATCACTAGTATAAGTAAGGTAAAACTAGTAGGAATCATAAGCTCTAGGTTTGTTTGCAAAAAGCCATGCTTATTTCATAAAGACTTAAGAGTAAAGACCTAAGTTTAGTTCTCTACATTACTTAAGTGGGAACTCAGATTTCATGTCCACAACTCTGTTGTGGTCAAGTCAGAATCATCTTTCAAGTCACAAATCATTTTGAAAACATCTGACAACAGAACAGTATGGCCACTCTAACTGTCCATAACCACGGACGCGGCTATTCGAATAGTTTGACACTCTGCAGAGGTGGTAAACTTTCACCACAAAATTCGATACATCCGTTAGGGATAACCCTGAATCATCATACTTTGTATGCGGATAATCAATCCTAACCTTTCAAATACACACCCTAGTATAGGCACCTCCCCTATGAGCTTGGCCTAACAGCCATGACCAACTGTCATCCCGGGAACTGCATAGGTGGACATTCATTCACGAGGTAGCCTCAGATCAACCTCTTCCACAAGGGAACCCATACTAAGACATATAAACTTCCAGTAAAGCCCTTCCCAACTCAGGTATTGTGGTTATACGGTAAAATTGGAATGGTATCGCATCCGAACCCAACCATAAGTTTTTTTCTTAAAGTCAAGGCTTATGCCTCACTCTTTTCATCATTAAACCATTGTGTATCATTACACATGTCAAAACATTTCAATAGAATGAAACTTCATTCCAAGGTTTTCATAATCATTTTCACCAAGTATTCCCATCTAAAGTAATCAGATTTAGTTTAGCACTAACCACTAGTATTGAGGGTGTCACTATTGGCGGTGCTAATCAAGTATAAGTATCCAAGGCTATTCTGTAATCTTGATGGTATCCATCCTACTTTTCCACTAATCACAATTCATTAACTAAGTAAGAAACTTCAGTAAAAGGAAAAGTAAAACTGGGAATGGTATAATCAAAGTTGCATAACAAGGCATGCCTAGCGCATCTGGTATAAGGCTTGCACATATATCATGCATAGTTCTAGATTGCCTTGAGCAGTGCTGTTGTTGAAGTTATCTTCTTCTTCCTTGAAGTACTCCTCCTCGTCGTAGCCCGGGTCAGTACTTGCGACTATAAATGCACACAAGGTACATAATCACCAAACAACAATTCACTACTTCTCTCTAGCACACAAGGACTCACACTAGATGATCTAGTATCATCTCAATCATCATATGGAATATTAACATTTTCTTATTCTTCTTATTTTAGAAAAGTAATTTCTACTCATTTTAAATCCTTAAGATTTAATATTCTCCAAATAAAATAGTGGATCATGTTGACACATGTCATCACCACATATTCCAATACTTGGTAATATGATTTAAAATGGTGATCATATATTACAAGATTTTAATATTACTATTTAATAATATTAAAGTGACTAGAAATGACTATATATCATTTCTTTAATACTAAGCCATGTTTAGTATCTATAAACCAAATATTTTTACATATTCATGTAGAGCATGGCAAATGTGATTTTTGAGAGTTGGAATCAACTCAAAAGCATTTATAGTTTATTGTATAAAAATGTTTGAAGTGGCAAAAGCCTTAGTCTTGTTATTTTTGGTTTGAGTGATCTATAGTTTCAATTTGTTTGAATCCAATGGGAGTGAATAGATATTTTCAATACCTTTCTAGCAAAATGGGAATCATCTGAATTGAATTTTGAATATAGCTACGGAATAGGATTTTAACTAAATAGACAAAATGCTATTTGAACTGCTGGGCTTTGCGCGGGAAAATAAATGGGCCGGCCCAACTGCACAGTGCAGGAGCAGCGGACTGCTGACAGAACGGCCCCATAACTCAGTGGCTCATCTAACCCGAAACGGTAGCCTTACGATTAGAATGAAATCTACGTGTGAGGTTCATCGTCGAACGGCTCCGGCGAGATTCTAAACCTAACGTGACGGTGGGGGTCACTTGGGACTCACCGGGGCTCCAGCTAGGGTCGGCGATGGGGGCGAACGGGCTTGTCGTCGACGGAGGTTCGAGGGGTGGTCACGGCGGCTCCTAGGGTGGATCAAATCGATGGCTTCCTTCCTCGACTACAGCGGCAGACTCCGACCAAATTCCGGCGTCGTGGTGCTCGCCTTGCTGCGGGGAGAGGTCATTGAGGTTCCTGGGTGAGTGGGGAGTGGAATGGTGTGCAGAATGGGGTTTGGGGAGGCCTCTATTTATGCCCCAGTAGTGGAGGCAGGGCGGCATGGTCAGGCTTCTCCGGCGACATTGCTACAAGTCGAGCTAAGTATGGCGGAGGGCATGGATCGATGCGGGGTACTACGGCGATCGTCACGCGCGTGGTAGCATGGCAAGAGGTGGTCTCAGTCGGTCGGGCGACGTCGGCGCTATGTTCAGGTATGCAGGTGTTCGTCACTTAGCACGGTGGTCATGGGCCGCGCGATGGTGAACCATCATGTCTAGGTGGTCACTGGTGCCACGGCGACTGCAGGTACAAGCGGAGAGAGCGAGGCGCGACATGTGCGTGCGAGGCGGCTGCGGCGCTTCATCATGCTCTCAGCATGTCAGAGGCTTAAATGGGCACGGTGATTCCAGGGTCTCCACTTCTCGTTGTTGGTCAAGGGGTGGACAGGGGGTGGCGGTGAGGTCACGACTATCCTCTAGGTGTCGTGGGAGAGGGCGGCGCGACACGCAGCGACTGGTTGGTAATCGCCAGCATGGCTGGCTCGGACGGGCATGTCACTAGTACAACGGCGGAGATGAGGCTCTCCACTGCATGGCCAAGTACCAGGAATGATCATGGGTAAGATATGGAGTTGATTGCAGTAAAATTGGTGAGTAATTGATAGATGTAAACAATGTACTGTGGTTGAGGTTGTACTCTGTCTGCTAAGTGTTGGACTTAATGGCCGCATGAAATTAACTTTGGAATTTTTCAATGATTTTTGGTGAGTGATCTGGTCATATGCTTGGTAGTATATGGTTGCTGGGATTTGTCAAGTGGAAGTTGTTTGACTGGTTTTTGAAAAGTGATGATCTAGGCATATGAACTTGATTCAATTTTGGAATGCCTCTTGAATAGATTTGAAAATAGTTTCTGCCATTTTGTAAAGTTTGCTTGGATTCACTTTTACTTGGTCTAGCAAGGGGTGAAAATAATTGGAATTGTTTCTGTAAGAAATATTTTATTAGAGACACCCAAAGTGGGCTAGTGGTTAATATTGGTCAAAATGACCATATATTTATATGATTTATATTTGACTTCCTTTCTATTTGATTCTATTTGGAAATGATCTAGATGATGTGGTATTCATCTTTAAACTAATCATTAACCTTTGCAGCAATCAAACATCGCAGTTTCAAGCATTCATGCCTTAATACAAAACACACATGCTCTCATATAGATTTTTGGAATAAAAGTTTTTGTTAACCCTAAACTTGGGTGATTAGATATTGATAAGCTTGTTTAACATTTTTGAGGTGTTACAAACCTTCCCTCCTTAAACAGAATCTCGTCCCGAGATTCAGGAAAAACTAGAAACTAAAGAGATTGGGAAACTCAGTCCTAATATAATCTTCTTGCTCCCAGGTTGCTTCTTCTTCGGTATGGTTACTCCACTAGATCTTGAGAAACTTGATACTTCTGGTCCGGGTGGTTTTGAATGCTTCTTCCAAAATATGGGTGGACACTTCACGATAAGTTAGATCCTTGTCGATATCTATGGCTCTGTGATCATTGTTGTTGAAAACTTTGGTCTTCTCCGGAACTTCTAGGCATTTTCTAAGTAACGAGATATGGAACACATTATGCACGATTGACATCTCCTTGGGCAGTTCCAGTTGATACAATACTTCTCATCGGTGATTCAAAATCTTGAAGGGTCCAATATATCTGGGGGCAAGCTTCCCTTTCAAGCGAAAACGTTGCATTCCCTTCAAGGGTGATACTTTGAGATACACAAAATCTCCGACATTGAAGGTCAGGTCTCGACGTCTTTTATCAGCATAACTCTTTTGTCTGGATTTAGCAGTCTTGAGGTGCTCACAAACTTTGTGAACCTTCTCTTCGGCTTCTCGTAGGATGTCAGGTCCGAAGATCTGACTTTCTCCTACTTGCGACCAATTCAACGGGGTACGACATTTTCTTCCATTCAGAAATTCAAAGGGGGCCATTTGCAAACTGGCTTGATAACTATTGTTGTATGAGAATTTCCACAAAAGGCAGACAATCTTCCCATTTAGATCCATATTCAACACACAAGCTCTCAACATATCTTATAAGATCTGGTTGACTCTTTCAGTTTGTCCTCGGTTTGCGGGTGGTATGCTGTGCTGAAATTCAGTTTGGTTCCTAATCCTTCTTGGACGTTCTGCCAAAATCTTGGGGTAAACTGGGTTCCTCGATCCGACACTATGGTCTTGGGGGTTCCATGCAGACTGACTATTCTAGCGATATACAACTCCGCTAGCTTCGAACTTTGGTCGGTAGTCTTGACGGGTATAAAATGAGCTACCTTGGATAGTCTATCTACTATGACCCAAATAGAGTCATTTCCCCTACTAGATGTAGGCACACCGGTGATAAAGTCCATTCTGATAGAATCCCATTTCCATTTTGAAATCTGCAATGGTTGCAAAAGTCCTGCGGGTCGCTGATGTTCCGCCTTGACTCTCTGACAGATATCACACTTGGCTATGTAGGTTCCGACTTCTCTCTTCATTTTGTGCCACCAGAATTGCTCCTTCAGATCTTGATATAGCAAAAGTCCTGCGGTTCGCTGATGTTCCGCCTTGACTCTCTGACAGATATCACACTTGGCTATGTAGGTTCCGACTTCTCTCTTCATTTTGTGCCACCAGAATTGCTACTTCAGATCTTGATACATCTTGGTTCCTCCCGGGTGGATAGAATAAAGGGTATCATGGGCTTCCTGCATAATGACTTGATTCAATTCCGAATCTGCTGGAACACAAATACGTCCTTTGTACCACATAACTCCTTCTTCATCTTCGGTGAATCCGGTTACCTTCCCTATTCCGATACGATGCTTGATTCCATCGATACTTGTGTTTCCTTTCTGGGCCTCTTTTATCTGACCAATCAAAGTGGGTTGGAGTTCTAAGCTAGCTAAAATTTTTCCATCTCCTCATGCAGACTTGGCTGGGCTTCCTTAATCATGGTGTTTAATCTACATGACAATCGACTAAGATCATTCGCTACCACATTGGCTTTGCCCAGGTGATAGTGAATGTCAAGGTCATAATCCTTGATTAACTCTATCCATCTCCTTTGCCTCATATTCAGCTCCTTCTGGGAGAAAATATACTTCAAACTCTTGTGATCCAAATAAATCTCACAGTGCTTACCCTTAAGGTAATGATGCCATGTCTTCAAAGCTAAAACTACGGCTGCCAGTTCGAGGTCATGGGTGGGGTAGTTCTGCTCATGCTGCTTCAGTTGTCTAGACATATAGGATATGCTTTTCCTTCTTGCATCAACACACATCCGAGACAAATCTTGGATGCGTCACAATACAGATCAAAAGGCTTCTTGATATCAGGCATGATCAAGATTGGGGCTGGAACCAATCTCTTCGTAAGATCTTGAAAACTTGCTTCACATTTATCCGTCCATTCAAACTTCTTGTCCTTCTTGAACAACTGAGTCATCGGTCTTGCTATGCTCAAATATCCTTTAACGAACTCGCGGTAATATCCGGCTAATCCAAGAAATGCATGGACTTCGGTTTGGGTGGTTGGGGTTTCCATTCTTCGACATCTTGAATCTTGGTGGGATCAACAACAACTCCTCCTGCTGATGAGATATGGCCTAGGAATACTACTTCCTTTAACCAGAATTCACATTTGCTAAACTTGGCATACAACTGATGCTCTCTAAGGGTTTCAAGGATGGTTCTCAGATGTTGCTCATGGTCCTCTTCTTATTTGGACTAGATCAGAATGTCATCGATAAAAACAACGACAAACTTATCCAGGAAGTTCATAAAAATCGTATTCATGAGGTTCATGAAATAAGCAGGGGCATTGGTTAATCCAAAATACATGACATAGTACTCATACAATACATATCTGGTGGTGAAGGTAGTCTTTGGGATATCCGTCGCACGGATTTACAATTGATGATAACCAGTTCTAAGATCAATCTTAGAAAACACGCTGGCACCAATCAGTTGATCAAACAAATCTTCTATCTTCGGCAGCAGGTACTTGTTTTTGATGGTGACGTCATTCAGCTTCCGGTAGTCCGTACATAAACGGTTGGCACCATCCTTCTTATCAACAAACAGAGCAGGTGATCTCCATGGTGATGCACTTGGTTGAATCAAACCTTTTCCAGCATATCATCAAGTTGCTTCTTCAGCTCCACTAATTCAGATGGGTTCATACTATAAGGTCTCTAAGCTATGGGTCCAGTTCCAGGAATTAGTTCAATGATAAACTCGATATCCCGATCTGGGGGCATACCGGGCAATTCATCTAGGCACACATCGGGGTATTCACAGACTACTCTGACTTGGTCAATGGTGGTTTTGGGTAAACTCTTGTTGCACTTGAATTGACGGGGTAGTGTCTCAGATATATGCTCTACTGATACCCTGGTACTACTAGTCATGGTTATGGATTTCTTGGCACAATCGATTAATCCTTGATGTTTCGACATCCAATCCATCCCTAGCACTACTTCCAAACCTTTGGTTCCAAGTACTATTAGACTGGCATAAAAATCTATCCCATGGATTATGATGGGTACGGCCTTGCAATTTTTTCTAGCTTTGGTAGTTGAACCACGTATTTGAACTATCATAACTGTTGGTTGAATCTTACTAGTGCATGTAAATTCTTCTGTAACAAACGAGTGCGATGCTCTAGAATCAAACAACACACTTGCTAGAACTAAGTTAACAGAAAATATACCCAGCACGACATCTGGCGTTTCCTGGGCTTCCTCCACATTCATGTGGAACAGACGGCCATTAGAGTTGTGAGGGTTTCCTAGGGAAAATCTCTTTCCAGGCTGGACATGGTGTTGCTGTTGGGTAGGTGTAGTCACATTGATTTCTGCGGCAAGCTTCTTGGGGCACTCGTTGGAGTAGTGACCCATGACTTCGCATTCAAAGCAAGTGATCATTGACTTGTCTTTCCCTGCGATAGGCACATCATTACTTCCAGTCCTTTGGGCAGTATTGTTGTTGTTGTTGGACTTTGGCGGTGCACGGTTGAAGTTATTGGGGTTGCCTGGCTTGTTATTGTGGTTTCCTCCAGGCCTTGGGTTTGCTCTGCCACAGTTGGGATAGTTTGGACGGTTCGTTGGTGGCCTATTATTTCTGGGTGCATATCCTGCAGACGGGTTGGGGTGATACTTCGGGGTATGGTGGGGTCCTGGTTGGTGCATCATCCGATGCTCGCAGTTCTCACTGGCCTGGTTGATCTTTCTCTCCATCTGGATTGTAGAATCTACTAAGGCTTCACGGTCGTCAAAGGGAATGCTGATTAGGACCGTCTGCATCTCATCATGCAGACCATTCAAGAATCTCTCCTTCTTCTTTGCTTCATTGTCAATCTCATCTGCGGCATACCTAGCTAGTGACAGAAATTTACCATGGTATTCAACCACAGTCATCCTTCCTTGTTTCAAATATCTAAACTCATCCCTCATCCTCTTGATCAAACCCGGGGGCACATGGGTCCTGCTGAACTTGAGTTTTAACTCCTCCCAAGTCATCATCTGACCTCCGTTCATTGTGCGGGTACTATTCCACCAAGATCTGGCATAGCCGGATAGATAGTGGGTAGAAAACAACACCTTCTCGTTAGCATCAACTCCTGCAACTTCTAGATTGTTTTCCATCGTCTACAGCCAATCATCTACATCTAGGGGCTCCTCAGACTTGCTAAACATATGGGGATTGGTATTCTAGAAGTTTTTGAGCTTGGATCCATGGTGATCTTGGTTTCCATTGCCTTGATTATTGTAGGCCATCTGGGATATCTGTTGAAGAGTGGCTAGGTTGGCTTGACATTCAGATCTACCAGCCTCACGATCAGAAACTAACATTTGCAGAATTTGTAGCATTGGGTCCTAAGATGAACTGTTTCCTCTGGGGTTTCCTCGAGTCATCTGAAGATTGAGATAGATAGTGAGACAAGAGGGAAATTTCCATGGTTCATGGGTTTATGTTTAAAAAGCTTTAAACTTTGAGTTTGACTCAGGTTTTGCAAACTAACAACTTCTTCTCATTCATTCGTTCGTTCCAAACACACACTACAAACACTCACCATAACAAGAAAACAGATGGTTTTAATAACCATTCTATGAAGCTACGATACATTGAGACCAGGTACAACTCAGACCTACGATAGTGCTCAAGTGAGACTACTCATCATCGGGGGTATCGAGCTCCTTATCATCAATGAAGTCAGCATCATCCTCATCAGTGTTTTCCTCAATGGCGATGTCCTCCGGATAGTCGTTGTCATTACCGAGGTAAGAGTGGATATCGCCACGGATATCTTCCCCTTCCTCATCCTTCTCCTCCAGCTGGATCTCTTGGTCATGGATTGTCTCCTCCAAGGTGGCTATCTTCTTACGAAGACGGGCGATGGTGCGATCATTTTTGTCTCGTTGGCTGTGAAGTGACTTGTGCTCCTTGGCGAGAATGGCGAGGGTTTGCTTCCCTTCAACAACTTCGGCATGGTTCTGGTTGGAGTAAGCATGTGCATTGTCTAACTCTTTCTGCGTCTCGTGCAGCATGAAGGCCATGTGCTCCACGTGATGCTTCAACTCTGGATGTGCCAGAATGGCCAACGGCTGTCCCGTAGAGTCACGTCTTGCATAGTGGGCAAAACGGGTGCCGATGATCTGTTTGATGTTTTGAGCACAAACGTGCAAGACCTTCTTGCATTGCCCTAGCTAATCCATCTAGCCAATTGTTCTCCCTTATGCTGAACTGAATCTTGTCAGAAAGAGGTGGCTCCATTTTGCCTCTGAGATCGGCAACAATCAGCCACTATAGCTCCCCTCCAGATTGGTCGTTGAGCTGTGCTCCGAAGAACTCCGGGTGCGGGCGTCCAAGATACTCTGAAAGCTGGTCCAGATCCCAATCAAAGATAAGATGTCCTTCATTGCCCAACTGGAAAAACATGCTATATTTGACCTCCAGCTATAAGCAATTAAGATGAGTAAGTTAGTGGGGTGATCAAGTGTGTCAAATTTTATGTAGAATTGTAAAAGTTTTGAGTAACAAGTGATCTCTTTTTGAAAGAATCGCAAGGATAAGAATGAGAATAGTTTTTTTGTAAATACTCACTTCCATTGTTTTGAAGCTAGGTTTTTGAGGCGTCCATTCTAACTAGAGTCTCCTATGGTCAGGATGGCTCTGAAACCAACTTGTCAACACCCGGATTTTGAAGTCCAGATGCCTATTATGCCATACATCGCAATCCCAGAATTACCATTTTTGCGAGACATAACAGAAGTGGTACCACAGTACATCATCCATTACAAACCATATTAAAGGTCTTAAAAATAAAGGATCTCATGATCTAGTGTTAATACAATCAAAGCAGCGGAAAGTAAACGTAGTAGGCTCCTTCTTCATGATCACATGCAATGCTGACGATGGGAGATGATCCTTGTTGTCATAGACCTCCTACTGTCCATCTTCCGGGTAATCCTCCTCATTATCTGGCCATGGGAATAGTTTACCTCCTACTGTCCAACTTCATTCCAAGGTTTTCAGAATCATTTTCACCAAGTATTCCCATCTAAAGTAATCAGGTTTAGTTTAGCACTAACCACTAGTATTTAGGGTGTCACTATTCGGGGTGTTAATCAAGTATAAGTATCCAGGGCTAGTTTGTAATCTTGATGGTATCCATCCTACTTTTCCACTAATCACATTCATTAACTAAGTAAGAAACTTTAGTAAAAGGAAAAGTAAAACTGGGAATGGTATAATGAAACGGTACGACCCGGTAGGGTAGCACCTCTATGTATCACGCCAATCCCTAGATCGGTTCATTGGCATACATAGCATCGATAGACATCAAAGAATTAACAGTGCATCATTATTAGAACGATATGATCCAGAATATTGTATTTATTACAAAGTTTGCAAAGCATAACGCTTGCACAAGTAAACAAGTATCAAATAGATAGCATAAATAAAGTAGCTCCAGTCTCCATTATGCGCCACACGCTCGCAACCAACACTACTACTCAGAGTAATCGGAAGAGTAACCTGCAACAGGAAACATAACAGCCCCGAAGGGTCAATACTTGGAACGTACTGGCAAGTCGAACAATGAGAGAAACAACAAGACTAATAGCTATATGCATATCTGGCTTGTGGGGTTCCGACTTAGTTGCAACAGCAAAATACTTTATCCTACCATTTGTAAAGCATTTAATCTTCATCAAACAACCCAATTAAGTTTCAACCACAAGTTTTCGCAGTTACAAGTTAGAATGAATGAGAACATGTCATAGCACCCACAATTCAGCAACTCAATTGTCCATTACCAGGGACACGGCTAATCACTTAGTTTTACACCCTGCAGGGGTTGTACACTTTACCCATATGACCCGGTCGACCCACTCGTACCATGACACGCATATTGAGTCATGATAGGGAGAAGCCCGAGAAGGGACAATTCGGTAAGTAGCTCCCCAAGCCCATACACACACCGTACTAACCTATCACATTCACTACATCTCTGGATACAAAGAGCTCGGGTCGCCACGACCTACTAAGTCTATCTAGCCACCCATAACTCACTGGCATATGGCTGTACACGTAAGGTAACAAATCAAGACACTAATCATTTCTCTAAAACCTGTGTGGCCATCCACAAGTGAGATACTCGGGTAAACCATAGACATGGTCCCGGCATTCACGAACCAGGCAATTACCAATCCACCCAGAGAGTTCATTAATTAAGTCGTTTTCAAACTTTCCAAACACATTCTTTCAAAACAATCTTTATCATGGTGTATCCCACCCTCTTCTACATAACCACAACTAAGCACAACTACTTACGGCAGCTCACCTAACGGGAAAGGCTACGAGATAATAGGATATAGTGGAGCAATAGATAAAACTTGAAAAACAAAACAAGCTACAGTGCATATAGAAAGTAAATAGGACTTTTATGAAGCTCCACTTGCCTTGGTAGTTGTCGGAGTCAAAATCACAGCCCGGACAATCACACAGGTTACAATCCTCACAATCTACACGAAAGCAATTTAACCAAATAAACAAACCACACATAGAGATGAACAAATGCAACACAATGCATGCAATGGCACCTTAATAAAGCTTCAGTAGTTTAGTTATGTTCTCTGATCAATGCTACTACTGAATGATGCATGGGAAAACCTTTAATGCAAGGAAAACGATTTATGCATAAAAGATGACTAGTTAATAGGTTTTTTTGTGAAAACATTGAACCATTGCTGTAAACAGTGTTGTTCAAGTGTGACAAAAATACTAATGGACAAATAGTTAAAAATAGAGCCTATACCAAAAGGATTTACTCCAAAAAGATTTACAGAACTTTTTCTATGATTTTATACTACTTTAAGCCTTTTTATAATCTTAGGAAATTTCTTACAGCAAACCTGAGATGTTATTGCAGAACAAAATTCTACGCAATTTTGTGAATCCAACGATATCTTATTTGCAATTTTTTGCCCACTCTATTAATTTCTATGATTTTTACATGTTTTAACAGTTTTCTGCCCCATTTTATAAAATCTGAAATTCCGGTGAAAATTCCGAGGAATTTTTCCGTTGGCGAGTGGGCCTGGCTGACTCGGCGATTGACCGGTCAGCGGTCAGCGCCTGCAGTTAGCGGCTGATCGTTGCCGTTCGTGCTCGATGCGACGGCTGACGCGAGCTAGAGCTCACCTAGTTCGGTCGACAGCGGCGGCGGCTCAAGCGACGACGGCAGCGGCGTTTCGGTGAGTTTCGGTGGCGGCAGGTGGTCGGACGGTGCACGGTGGCATGTGGAGGTACCGCTGGCGGCTCAAGCGATGACGAAGAAGCCCCAGGGCGGCGACAGTTGGCGACTGGAGCGGCGGACTCCGGCGACTTCCCTAGGGCGGCCCAGATCTCTGCAGGTAGAGGAAAAGTCAGGCTGGGGGGGAGGGGGCACACGGCGGCGGATGGTTTCTCGGAGAAAAAGGGGAAGGGGAGGTCGGTGGAGCTCTTACCGACGGTAATGGCGACCGGCGATGACAGCAACTACGGCGAGCGATTCCGGTGAGGTGGCGGCGCAATAGCTAGGGCTAGGAGGGGGAAAACGACGAGGGAAAGGTGGGTTATAAGGGGCAGGGGTCGATTGAGGCGGGGCGTTCGATTTCGAATAGAATCGCGGATTCCTCGCGACATACGGTTGCAGGTCGTCTCCCTGTCCAGGACGAACACGTCCAGGGGCTGACAGGTGGGCCCCGGCGGTCAGGGAAAAAACAGAAAGAAAAGGAAAAACAAAAGGAAAAAGGGGGAGAAAAGGGGAAGGGGCTGCGCCGGGCTGGCTGGGCCGCTGGCAGGTCGGCCGGCGCAAGCTGGGACCCGGGTGGCCGCTGGGCTGCTGCTCGGCTGGGGTCTGTTTTATTTATTTTTCTTCTTTTCTTTTATTCTTTTCTGAACTGCTGTTATAGCTGAACCTGCCTATGTTTTCTGAATCTGTCTGAAACTGAAAATCAGTCCACACTAAACCTAGCCAAACTTTTGATCTATAGCTCCGAATCGAGCGAAACAAAAACCTATAGGTTTGTAATTGAAAACTCTACACAACTAAGCATCTGGAATGAGTATATAGTGTCAACCAAGAAGAATGCTAGGTAAAAACCATACTAGGCTTAAATAAGTGGAGAACAAGCAAAGAAGAGGTGTTTTGGCAAAAACTTTAAAACTGAAACTTTTTGCAAGGATGCTCATGATGCAATGCCATGTATGTATGCAATACCAAATCTAGAATTTGGGATGTGACAAGACTAACCTCCTTAAGATGAATCTTGTCCTCGAGATTCGACCTGGCTAGCAAATATGTGCGGGTGGTTGTCTCGGAGGTCATCCTCTCATTCCTAGGTGGCTTCCTCTTTGGTGTGATGGCTCCATTGCACCTTGCAAAACCTGACCTTCTTGCTGCGGGTAAACCTCTCTGCTGTCTCCAAAATCTTAACCGGCTTCTCCTCATAGGTCAGGTCACTCTCTAGATGAACCTCATCTAATGGCACGGTATCCCTCAACGGTGTATCTACCATCTCCAGGTGGAATTTCTTCAGCTGGGACACATGGAACACATCATGGACAGCGGGCAGAGCTTCTGACAACTCCAACTGATATGCAACCTCTCCCTCGCGTGCTAGGATCCGATATGGTCCTACAAACCGAGGTGCCTGCTTACCCTTAATTCCAATCCTCTTAATTCCACGTAGTGGTGAAACTCTGAGGTATGCTCGATCTCCAATCTCAAACACCACTTCCTTGCGCTTAGAATCAGCATAGCTCTTCTGTCTCGATTGTGCCACCTTCAACCTGTCCCGAATCAAACTAACCTTCTCTTCAGCATCCTTGATCAAATCCGGTCCAAATAGTTGACGTTCACCTACTCCATCCCATAACAATGGTGTTCTGCACCTCTTACCATATAGTACATCGAATGGCGATGTCTTTATGCTGGATTGGTAGTTTTTGTTGTAGGAAAACTCAGGATAAGGCAAATTTTCATCCCAACTAGCGCCATGAGCCAAGGCACAGGCTCTCAACATATCCTCCAAAATCTGATTCACCCTCTCGGTCTGACCATCCGTCTGGGGGTGGAAAGCTGTGCTAAACTCCAATCTCGTTCCCAACGACTCATGTAGCTGGCGCCAAAAGTGAGAAGTGAATTGGGTGCCTCTATCTGACACAATGCTCTTCGGAACTCCATGTAGGCACACAATTCTGTTCATGTAGATCTTGGCTAACTTAGCACTAGTGTAAGTGGTCTTCACGGGTATAAAGTGAGCTACCTTAGTTAAGTGATCAACCACTACCCAAATAGAATCATATCTCGACTTAGTCCTGGGAAATCCCGTGATAAAGTCCATTCCAACTCTATCCCACTTCCAATCAGGTATCAGCAATGGATGTAGCAACCCTACTGGATTTTGGTGCTCAGCCTTCACTCTACTAGAAACATCACATAAGGCAATATACTCTGCAATCTCTCGCTTCATGTTAACCCACCAAAACCTTTCCTTCAAATCCATGTACATCTTCGTGTTACCTGGATGTATAGAGTATGGCGAGTTATGAGCTTCCTGAAATATCAACTTCCTAATCTCCGGATCATTGGGCACACATAAGCGATCCTTGTACCATAGTGTTCCTTGATCATCCTCGCGAAATCCTTCGGCTTTACCTTTGGGTATGTTTCCTCTTATTTCCTCTAGGTCACTATCCTTCTTTTGAGCTTCTCTAATCTCATCCAGAAGCGTTGGCTTGACTTCCATTGTTGCCAAATATCCCTCGGATACTACTTACAACCTGAGGTCCTTGAACTGTTCACACAAATCCTTGGGTAACTCCCCCACTGTCAGGCCATTAGCATAAACCTTGCGACTCAGCGCATCCGCTACAACATTGGCCTTTCCCGGGTGATATTGCAAACTCATGTCATAATCCTTTATGAGCTCCAACCATCTCCTCTGCCTCATATTCAGCCCCTTCTAAGTGAATATGTATTTCAGGCTCTTGTGATCCATAAACACGTCACAATGCTTACCCATCAGATAGTGTCTCCACACCTTGAGCGCATGCACAACTGATGCTAATTCCAAATCATGCGTGGGGTAATTCCTCTCGTGGTGTTTAAGTTGGCGTGAGGCATAAGGTACCACTCTTCCATCCTGCATTAATACACTAACCAGTCCTTGATGAGAGGCATCGCAATACACTTGGAAATCCTTCTGAATATCCGGCAAACACAAGATAGGTCCGGTCACTAGGCATTGCTTCAGTTCCTGGAAACTAGCTTCGCACTCCTTGGTCCATTCAAACTTCTACTCCTTCTTCAGTAATTCAGTCATTGGCTTTGAAATCTTGGAGAAATTCTGTACGAACCTCCTGTAATATCCAGCAAGTCCCAAGAAACTCCTAATATCTCCGACATTCTTGGGTAACTCCCATTGTGTAACTGATGCCACCTTGCTTGGATCAACTGCAACTCCTTCGCCTGACACCACGTGTCCAAGAAATCCAACAGAGTTCAACCAGAATTCACATTTACTAAACTTGGCATATAATTTATGCTCCCTCAACTTTTCCATAATTAGTCACAGGTGTTTCTCGTGTTCAGCATCATCCTTGGAATATATCAATATGTCATCAATGAACACCACCATGAACTTATGCAACTACTCCATGAATACCTTGTTCATCATGGTCATAAAATATGTCGGAGCATTTGTTAGTCCAAAAGACATAACTGTATACTCATATAACCCATACCTAGTGGTGAAGGCAGTCTTTGGTACGTCTTCATCATGGATTTTCAATTGGAAATATCCCGATCTTAGATCAATCTTGGAAAACACCTTTGCTCCTTCCAACTGATCAAACAAATCATTTATATTGGGTAATGGGTATTTATTCTCGATGGTCACTTCATTAAGTGAGTGATAGTCAACCACCAATTTCTGACTACTGTCCTTCTTCTCCACGAATAGAATAGGCGCGCCCCAGGACGATGAACTAGGCTGAATAAATCCCTTGTCCAATTACTCTCTAAGCTGCTTCTTTAACTCCTTCAGTTCCTCAACATCCATCTTATACGGCCTCTTGGCTATCGGTCCTGTTCCCGGCATCAAGTCAATAAGAAACTCCACGTCCCTGTCAGGTGGCATCCCTAGCAGCTCATCCGGAAACACATCGGGGTATTCCTTTACTATGGCCACATCTTCTAGGCTAACCCCCTTAAGAGAATTCAACTCGGCCACTCCAATACTGGCAGGTGACATATACGTGATCCTTACTCCCTCTGGTGTGGTGAGTGAAATTGCTCGTTGAGCACAATCTATCTGACCTTGATGTTCCAACATCCAATCCATGCCCAATATGACATCTAGACCTTGGGATTCTAGTATAACCGAGTGGGTAGGAAATGCATAAGCACCAATTTCTAGCGTCAACCCTCAACATGCTACACTAGCTATCATTTCTCCCCCAGGGGAACTTACTCTAATAGATCCTCTAAGAGCCTCGGTAGGTAGCTTATACTTATCCACAAGTGCCCTTGATATGAATGTATGCGATGCACCAGTATTAAAAAGAACAAATGCGATGTGGGTATTGATTGGAAACTTACCAACCACTAGCTCTGGTTCATTCTGAATCTCCTCAACGTTCACGTGGTTGATTGTTGCCTTATGGTTTGCGATAGGCTTGCTTCCTGCTTCAATCCTCTTCTCTGGGCAATTATCAGAATAGTGCCCCATCTTCTTGCATTTGAAGCATTCCACTTCACTGAGATCCCTCCCGCCAGAGCGGTTGTGTCCATTGTTCCTCCCAGAGTTGCTGTTGTAGGTCTTGTGGCCATTATGGTGGTGGCCATTATGGTGGTGACCATTTCCTTCATGGTGGTGTCCAGAGTTCCCGTTTCCTCCACGGTGACTGTTCCCATTGCCTCCATTGTAATGGTTACCATTACCTCATAGTGGTGTCCAGAGTTCCCATTACCATGGTGGGAAATACGGGCCCTATGGTGTGACCCTCAGTTGTGATTGCCATTATACTTCCTCTTGCGCCTTTCAGCTTGTCCCTGTTTCCCCTCCAGAATCCTAGCCTTGTCCATCAGAGTCTGGAAATCAGGAGCATGCACAATAGAAAGCTGGACTGAGAGCTCATCATTTAGACCATCAAGGAACCTCTCTCTCCTCTTGGCATCTGAGTCCACATCCTCTGAGCATAGCGAGATAGATTGGTGAACTCCTCTATATATTCAGATACATTGCGGTGACTCTGGCGCAGGCTGCTGAACTCCCTTCGCTTCAGGCTCATAGTTCTAGTGAAGACATGGTGAGTCTTGAACCCTTCTTCAAACATCTCCCAGGTCATAGTAGCAATGGGGTGGGTGATCTGAAAGGTATCCCACCAAGAAGTAGCTGGTCCTTCCAACATATGAGTAGCGAACCTCACTTTCTCAGCATCAGTGCACCCAACTGTCACCAAGTCCTTGTTCACAGAGCGTAGCCAATCTAGTGCAACCACTGGCTCAGGTGCAGTGGAGAACTTGACTGGCCTCAACCTCATAAATCAAGCAAGATCATCCACTTGTGGGAGCGGGTTGTTGTTGTTGTTGTTCATCTGCTGGGCCAGAGCTTGCATCAGCTGCGTCTGTGCTTCCATCATCTGCTGCATGCCAGGTGGCATGTCATTGGCGCATCTCGACGGCATCTGTGGTTCAACATAGGAAAGTTTTAGACAGAACAACTAAAGATAAGCAATAGCCTTCTACCCATGCAACATGCTCAATGCAACAACAATTCATCCACAACAACCATAAGCAATCACCACATGAGCAATCACACAAACAAGCATTGTTCCAGGTTTTTCTTAACAGTATATAGCTAAAAAAATAATTTAGAAACGCTGGTAACAACATTAGGCAATCAAAACAACAAAATAAGCAAAAACCAGAAATGTGACAGAACAGTTCTGTCCTGTTCACGATATTTTTGCCTGACTTAAACTCGTCAGGAATTTTTGCTGATTTTTGTGCACATACTACAGATAATTATGCACCAGATCCCAATTTCTCATATTTTTCGAAGTTACCAGTAAAACATGAAAAATCATACAGTACAGCAGATTCAGCAGAAAACTACAGCAATAAAAACACGAATTTTACCCAAACTTTTCCAAATATCATTTAATAAATCTCACGAAAATTCCTGGAACTTCAAGGTACTTAACTGAGCATTCTAAACACAATAAGATAATAGTGCAGAAGTTTAAATTGATCGATGTCTAAGACTAACGAATTTCCCTAACGAAGACTAGTTTTGGAGGACCATCTCTAACTATTTGATGAACATGTTGCAATAATTCTAGAGTCCATGCGCTGATGCTTCGGTCCTCGTGCATGCCACGGTGGTGGCGTGTACACCTCTCCTGAGTCTTCTTTACTTGAGTCCTCGAATTCCACCTCTTCGGGGTTCTCCTCCTCGCTTTCTTCAATAAAAGCGCCCGCTGCATCTCCTCCATCATCGTCATCGCTTCCTTCATCATCACTGCCTCCATCATCATCATTGTTGCCTCCACCATCATTGTTACCTCCATCACCATTATCCGCATCATCATCATCATCATTCCCATCATCACCATCATTCCCATCATAACCATTACCATTATTTGGTGGAGGGTTCTGCTGTGCTTGAAGGGCAGCAATCTGGGCAGCCATATCCACAATGGTTTGATCACGCTCAGCCACAACCTGATTCCTTTCCACAATGGTTTGGTTCAGTGCTGCAATCGTGGCATCCCTACCAATGAGGGCTTGATCCATTGTATTCACGGCGGTGTGCAAGGTTTCCATCTCATACCCTTGCAAATGCATAGTGCCCTGAAAATAATCCAATGCCTCCTTTTGCTGCATCAACTTCTCTTCCCTCTCCCAAGCTTTAATCTCCATGTCTTCTATGTGCTTCACATGTGATGGCATGTTGTTCTGGTTTCCTGCGATAACCATCACGTTCGCATCCTCATTCCGCTTTCCAAATGCAAGGAAAGGTGAACCAGCTGGTAGTTGTTGTTGGTGGAGATAGCATAGGTGTGATAGCATCTCATGCATGGCTGATTCCAGTCCTTGCTCCCAGGTAAGATACTTCTTGGTGCGGTTCAGGTTCTCAATACCAGGAACAGTGGGATCTGTAAGGACAATAGCGGTGATTGCCCATACGCGATCTCCAGGCACATATGTGTTCATCCTCCTCCCTTTGAACATCGGCATTAGCATGCCCAGCGTCTGGCAAACCTCCGCCAACTGTCTTGCGAAGAGTCTTGGTGATTGGAACTCAACATACTCAACTATGGTGGCATCTCCCATCTATCAATTGTAAAGTGTAAAGAGTGAGAACAGCAAAGGAAAAGGATTTACTAGAATGCAAGGCATAAGAATAAAGACAGAATTTAAAATAGACTTCAATAAATATAAGGCTTCCTATTCCAATCCTAGGTCACGATCCTACAGTCAGCACACTGCTCTGATACCATCTGAAATGGTACGACCCGGTAGGGTAGCACCTCTATGTATCACGCCAATCCCTGGATCGGTTCATTGGCATACATAGCATTGATAGACATCAACGAATTAACAGTGCATCATTATTACAACGATATGATCCAGAATATTATATTTATTACAAAGTTTGCAAAGCATAATGCTTGCACAAGTAAACAAGTATCAAATAGATAGCATAAATAAAGTAGCTCCAGTCTCCATTATGCGCCATAGGCGAACAAAATGTTGAGTGGAGGGTCGCAACCAACACTACTACTTAGAGTAACCTGGAATAGTAACTTGCAACATGAAACGTAATAGCCCCGAAGGGTCAATACTTGGAATGTACTGGCAAGTGGAACAATGAGAGAAACAACAAGACTAATAGCTATATGCATATCTGGCTTGTGGGGTTCATGCTTAGTTGCAGCAGCAAACTACTTTATCCTACCATTTGTAAATCATTTGTAAAGCATTTAATCTTCATCAAACAACCCAAATAAGTTTCAACCACAAGTTTTAGCAAGTACAGGTTAGAATGAATGAGAACATGTCATAGCACCCACAATTCAGCAACTCAATCATCCATTACCGGGGACACGGCTAAGCACTTAGTTTTACACTCTGCAGGGATTGTACACTTTACCCATATGACCCGGTCGACCCACTCGTACCATAACACGCATACTAAGTCATGATAGGGAGAAGCCCGAGAAGGGACAATTCGGTAAGTAGCTCCCCAAGCCCATACACACACCGTACCAACCTATCACATTCACTACATCTCTGGATACGAAGAGCTCGGGTTGCCACGACCTACTAAGTCCATCTAGCCACCCATAACTCACTGGCATATGGCTGTACACGTAAGCTACCAAATCAAGACACTAATCATTTCCCTAAAACCTGGGTGGCCATCCAGAAGTGAGATACTCGGGTAAACCATAGACATGGGCCCGGCATTCACGAACCAAGCAATTACCAATCCACCCAGAGAATTCATTAATTAAGTTGTTTTCAACGTTTCCAAACACATTCTTTCAAAACAATCTTTATCATGGTCTATCCCACCCTCGTCTACATAAGCACAACTAAGCACAACTACTTACGGCGGCTCACCTAACGGGAAAGGCTACGACATAATAGGATATAGCATAACAATAGATAAAACTTGAAAGACACAACGAGCTACAGTGCATATAGAAAGTAAATAGTACTTTTATGAAGCTCCACTTGCCTTGGTAGTTGTCGGAATCAAAAGCACAGTCCAGACAATCACACGGGTTACAATCCTCACAATCTACACGAAAGCAATTCAACCAAATAAACAAACCACACATAGAGATCAACAAATGCAACACAATGCATGCAATGGCACCTTAATAAAGCTTCAGTAGTTTAGTTATGTTCTATGATCAATGCTACTATTGAATGATGCAAGGGAAAACCTTTAATGCAAGGAAAACGATTTATGCATAAAAGAGGACTAGTTAATAGGATTTTTTCAAAACATTGAACCATTGATGTAAACAGTGTTGTTCAAGTGTGACAAAAACACTAATGGACAGATAGTTCAAAATAGAGCCTAGACCAAGGATTTACTCCAAAAAGATTTACAGAACTTTTTCTGTGATTTTTATACTACTTTAAGCCTTTTTATAATCTCATGAAATTTCTTAAAGTAAACCTAAGATATTATTGCAGAATAAAATTCTACGCAATTTTGTGAATCCAACATATCTTATTTGCAATTTTTTGCCCAGTAGATTAATTTCTATGATTTCTACAATTTTTAATAGTTCTCTACCCCTTTTTATAAAATCTGAAATTCCGGGGAATATTCCGAGGAATATTCCCGCTGGGAGTGGGCCTGGCTGACACGGCGGTTGACCGATCAGCGGTCAGCGCCTATAGTCAGCGGCTGATCGTGGCCGTACGTGCTCGATCCGACGAGTGGCACGAGCTGGAGCTCACCTACTTCCGTCGACGATGGCGGCGGCTCAGGCGACGACGGCGGCGGCGTTCCGGTGAGTTTCGGCGGTGACGGGTGGTCGGACGGTGCACGGTGGCGTGCGAAGGTTCCGGTGGCGGCTCAGGCAACGACGGAGAAGCATCGGGGCGGCTGCAGTTGGCGGCTAGAGCGGCGGACTCCGGCGACTTCCCTAGGGCGGCCTGGAGCTCTGCATTTAGAGGTAAAGTCAGGCGGGGAGGGGGGCACACGGTGGCGGACTGTTTCTCGGAGTAAAAGGGAAAGGGGTGGTCGGTGGAGCTCTTACTGATGGTAATGGTGACCGGCGGCGGCAGCAACTTCGGCGAGCGATTCCGGCAAGGTGGCGGCACAATAGCTAGGGCTAGGAGGGGGAAAACAACGAGGGAAAGGTGGGCTATATGGGGCAGGGGTCGATTGAGGCGGGGCGTCCGATTCCAAACGGAATCACGGATTCCTCGCGACGTACGATTGCAGGTCGTCTCCCTATCGAGGACGAACATGACCAGGGGATGACAGGTGGGCCCCGGTGGTCAGGCAAAAAACCAGAAAGAATAGGAAAAAAAATGAAAAGCGGGAGAACAGGGGAAGGGGCTGCGCCGGGCTGGAAGGCCGGCGGGTGCGAGCTGGGCCCCGGGTGGCCGCTGGGCCGCTGCTCGGCTGGGGTCTGTTTTAATTTTTTTTCTTCTTTCTTTTATTCTTTTCTAACCTGTTGTTATAGCTGAACTTGTCTGTGTTTTCTGAATCTGTCTGAAACTGAAAAATAAGTCCACACTAAAACTAGCCTAACTTTTGATCTACAACTCCGAAATGAAGCGATACAAAAACCTACACAACTAAGCATCTAGAAGGACTATATAGTGTCAACCAAGCAGAATGCTAGGTAAAAACCATACTAGGCTTAAATAAGTGGAGAACAAGCAAAGAAGAGGTGTTTTGGCAAAAACTTTAAAACTGAAACTTTTTGCAAGGATGCTCATGATGCAATGACATGTATGTATGCAGTACCAAATCTTGAATTTGGGATGTGACATATAATCAAAGTTGCATAATAAGGCATGCCTAGGGCATCTGGTATAAGGGCTTGCACGTATATCATGCATAGTTCTATCTTGCCTTGAGCAGTGCGGTTGTTGAAGTTCTCTTCTTCTTCCTCGAAGTACTCCTCCTCGTCATAGCCCAGGTCGGTACTAGCGTCTATAAATGCACACAAGATACACAATCACCAAACAACACTTCACTACTTCTATCTAGCACACAAGGACTCACACTAGATGATCTAGTATCATCTCAATCATCATATGGAATATTAACATTTTCTTATTCTTCTTATTTTAGAAAAGTAATTTATAATCATTTTAAATCCTTAAGATTTAATATTCTCCAAATAAAATAGTGGATCATGTTGACACATGTCATCACCACATATTCCAATACTTGGTAATATGATTTAAAATGGTGATCATATATTACATGATTTTAATATTACTATTTAATAACATTAAAGTGACTAGAAATGACTATATATCATTCGTTTAATACTAAGCCATGTTTAATATCTATAAAACCAAATCTTTTTACATATTCATGTAGAGCATGACAAATGTGATTTTTGAGAGTTGGAATCAACTCAAAAGCATTTATAGTTTACTTTATAAAAATGTTTGAAGTTGCAAAAGCCTTTGTGTTGTTATTTTTGGTATAGGTGATCTATAGTTTAGAGTGCTTTGAATCCAACGGGAGTGATTAGATATTTTCAATACCTTTCTAGCAAAATTGGAATCATACATTTTGGATCAGTACATATCTTTGAATTGAATTTTGAATATAGCATTTTGGATCTGTACATCTCTTTGAATAGGATTTTAACTAAATAGACAAAAATGCTATATTCAAAAGTAGGTAGTGATATAACTATATGAGTAGAACACAACCATGCAAAGATTTGGTCCAAGGGAGATAGGATGATGGTGTGAGCTTCTGTCAAAGTATGCATGTTGACTAGATTTGCAGGAATAGTTATTTTCTTGCCTTCAAAACCATCAAGAACAAGTGGGTTGGAGGATGATCTAACCAAGGGAAAGAGTGGGACATGGTAGTCCTTAGGATGGTTAACAAGATGGTTCAAATTTATTTTCAAAAATGCACCAGGGTTGAGAAAAGGAGGCATTCAAAAAGGTGATGTTGGAACAGATTCCAGACTTAGCCAAATTTGGCAGATTTAGGGTTCTTTGACTAGATTATGAGAGAGGAGGCTTCTGATGGTTAGCAAGGTACCAAGGCATCATAAAATGGATGAGGTGGAAGAGTAGATTGAGTAGAAGGGATCCATGCTTGATACTGGTCTTCATTGACTTGGAAGCTTCTGGAATTGGAACACTTTAGAGCTGATCTGGTTAAGGGTTTTAGATGATTACATAGTAGCTAGGGATCAGATCCAGATTGTATTCTTGCTTAGGGTTGAGTTTAAAGTATATTGATCCAGGTTATGAGCTCCTAGAGTGGCTCATACTATCTCCTAAGTAGGCAAATCAAACAGCAGATCAAAGCAGTTCATCAGACAACAGATCAATGCACTTCATCTTAGCAGATCAAGGCAACTCATCTTACATACAAAGCAAACCTACTACTGGGGTTACAATCATGTCTGACTTGAGGTAAGGTTGGGAAATTTGAAAAGGGCTGGCATTTGAATAAGATGAGAGTCCTTGGTATCTCTACCAAGAGTAGAATTCAAAAGCTTAACAAAGGTGTTTTGGGAAACCTAGAGAGAGGAGTAGTTGAAGGTTCTGTCTTGAAGACATAAGGAGATAGTAGTCTATATCTCTCCATAGTTTGATCGATAGAAGCTACTAAAATAGTTGGTTTGCAAAGGCTTCTTGGCTCAGGTTTTGAAATGCCAGAACATTTGAGAATATGGAAATTAAGCCAAGACAGTTTTGAGAAGTAGCTTTTGTCAACTAGTGTTAAGGGAAGGAGTATATCATGTAATACACATTCATATGAATTAACATATTCAAACAACGGGCAAACACTTCAGCACTAGATAGGAAAAAGTTTTTGTTCCCCCTGATTTTTGCATTCTAGACAACTAATCAGGGTTGCTGAAATTGGGATGTTACAATCCATATGTGGTTTGTGAAAAGAACACACATGCAATGACTCTAGTTGTGGTTAATTAAAAGAACAGATATGCAATGACTCTAGCTGTGGTTAATGAAAAGAACACACATTTCAATGACACTAGTGGATCCATATGTGGTTTGTGAAAAGAACACATATGAAATGACTCTAGTGGATCCATATATGGTTAGTGAAAATAACACACATCTACTGACTCTAGCTGAGGATTATTAAAAGAACACACATGCAATGAAATCTGGTGGATCCATAAGTGGTTTATGAAAAGAACACACACGCAATGACACTGGTGGATCCATTTGTGGTTTGTGAAAAGAACACACATGAAATGACTCTAGATGCGATTAATGAAAAGAACAGACATGCAATGACACTGGTGGATCCATATGTGGTTTGTGAAAAGAACACACATGCAATGACTCTAGTTATGGTTTATTAAAATAACACACATGCAATGGCACTGGTGGATCCATGTGGTTTGTAAAAAGAACAAACATGCGATGACTATAGTTGTGGTTAATAACAAGAACACACATGCAATGACACAGGTAGATCCATATGTGGTTTCTGAAAACAACACACATGCAATGAAGTCTGGTGGATCCATATGTGGTCTACGAAAATAACAGACATGCAATGCCACTAGTTCTGGTTAATGAAAAGAAAAAACATGCAATGACTCTGGTGGATCCTTGTGTGGTTTGTGAAAAGAACATACATGCAATGACTCTAGCTGTGGTTAAGGAAAAGAACACACATGCAATGACACCGGTGCATCCATGTGGTTTGTGAAAAGAACAAACATGCAATGAATCTAGCTGTGGTTAATGAAAAGAACACACATGCAACAACACTGGTGGATCCATATGTGGTTTGTGAAAAGAACACACATGCAATAACACTAGGGGATCCATATGGGGTTAATTAAAAGAACACACATGCAATGACACCGGTGTATCCATATGTGGTTTGTGAAAATAACACACATTCAATGACTCTAGTGGATCGATATGTGGTTTGTGAAAAGAACACACATCCAATAACTCTAGCTGTGGTTTATTAAAAGAACACACATGCAATGAACTAATGTGGATCCGTATGTGGTTTATGAAAAGAACACACATGCAATGACACTTGAGGATCAATATGTGGTTTGTGAAAAGAACACACATGAAATGAATCTGGTGGATGCATATGTGGTCTATGAAAAGAATAGACATGCAATGACTCTGGTCAATCCTTCTGTGGTTTGTGAAAATAACAGAGATGCAATGACTCTAGCGGTGGTTAATGAAAAGAACACACATGCAATGAACGCTGGTGGATCCATAAGTGGTATGTGAAAAGAACAGATCCAATGACACTGGTGGATCGATGTGTGGTTAATGAAAAGAACAGACATGCAATGACTCTGGTGGATCCATATGTGGTTTGTGAAAATAACACACATGCCATGACTCTAGTTCTGGTTAATGAAAAGAACAGACATGTAATGACTATAGCTGTGGTTAATGAAAAGAACACACATGCAATGACTCTAGTGCATCCATATATGGTTTGTGAAAAGAACACACATCCAGTGACTCTAGCTGTGGTTTATTGAAAGAACACACAACAATGAACTCTGGTGGATCCATATGTCGTTTATGAAAAGAACACACATGTAATGACACTGGTGGATCCATGTGGTTTGTGAAAAGAACAGACATGCAATGAATCTAGCTATGGTTAATGAAAAGAACACACATGCAACGACACTGGTGGATCCATATGTGGTTTGTGAAAAGAACACACATGCAGTGAACTCTGTTGGATCCATATGTGGTATATGAAAAGAACACACATGCAATAACACTAGGGTATCCATATGTGGTTAATGAAAGGAACACACATGCAATGACACTAGTGGATCCATATGTGGTTTGAGAAAAGAACACACATGCAATGACTCTAGTGGATCCATATATGGTTTGTGAAAAGAACACACATCCCGTGACTGTAGCTTTGGTTTATCAAAAGAACACACATGCAATGAACTCTGATGGATCCGTATGTGGTTTATGAAAAGAACACACATGCAATGACACTGGTGGATCAGTATGTGGTTTGTGAAAAGAACACACATGAAATTACTCTGGTGGATCCATATGTGGTCTATGAAAAGAACAGACATGCAATGACTCTGCTCAATCCTTGTGTGGTTTGTGAAAATAACAGACATGCAATGACTCTAGCTGTGGTTAATGAAAAGAACACACATGCAATGAACGCTAGTGGATCAATAAGTGGTATGTGAAAAGAACAGACATGCAATGACACTGGTGGATCCATATGTGGTTAATGAAAAGAACAGACATGCAATGACTCTGGTGGATCCATATGTGGTTTGTGAAAAGAACACACATGCAATGACTCTAGTTCTGGTTAATGAAAAGAACAGACATGCAATGAGTCCAGCTGTGGTTAATGAAAAGAACACACATGCAACGTCTCTAATGGATCCATATATGGTTTGTGAAAAGAACACACATATAGTGACTCTAGCTATGGTTTATTGAAAGAACACACATGCAATGAACTCTGGTGGATCCATATGTGGTTTATGAAAAGAACACACATGCAATGACACTTGTGGATCCATATGTGGTTTGTGAAAAGTACACACATGAAATGACTCTAGATGTGGTTAATGAAAAGAACAGACATGCAATGACACTGGTGGATCCATATGTGGTTTGTGAAAAGAACACACATGCAATGACTCTAGTTGTGGTTTATTAAAAGAACACACATGCAATGACACTGGTGGATCCATGTGTTTTGTGAAAAGAACAGACATGCAATGGCTCTAGTTGTGGTAACTGAAAAGAACACACATGCAATGACACTGGTGGATCCATATGTGGTTTGTGTAAAGAACACACAAGGAATGAACTCTAGTGGATCCATATGTGGTCTATGAAAAGAATAGACATGCAATGACACTAGTTGTGGTTAATGAAAAGAACTGACATGAAATGAATCTTGTGGATCCTTGTGTGGTTTGTGAAAAGAATAGACATGCCCTCTAGTTGTGGTTAATGAAAAGAACACACATGCGATGACACTGGTGGATCCATGTGGTTTGTGAAAAGAACATACATGCAATGACTCTAGATATGGTTAATGAAAAGAACACACATTTCAAAGACACTAGTGGATCCGTATGTGGTTTGTGAAAAGAACACACATGCAATGACTCTAGGGACTCCATATATGGTTTGTGAAAAGAACACACATCCGGTGACTCTAGCTGTGGTTTATTAAAAGAACACACATGCAATGAACTCTGGTGGATCCATATGTGGTCTATTAAAAGAACAGACATGCAATGACTCTATCTGTGGTTAATGAAAAGAACAGACATGCAATGACTCTGGCTATGGTTTATCGAACGAACACACATGCAATGACACTGGTGGATCCATGTTGTTTGTGAAAACAACATACATGCAATGAATCTATATGTGGTTAATTAAAAGAACACACATTTCAATGATACTGGTGGATCCATATGTGGTTTGTGAAAAGAACACACATGCAATGACTCTAGTGGATCCATATATGGTTTGTGAAAAGACCACAAATCCAGTGACTCTAGTTGTGGTTTATTAAAAGAACACACATGCACTGAACTCTTGTGGATCCATATGTGGTTTATGAAAAGAACACACATGCAATGACACTAGTGGATCCATATGTGGTTCGTGAAAAGAACACACATGAAATGACTCTAGATGTGGTTAATGAAAAGAACAAACATGCAATGATATTGGTGGATCCATATGTGGTTTGTGAAAAGAACACACATGCAATGACTCTAGTTGTTTGTTTATTAAAAGAACACACATGCAATGAAACTGGTGGATCCATGTGGTTTGTGAAAAGAACAGACATGCAATGACTATAGCTATGGTTAATGAAAAGAACACACATGCAATGACACTAGTGGATCCATTTGTGGTTTGTGAAAAGAACACACATGCAATGAATTCTGGTGGATCCATATGTGGTCTATGAAAATAACAAACATGCAACGACACTAGGTGTAGTTAATGAAATTACATAAATGCAATGACTTTGGTGGATCCTTGTGTGGTTTGTGAAAAGAACAGACATGCAATGACTCTATCTGTGGTTAATGAAAAGAACACACATGCAATGACACTAGTGGATCCATGTGGTTTGTGAAATCAACAGATAGGCAATGACTCTAGCTGTGGTTAATGAAAAGAACACACATGAAATGACACTTGTGGATCCATATGTGGTTTGTGAAAAGAACACACATGCAATTAACTCTGGTGGATCCATATGTGGTCTATGAAAAGAACAGACATGTAATAACACTAGTTGTGGTTAATGAAAAGAACACACATGCAATCACACTAGGGGATCCATATGTGGTTAATGAAAAGAACACACATGCAATGACACTAGTGGATCCATATGTGGTTTGTGAAAAGAACAGACATGCAATGACTCTAGTGGATCCATATGTGGTTTCTGAAAAGAACACACATATAGTGACTCCAGCTATGGTTTATTAAAAGAACACACAAAGAATGAACTCTGGTGGATCCATATGTGGTTTATGAAAAGAACACACATGCAATGACACTGGTGGATCCATATGTTGTTTGTGAAAAGAACACACACGAAATGACTCTGGAGGATCCATATGTGGTCTATGAAACGAATAGACATGCCATGACTCTGGTGGATCTTTGTGTGGTTTGTGAAATGAACAAACATGCTATAACTCTGGCTGTAGTTAACGAAAAAAACACACATGCAATGAACTCTGGTGGATCCATATGTGGTTTGTGAAAAGAACAGACATGCAATGACACTGGTGGATCCATATGTGGTTAATGAAAACAACAGACATGCAATGACTCTGGTGGATCCATATGTGGTTTGTGAAAAGAACACACATGCAATGACTCTAGTTGTGGTTAATGAAAAGAACAGACATGCAATGACTCAAGCTATGTTTAATGAAAAGAACACACATTTCAATGACACTGGTGGATCCATAAGTGGTTTGTGAAAAGAGCACACATGCAATGACTCTTGTGGATCCATATATAGTTTGTGAAAAGAACACACATGCAGTGAACTCTGTTGGATCCATATGTGGTATATGAAAAGAACACACATGCAATAACACTAGTGTATCCATATGTGGTTAATGAAAGGAACACACATGCAATGACACTAGTGGATCCATATGTGGTTTGAGAAAAGAACACACATGCAATGACTCTAGTGGATCCATATATGGTTTGTGAAAAGAACACACATCCCGTGACTGTAGCTTTGGTTTATCAAAAGAACACACATGCAATGAACTCTGATGGATCCGTATGTGGTTTATGAAAAGAACACACATGCAATGACACTAGTGGATCAGTACGTGGTTTGTGAAAAGAACACACATGAAATTACTCTGGTGGATCCATATGTGGTCTATGAAAAGAACAGACATGCAATGACTCTGCTCAATCCTTGTGTGGTTTGTGAAAATAACAGACATGCAATGACTCTAGCTGTGGTTAATGAAAAGAACACACATGCAATGAACGCTGGTGGATCAATAAGTGGTATGTGAAAAGAACAGACATGCAATGACACTGGTGGATCCATATGTGGTTAATGAAAAGAACAGACATGCAATGACTCTGGTGGATCCATATGTGGTTTGTGAAAAGAACACACATGCAATGACTCTAGTTCTGGTTAATGAAAAGAACAGACATGCAATGAGTCCAGCTGTGGTTAATGAAAAGAACACACATGCAACGTCTCTAATGGATCCATATATGGTTTGTGAAAAGAACACACATACAGTGACTCTAGCTATGGTTTATTGAAAGAACACACATGCAATGAACTCTGGTGGATCCATATGTGGTTTATGAAAAGAACACACATGCAATGACACTTGTGGATCCATATGTGGTTTGTGAAAAGTACACACATGAAATGACTCTAGATGTGGTTAATGAAAAGAACAGACATGCAATGACACTGGTGGATCCATATGTGGTTTGTGAAAAGAACACACATGCAATGACTCTAGTTGTGGTTTATTAAAAGAACACACATGCAATGACACTGGTGGATCCATGTGTTTTGTGAAAAGAACAGACATGCAATGGCTCTAGTTGTGGTAACTGAAAAGAACACACATGCAATGACACTGGTGGATCCATATGTGGTTTGTGTAAAGAACACACAAGGAATGAACTCTAGTGGATCCATATGTGGTCTATGAAAAGAATAGACATGCAATGACACTAGTTGTGGTTAATGAAAAGAACTGACATGAAATGAATCTTGTGGATCCTTGTGTGGTTTGTGAAAAGAATAGACATGCCCTCTAGTTGTGGTTAATGAAAAGAACACACATGCGATGACACTGGTGGATCCATGTGGTTTGTGAAAAGAACATACATGCAATGACTCTAGCTATGGTTAATGAAAAGAACACACATTTCAAAGACACTAGTGGATCCATATGTGGTTTGTGAAAAGAACACACATGCAATGACTCTAGGGACTCCATATATGGTTTGTGAAAAGAACACACATCCGGTGACTCTAGCTGTGGTTTATTAAAAGAACACACATGCAATGAACTCTGGTGGATCCATATGTGGTCTATTAAAAGAACAGACATGCAATGACTCTATCTGTGGTTAATGAAAAGAACAGACATGCAATGACTCTGGCTATGGTTTATCGAACGAACACACATGCAATGACACTGGTGGATCCATGTGGTTTGTGAAAACAACATACATGCAATGAATCTATATGTGGTTAATTAAAAGAACACACATTTCAATGATACTGGTGGATCCATATGTGGTTTGTGAAAAGAACACACATGGAATGACTCTAGTGGATCCATATATGGTTTGTGAAAAGACCACAAATCCAGTGACTCTAGTTGTGGTTTATTAAAAGAACACACATGCACTGAACTCTTGTGGATCCATATGTGGTTTATGAAAAGAACACACATGCAATGACACTAGTGGATCCATATGTGGTTCGTGAAAAGAACACACATGAAATGACTCTAGATGTGGTTAATGAAAAGAACAAACATGCAATGATATTGGTGGATCCATATGTGGTTTGTGAAAAGAACACACATGCAATGACTCTAGTTGTTTGTTTATTAAAAGAACACACATGCAATGAAACTGGTGGATCCATGTGGTTTGTGAAAAGAACAGACATGCAATGACTATAGCTATGGTTAATGAAAAGAACACACATGCAATGACACTAGTGGATCCATTTGTGGTTTGTGAAAAGAACACACATGCAATGAATTCTGGTGGATCCATATGTGGTCTATGAAAATAACAAACATGCAACGACACTAGGTGTAGTTAATGAAATTACATAAATGCAATGACTTTGGTGGATCCTTGTGTGGTTTGTGAAAAGAACAGACATGCAATGACTCTATCTGTGGTTAATGAAAAGAACACACATGCAATGACACTAGTGGATCCATGTGGTTTGTGAAATCAACAGATAGGCAATGACTCTAGCTGTGGTTAATGAAAAGAACACACATGAAATGACACTTGTGGATCCATATGTGGTTTGTGAAAAGAACACACATGCAATTAACTCTGGTGGATCCATATGTGGTCTATGAAAAGAACAGACATGTAATAACACTAGTTGTGGTTAATGAAAAGAACACACATGCAATCACACTAGGGGATCCATATGTGGTTAATGAAAAGAACACACATGCAATGACACTAGTGGATCCATATGTGGTTTGTGAAAAGAACAGACATGCAATGACTCTAGTGGATCCATATGTGGTTTCTGAAAAGAACACACATATAGTGACTCCAGCTATGGTTTATTAAAAGAACACACAAAGAATGAACTCTGGTGGATCCATATGTGGTTTATATAAAGAACACACATGCAATGACACTGGTGGATCCATATGTTGTTTGTGAAAAGAACACACACGAAATGACTCTGGAGGATCCATATGTGGTCTATGAAACGAATAGACATGCCATGACTCTGGTGGATCTTTGTGTGGTTTGTGAAATGAACAAACATGCTATAACTTTGGCTGTAGTTAACGAAAAAAAACACACATGCAATGAACTCTGGTGGATCCATATGTGGTTTGTGAAAAGAACAGACATGCAATGACACTGGTGGATCCGTATGTGGTTAATGAAAACAACAGACATGCAATGACTCTGGTGGATCCATATGTGGTTTGTGAAAAGAACACACATGCAATGACTCTAGTTGTGGTTAATGAAAAGAACAGACATGCAATGACTCAAGCTATGTTTAATGAAAAGAACACACATTTCAATGACACTGGTGGATCCATAAGTGGTTTGTGAAAAGAGCACACATGCAATGACTCTTGTGGATCCATATATAGTTTGTGAAAAGAACACACATGCAGTGAACTCTGTTGGATCCATATGTGGTATATGAAAAGAACACACATGCAATAACACTAGTGTATCCATATGTGGTTAATGAAAGGAACACACATGCAATGACACTAGTGGATCCATATGTGGTTTGAGAAAAGAACACACATGCAATGACTCTTGTGGATCCATATATGGTTTGTGAAAAGAACACACATCCTGTGACTGTAGCTTTGGTTTATTAAAAGAACACACATGCAATGAACTCTGATGGATCCGTATGTGGTTTATGAAAATAACACACATGCAATGACACTGGTGGATCAGTATGTGGTTTGTGAAAAGAACACACATGAAATTACTCTGGTGGATCCATATGTTGTCTATGAAAAGAACAGACATGCAATGACTCTGCTCAATCCTTGTGTCGTTTGTGAAAATAACAGACATGCAATGACTCTAGCTGTGGTTAATGAAAAGAACACACATGCAATGAACGCTGGTGGATCAATAAGTGGTATGTGAAAAGAACAGACATGCAATGACACTGGTGGATCCATATGTGGTTAATGAAAAGAACAGACATGCAATGACTCTGGTGGATCCATATGTGGTTTGTGAAAAGAACACACATGCAATGACTCTAGTTCTGGTTAATGAAAAGAACAGACATGCAATGAGTCCAGCTGTGGTTAATGAAAAGAACACACATGCAACGTCTCTAATGGATCCATATATGGTTTGTGAAAAGAACACACATCCAGTGACTCTAGCTATGGTTTATTGAAAGAACACACATGCAATGAACTCTGGTGGATCCATATGTGGTTTATGAAAAGAACACACATGCAATGACACTTGTGGATCCATATGTGGTTTGTGAAAAGTACACACATGAAATGACTCTAGATGTGGTTAATGAAAAGAACAGACATGCAATGACACTGGTGGATCCATATGTGGTTTGTGAAAAGAACACACATGCAATGACTCTAGTTGTGGTTTATTAAAAGAACACACATGCAATGACACTGGTGGATCCATGTGGTTTGTTAAAAGAACAGACATGCAATGCCTCTAGTTGTGGTTACTGAAAAGAACACACATGCAATGACACTGGTGGATCCATATGTGGTTTGTGTAAAGAACACACAAGGAATGAACTCTAGTGGATCCATATGTGGTCTATGAAAAGAATAGACATGCAATGACACTAGTTGTGGTTAATGAAAAGAACTGACATGAAATGAATCTTGTGGATCCTTGTGTGGTTTGTGAAAAGAATAGACATGCAATGACTCTAGTTGTGGTTAATGAAAAGAACACACATGCGATGACACTGGTGGATCGATGTGGTTTGTGAAAAGAACATACATGCAATGACTCTAGCTATGGTTAATGAAAAGAACACACATTTCAAAGACACTAGTGGATCCATATGTGGTTTGTGAAAAGAACACACATGCAATGACTCTAGGGACTCCATATATGGTTTGTGAAAAGAACACACATCCGGTGACTCTAGCTGTGGTTTATTAAAAGAACACACATGCAATGAACTTTGGTGGATCCATATGTGGTTTATTAAAAGAACAGACATGCAATGACTCTATCTGTGGTTAATGAAAAGAACAGAGATGCAATGACTCTGGCTATGGTTTATCGAACGAACACACATGCAATGACACTGGTGGATCCATGTGGTTTGTGAAAACAACACACATTCAATGACTCTATATGTGGTTAATTAAAAGAACACACATTTCAATGATACTGGTGGATCCATATGTGGTTTGTGAAAAGAAAACACATGCAATGACTCTAGTGGATCCATATATGGTTTGTGAAAAGACCACCAATCCAGTGACTCTAGTTGTGGTTTATTAAAAGAACACACATGCACTGAACTCTTGTGGATCCATATGTGGTTTATGAAAAGAACACACATGCAATGACACTAGTGGATCCATATGTGGTTCGTGAAAAGAACACACATGAAATGACTCTAGATGTGGTTAATGAAAAGAACAAACATGCAATGATATTGGTGGATCCATATGTGGTTTGTGAAAAGAACACACATGCAATGACTGTAGTTGTTTGTTTATTAAAAGAACACACATGCAATGACACTGGTGGATCCATGCGGTTTGTGAAAAGAACAGAAATGCAATGACTATAGCTGTGGTTAATGAAAAGAACACACATGCAATGACACTAGTGGATCCATATGTGGTTTGTGAAAAGAACACACATGCAATGAATTATGGTGGATCCATATGTGGTCTATGAAAATAACAGACATGCAACGACACTAGGTGTAGTTAATGAAATTACATAAATGCAATGACTTTGGTGGATCCTTGTGTGGTTTGTGAAAAGAACAGACATGCAATGACTCTATCTGTGGTTAATGAAAAGAACACACATGCAATGACACTAGCGGATCCATGTGGTTTGTGAAATCAACAGATAGGCAATGACTCTAGCTGTGGTTAATGAAAAGAACACACATGAAATGACACTTGTGGATCCATATGTGGTTTGTGAAAAGAACACACATGCAATTAACTCTGGTGGATCCATATGTGGTCTATGAAAAGAACAGACATGTAATAACACTAGTTGTGGTTAATGAAAAGAACACACATGCAATCACACTAGGGGATCCATATGTGGTTAATGAAAAGAACACACATGCAATGACACTAGTGGATACATATGTGGTTTGTGAAAAGAACAGACATGCAATGACTCTAGTGGATCCATATGTGGTTTGTGAAAAGAACACACATATAGTGACTCCAGCTATGGTTTATTAAAAGAACACACATAGAATGAACTCTGGTGGATCCATATGTGGTTTATGAAAAGAACACACATGCAATGACACTGGTGGATCCATATGTTGTTTGTGAAAAGAACACACACGAAATGACTCTAGAGTATCCATATGTGGTCTATGAAATGAACAGACATGCCATGACTCTGGTGGATCTTTGTGTGGTTTGTGAAATGAACAGAGATGCTATAACTCTAGCTGTAGTTAATGAAAATAACACACATGCAGTGAACTATGGTGGATCCATATGTGGTTTGTGAAAAGAACAGACATGCAATGACACTGGTGGATCCGTATGTGGTTAATGAAAACAACAGACATGCAATGACTCTGGTGGATCCATATGTGGTTTGTGAAAAGAACACACATGCAATGACTCTAGTTGTGGTTAATGAAAAGAACAGACATGCAATGACTCTAGCTATGTTTAATGAAAAGAACACACATTTCAATGACACTAGTGAATCCATAAGTGGTTTGTGAAAAGAGCACACATGCAATGACTCTAGTGGATCCATATATGGTTTGTGCAAACAACACACATCCAGTGACTCTAGCTATGGTTTATAAAAAGAACGCACAGGCAATGAACTCTGGTGGATCCATATGTGGTTTATGAAAAGAACACACGTACAATGACACTAGTGGATCCATATGTGGTTTGTGAAAAGAACACACATGAAATGACTCTAGATGTGGTTAATTAAAAGAACATACCTGCAATGACACTGGTGGATCCATCTGTGGTGTTTCAAAAGAACACACATGCAATGACTCTAGTTGTGGTTTATTAAAAGAACACACATGCAATGACACTGGTGGATCTATGTGGTTTGTGAAAACAACAGATATGCAATGACGCTAGCTATGGTTAATGAAAAGAACACACATGCAATGACACTGGTGGATCCATATGTCGTTTGTGAAAAGAACACACATGCAATGAACTCTGGTGGATCCATATGTGGTCTATGAAAAGAACAGACATGCAATGAATCTAGTTGTGCTTTATGAAGAGAACACACATCAAGTGAATCTAGCTGTGGTTTATTAAAAGAACGCACATGCAATGACACTGGTGGATCCATGCGGTGTATGAATAGAACATACATGCAATAAAACTGGTGGATCCATATTGTTTGTGAAAAGAACACACATCCAATGACACTAGTAGATCCATATGTGGTTTGTGAAAAGGACACCACATGCAATGACATGCATTGGATACAAGTGGTGGTTTATGAAAAGAACAAACATGCAATGACTCTGGTTGTGGTTTATGAAAAGGACACACATGAAGTGACTCTAGCTGTGGTTTATTAAAAGAACACACATGCAAGGAATCCATATGTGTTTTATGAGAAGAACACAAATGCAATGACACTGGTGGATCCATATGTGGTTTGTGAAAACAAAACACATGCAATGACTCTGGTGGATCCATATATGGTTTGTGAAAACAACAGACATGCAATTACTGTAGCTTTGGTTAATGAAAAGAACACGCATTTCAATGACACTTGTGGGGCCCTCGGATTAATCCTCCGAGAATCCCTGTTATGCATACACCACGATCCCGTGATCAGTTAGTCATGGCACATAACCGACAAGTATCAACGTAAACATCCATTATTTAGACGGTACATATCATACCTTATTTGCCATTATGGCTACATCGATCATCACCAGCGGAACTTCATAAAGCATAGAGCCCGAGTCATGACTTAACCTATAGGAAACTAACTGGGAGAACGTCCTAGCTCACATAGTTGTCAACTCCACCATCTTCTTGATATCTGACCAAGTTAATATCCAGGGACAATGCCAGTGAGTACTTTGAATGTACTCGCAAAGCACCTTAAGAGAATAATAATATCAAGAGTATATGCAATATGGTGGTGGTAGTAGGAGGGCTCCAAGAGAGGTTCTTTTCTAAAATAGTTTCTCTTATAGATATGGCATCTCCATATCTTTGTTAAAAACTTTTTGTAAAGCCTTAATGGAAACCTTTTTGAAAAGTTTTGTAAAACACCAGGACGGGGTCACCCATTTGTTCCTTTCTTCCAGTCATCCCACGACCAAACTCATTTCTTTCCCTTCCGACCATCCCATGGCCAAAACCTTTCTCCTTTTCGACCATCCCATGGTCAAAACATTTCCAAAACCTTTGCTTTTCCGAAATCCTTTTTGAAATCAAAACCAGCACCGCTCTACGGCAACCTTTCGAACCGTCCATTACCGCATACACGGCTATTCGAATAGATTTACACTCTACAGAGGTTATACACTTTACCCACACCATCCGGGTACCCTGCCCAGATCTACACCGATCGTGGGTCGAGTAACCGATCAAGACTCTCCGGATGCCCACTCCAATATAAGTGCCTAACCTATGAGTGTTGTTCCCCTCAACACCGGGATGCCCTATATAGTTCCCAAGCCAACCGGAGCGCTTTTTCCACTTCTCAAAGTGTGTGTTTTCAATGAGGGGCTGCATATATTGCAAATGTATCTATAATTTTTGATGTTCCATGCTTGGTTTTATTTACTTTCTTGTGTTTTGTTCCAACTTTGGAGTACTTTTCATACACTTTCTTGGACTAACCTATTAACAAGATGCCACAGTGCCAGTTGCCTATTTTCTGCTATTTTTGGTTCCAGAAAGTCAGAAATGAATATTCTTGGAATTGGACGGGACAAAAGCCAAAGTTGATATTTTCCCGGAAGACTCACGGAGCCAGAAGGAGAGACGGAGAGGGGCCACGGGGTGGCCGCACCACCCCTAGGCGCGGGTCCACCGAGGCCGCGCCAGGGCATGGTGTGGGCCCCTGGCACTCCATCGACCTTGCCTCTTCGCCTATAAGAAGCCTCCCGATGCATAAACCCTAAATCATAAAGCCTCCAGCCACGAAAAGTTCCGCAGCGCCGCTGCCACCGAAGGGGAGATTCGGGGGACAGAAAGTCTCTGTTCCGGCACCCTGCCAGGACGAGGAAGTGCCCCCGGAGCCATCTCCATCGATCTCCACCACCATGTCAATCACCATTGCTGATTCCCATGATGAGGAGGGAGTAGTTCTCTCTCGAGACGAAGGGTTCTACCAGTAGCTATGTGTTCATCTCTCTCTCTATGCATGATCTTGTTGAGATCATGAGCTTGTAATCCATAGATCTATTGTGCTACTCAAGTTCTTTAATGAATCTCTGCTCTCCCCATGTGTGTGAAAGTGACAGTGTGCTCACCATGGTGGCACTTAGGCTAGAGATTCTAAATAGTTCTTATGAGTTATATTTGGAGTTGGATGTCTTTATGAAATTGTGGTGTTTGTTGGACTCATCTAGTGCTCAAGGTGACAGCGTGGGGTTATCTAGATGGGAAAGGCTTACTTTGAGGTGTGCTGTTATAGCCCTACCATCGATTAGAGTGTCCAACCGGAGAGTAGTATCATAAAGAGAGGATATATTTATGAGAGAGTGTTCACTAGTGAAAGTATGATCCCTAGTCCTTGTTTCTAAGCATTGATACACCGTTTGCTACTAGATCTGTTACATGTTTGCTTGCTTCCTTCTTTATTTCAGTTTTACTTTAGTCTTTTCCACGCCATCAAGTTATTTTCTATCACCATTACCACTTATAATTATCCATACCACTTGTATTTCACTATCTCTTCGCCGAACTAGTGCACTTATACACCTGACAAGTGTATTGGGTGTGTTGGGGACACAAGAGACTTCTTGTATCTTGATTGCAGGGTTGCTTGAGAGGGAATACCTTTGACCACTTCCTCCCTGAGTTCGATAAACCTTGGGTGATCCACTTAAGGGAAAACTTGCTGCTGTTCTACAAACCTCTGCACTTGGAGGCCCAACAACTGTCTACAAGAATAGAAGTGCGTAGACATCAAGCTATTTTCTGGCGCCGTTGCCGGGGAGGTAAGGTAAAAGGTATTCACACCGGAAGATTAAAGAAGAAGAACCTCCCACGGCGAACGCCTATTTTCTGGCGCCGTTGCCGGGGAGGTAAGGTAAAATGTGCTCACATCCTCCTGTGTGAGTACTCGAAGTTATTTCCTTTAGATTCTACAATTTTGTCTTTTTGTTTCTTGTTTTCACTAGTTAGGCTTAATGGAAAACAACAAAAAATTAGAGAGCTTTATAGTACTTATCTTGAGTTAGGACATGAAGTGTTTGAAGAAAAAATTAAAAAACCTATGGAATTTTATTTGCATGCTAATAACAATGTTATTAGTATGAATTCTTTGAACACGTTTATTGCTAATGCTATGGACAAGTCTAATCTTGGGGAAGCTATTTTTTATGAAAATGATCTTTTTAGTTCCCCAACTTTGGAAGATAGCTATTCTATTGCTTATGATGATACAAAACCTCCAATATATGATGATTACAATGATGAATGTGATATTTTTAGTCCACCTACTATTGAGGAGGCAATTAATTATGACTACAATATGCCTCCTATATTTGATGATTATGGTCATGAGAATAATAATGATAGCTATTTTGTTGAATTTGCTCCCACTACAATTAATATGAATGACTATGCTTATGTGGAGAGTATTAATTATTTTATGCATGTGGCTCATGATAAGAATGTTTTATGTGATAGTTATATTGTTAATTTTATTCATGATGCTACTGAAAGTCATTATGAGAGAGGGAAACATGGTTTTGTGCATCTCAATAATATTAAGTTTCCCCTCTTTATGTTGAAAGTCTTCAAATTGCACTTGTTTTGCTTTCCTATGCTTGTTGTTTTGTGCTTTCATGACTTGTTTCTTTACAAGATTCCTATGCATAGGAAGTGGGTTAGACTTAAATGTGTTTTGAATTTGCTTCTTGATGCTCTCTTTTACTTCAATTCATATTTCTTATGTGAGCATCTTCTCAAACTATCATGCCTAACTTAAAGGCATTAAAGAAAAGTACTTATTGGGAGATAACCCAAAAGTTTTAGATGAGTATTGGAAGTTATTACCTCTGTAATAACCGCTCCTTATCCTTTTTATTTGCTTTTTGTGCCAAGAGTAACCTCTAATGAGAGAGAAGTAATGATTGGGAAAGTTGTTGTCCCAAAACAGATTTCTGCGCTTCACCGTAAAAATTCGTGTAAAATCTCTGTACGTCCTTTTGAGGCGTTAACTTTTGTTCTTCTGCCCAAGGTTGTTATCTAAATTTCTTTAGTTCAACACTTTTCTATTTGAGCAATAGAAGGTCTTCGAAAAAATTCGTCTTTACCTGCTGGTCTGTTTTGACAGATTTCTGCCATTATTTGCATTTGCTTCTTGTTGGTTCCTTTTTGAGTTCTTTTGGGGAATTGAGCTTTTTGAGGGAAGTGCTACAGTAGATAGTGTTCTAATGGAAGTTTATTTGGTATTGGAAATTAACCTTAAGACTTATTTATCTTGAGTACACTAATGTTGCTAATAAAGATTGTGTGAAGTTTTGTATGAAGGAAAATTTTTAGGTGTATGGAAGGAATGAGTAATGAGATGAAGGATGGACTAAAGCTCAAGCTTGGGGATGCCACACGTGTCACCCCAAGAAATATCCAAGAAGTACAAGCATCAAAGCTTGGCGATGCCCAAAGCATCCCCTTCTTCATCAATAAAAATCCCAGGTTCCTTCCAGACGCTTTATTTTTATTGTTTCATGCACAGTTGTGTTGTTCTTGGATCGTCTTCTTTTTCGTTTTCGTTTTGGTTTTTGGTTTTCTTTTGTTTGCTTAGTTTGATGAATAAATTGGTTGGACCCCCTCTTTCATACGTTGGTTTTCAAATAGTTTGGTTTGGTTTGGAAAAGAGTAGGAAAGCTCATGCTTAAGTGGTAAAGAGAGCTTGTTTTTGACTGTGGCCTATGCTTTGTCATGCCATGCTTGATATTGTTTTGGCTTTATTCTTAGTATTCTTTGTTGTAGCATGACTTGTTATAAACAATTGTGATTGCTTAATGTGCCTTGGATGAATCATGCGTTGTTTTATCATATTAAAGCATAGTATTGTGGTATTCTCCTTTGATGCTTTATTTGGGTTAACTTGGCGCATGCTCACACCATGTTATGACTATATCAAGTCACCATAAGCCTTTATGATCCTTTAGTTTTCAACTTGTAGTATCACTTTATGCGTTGGTCAATGATGTTTTGTCGCTCTGCATGATTATGGCCATTATTGCTCTCTTAGTTTGTCGCTCCCAGTCTTTTGCTAGCCTCCACAACCAAGTATGAGTTCCACTCATGCATCCAACTCCTTAAACCAAGTTATTCCAAAGAGTCCACCATACCTACCAAATATCTTATTCTATTCCAAGTATATTCATGCTTTTGTTTACCTTCCAAATTAAACTTGTTATGAGAAAACTAGTGATTAAAGCTCTCACGAACTTGATGGCACACTTTACTTTTCTTGCCCTTAATAAAATTGAACCATTGTGTCTTCTATGTTGTATATGCTTGCACTTATTTGTCGGGAATTAGCAGAACCATGCTCTCATGGGGAATGCTTTCCACATTGCACTTGGTACTTGTACCTAGTTGATATCATGCTCTTTTGTATATGGATGTTGTCGGTGTGAAATGAAAGGGGAGCTTGTAATTCCATGGAGTTATGTATATGTGTTAGAGAAACGCCTGGGCCGCTGGTCTAATCCATGCTGACATGGTGGAAACCTGCAGCGTAACCATAATGAGCTATCTATGAAGCATTCTTCTTATAAAAAAGAGTCCTATATTGAGAAAAAAAGAGAAAAAAAGAGATACTATGAAAAGAGGAAAGAGAGAAAAAAGCACCATATTCCCATGGTAAATAAGAAGAATGCTGAGATGCTCGTTGTCTGCTTGCCTTGTCATTTTGATATGGGGATTCTTCCATATCATCGGGTAAGGGGTACCCGGTTGGCGGTTCTCTATGATACACATGTACTTACGATGACAAGAACTTACCGGTGACTAAACTTGAGTAGCATGAGGAGCGACCCTCGTATACAAGGGACATGAGATTTCTAACTTATACTTTGTCAAGAATGTACACCATAGTTTGTTCACTTTAACCTTAATCACTTCAAGATGCTTATGGTAGTGGCAATGAGAGCTGAAAGCTCTAAGTACCATAATTTTTGGAAGCTCTTTATGAAACTTGAATCTCTGCTTCCTTCTATGAAGGCCTTTCTTCCACCATTATATTGAGTCTCCACCTTCTATCTTTATGCACCTACTTTGAGAGCATAGTGGCCATTCTTAGTTCTATGAGCATTGTCCCAAGACTTGTTGATTGAAGCATACCTTGATATTGTTTGTTTTAAACTATTGTATCTAGTCACTCTTATGAACTTTGAAGGTTTCCTATGCATTTATATTTGCTACTCTATTGAGGGACAAGCTGAATACTATTATGCTATGTTTTCTTTATGTGAAACAAACAAACGTATTGCAAAGCATTGTTATTCATGAATCTTTTGTTTGTGCCTTTTCATGTTGCATCATAGTTTCTTTGTGTTATTGCTAGAACTTTGTCTTTCATGTTATGATCGAAGTACTATGATCCCAGCTTTGAATGTTTTACAAATATTTTGATCAAGTCTTTGATGGTGCATGTCACCTCAAAAATTATTCTTTCTTTTTTATCACTTACCTACTTGAGGACGAGCAGGAGTTAAGCTTGGGGATGTTGATACATTGCAAATGTATCTATAATTTTTGATGTTCCATGCTTGGTTTTATCTACTTTCTTGTGTTTTGTTCCAACTTTGGAGTACTTTTCATACACTTTCTTGGACTAACCTATTAACAAGATGCCACAGTACCAGTTGCCTGTTTTCTGCTGTTTTTGGTTCCAGAAAGTTAGAAAATGAATATTGTCGGAATTGGATGGGACAAAAGCCAAACTTGATATTTTCCTGGAAGACTCACGGAGCTAGAAAGAGAGATGGAGAGGGGCCACAGGGTGGCCACACCACCCCTAGGTGCGGGTCCACCTAGGGCGCGCCAGGGCATGGTGTGGGCCCCCTGGCAGTCCACCGACCTTTCCTCTTCGCCTATAAGAAGCCTCCCGATGCATAAACCCTAAATCATAAAGCCTCCAGCCACGAAAAGTTCTGCAGCGCCGCTGCCACCGAAGGGGACATTTGGGGGACAGAAGGTCTCTGTTCCGGCACCCTGCCGGGACGGGGAAGTGCCCCCGGAGCCATCTCCATCGATCTCCACCACCATCTCCATCACCATTGCTGATTACCATGATGAGGAAGGAGTAGTTCTCTCTCAAGGCTAAGGGTTCTACCGGTAGCTATGTGTTCATCTCTCTCTCTCTATGCATGATCTTATTGAGATCATGAGCTTGTAATCTATAGATCTATTTTGCTACTCAAGTGCTTTAATGAATCTCTGCTCTCGCCATGTGTGTGAAAGTGACAGTGTGCTCACCATGGTGGCACTTAGGCTAGAGATTACAAATACTTGTTATGAGTTATATTTGAAGTTGGATGTCTTTATGAAATTGTGGTGTTTGTTGGACTCATCTAGTGCTCAAGGTGACAGTGTGGGGTTATCTAAATGGGAAAGGCTTACTTTTAGGTGTGCTGTTATAGCCCTACCATCGATTAGAGTGTCCAACCGGAGAGTAGTTAAGAGTAGTATCATAAAGAGAGGATATATTTATGAGAGAGTGTTCACTAGTGAAAGTATGATCCCTAGGCCTTGTTTCTAAGAATTGATACACCGTTTGCTACTAGATCTGTTACCTGTTTGCTTGCTTCCTTCTTTATTTCAGTTTTACTTTAGTCTTTTCCACGCCATCAAGTCATTTTCTATCACCATTACCACTTATAATTATCCATACCACTTGTATTTCACTATCTCTTCGCCGAACTAGTGCACCTATACACCTGACAAGTGTATTGGCTGTGTTGGGGACACAAGAGACTTCTTGTATCTTGATTGCAGGGTTGCTTGAGAGGGAATACCTTTGACCACTTCCTCCCTGAGTTCGATAAACCTGGGGTGATCCACTTAAGGGAAAACTTGCTGTTGTTCTACAAACCTCTGCACTTGGAGGCCCAACAACTTTCTACAAGAATAGAAGTACGTAGACATCAGGGCTCATAGTAACGCGTGGAGGCCTGTAGACCTTCCGTTCCTTCTCCAGGTCGATGTCCCACATGGACCTTTACAGGAGAAGTTCCACCCTCCAGGGATTGTTGTCCCCTGTAGTCGTTGCGAGGCAGCTTATACCAGAGTAAACAAACATCAAGCCCAGCCCTGTCCCATTCCAGAGTAATGTGGTTGCACGGATTAAGTTGTTATAGCTAAAGCTGCAAAGAACCGGGTGGGTTTTCGTAGATATTTTACCTCCTCTTCCCTTCAACATCCTTTGTAAAACGAAAACCTTTTCCTTTCTCGAACTTCTCTTGGTAGGTCAAACCTCACCAAGGTTTTATCATAAAACTCTTTGTAAAACTTTTCCAGGGTCTTCCCATCCTATAGATTTACTTCAACTAAAACAGGGTCTCAAAAGGGTTATGGTGTTATGCACCATCTATTCTACTAGGGGCTAGTAGGTGTCATCAAGGGGGTTGTACTTAGTAGTAAAAAAGTGTAATGTTTGGAGGAGACAAACCACTAACATATATACATCAACATATAGTAAAATAGTGCAATTTTCATAAGCAGTAGATAAAACATGCATAAGTAAAACAGTAGGACAAGGCTTATGAGTAAGAAGGTGGCTTGCCTGAGATCAGTAATATGGAAATATGTCCCTCGACTTCTTCTTTAGATAACCAAGAATACCAATACCAATAATAATTAAGATATCTTCTTCTCGGCATCAATACAAGCGCAACAATCATCGGCATTGAGTATACCTGCAAACAAGCAAGACCACAATCAAAACAAGGCATACAAGTGGACATAAATACAAAAAGAAAGTGGACAATACAAGTTTACAATTTAGTAGGTTTTGAGAAGAGTGGATTTAGAAGATTGAAAATGTCTTTGAAGCATTTGATGGAAATCCTATGGGATTTATAGTCTAGAAAATTATTTAGGAGAGGTCCTTTAGACCAAGGACATATTCTGTATGATACCATTGTATAAAAATGATACCAAAAGATAGGTGTTGATAAAATGAAAACAACAAAAGTGGTTTCACTATTTTACCAAATTCTGGTGATTTATAATGAATTTTCTAGTGGTAGATACCCTAGTTTTAGGGAATAATTCATCAGAAAATTTCTTGAGCTCCAAAAAATATTTCGTTGGATGGTTCAGTAGAGTTTGATGTACTTATTCCTTGAGAGTTGGAATCATCTCAAAATATTTAACAGAATAGCCTTGGGAAAATCCCAAAGTCAGTTCTGCAAGATTTTTGTCTTTTTCACCAGATTTTATCTGCAGGGACTTTTGATATGATTCCAAATAAACATGTTAGGTACTTTGAATACCTTTCTGTAGAAATTGGAATCAACTTTTTTGTGATACAGAACTACTGAGGTGATTTTATTAGTGAATTCACTCTACACAGAACAGTTTAATTTCTAATAAATTAACCGTGGCATATAAAATTTTGGGCTCCTAGGTTTTGATAGATATTAGTATTAATGTCTCATGGGAGTTTTAGTTAGGTCAATAAATATCTTGGTTTGACATAGATAAATTTCTAAAGTCAATTTTTAATTGTTTTTGTTATTTTTGGCAAAGATAAACCATAGCTCCAAAATGCATGGGACCTGTGTTCCAGGATAGGTATAGTGAGTACCTATCAGGGAAATCTTGTTTCCTTGTATTTGGACAAGTGTAAGCTACTCAGAGATTTAATGATTGCAATAGATACTTTTTTCTAGAATAATTACCAGAAAATAAGTGATGTTATTTTGGGTAAGGTACAAGATCTGAATGTTTAAGAAAACATTCATAAACATTAGTGATTTTAGATCTGGGTATTTGTATTCATTTATCATTTTTTTTTGATTTAAAACTTCAGCTATATAAGCAGATCTAGAGAATAAATAAATAAAAGGCATCTGGCGGCCAGGGTGCGCGCGCGGGAGGCGTTTGAACGCCAGCCGCAGGGCCCGCTGGTCAGCGACAAGTCGCGGTCGAAGGGGTACCGGTGGAGATCAGCCGCATGATTAAAAACCGATCGATGGTTGTCCCACGTCGTCCTCGCGGCGGTGGTTCATCGGAGAAGAAACCCTAGCCGGAGGTGGGAGTGCATGGTGAGGCTCACCTTAGGGCTTTCCGCTGCCAGGGAGGTTGCAGGGGGATGCGGTGCCGGATGGCGACCACGGAGAGGTGCGGCAGCACGGGGTTTGGTGCTGGGGCTTGCTTGTGTGATGATGACCGCGGAGGGTGCTCGGGAGCTCGCCGGAGCACCGTCTCTGGAGCCTGCATGTGGGAGTGGAGGGTAGGGTTAGCTAGGTATGTGCTCACAGAGTGCACGCATGCATACCGAGGAAGAAAGGGAGGCAGGGGGATGACCTGCACTTCAAGATCTTGAGGACGACTGAGGAGGGGAAGCTTTCCTTCTCGCCTCCACTGCAGAGGAAGGGTTTCGGTGGGGGTGGTGCAGGAAGTCTATAGGAGGGTTTTCGAGGGTATCTGAAGTGTTGGGGAGGATCGAGGTCGACTGCCTGTTTCATTTATCGAAGGAGACCGAGAGGAAGGTTTCCTCTTCTCCATGGTGATGGGGAGCTCGGGTGCCAGATCTGGGGCTTGGGGAGAGGCAAAGGGGATAGGGGAGGAGTGCTATGAAAGCAATGGGAGAGCTAGGGCAGCCTGTGCTCTTTTTAATATCGAGGGGTGAGGGTCTATGGTGGACTTATTCCATGGGGAGGGGCATGGAGAGGGTGCGGCTCTAGGATAGGGCCAGGAGGGCAGTGGAGAGGTTGTGGGTGGGGTCCTGTGAGTTGCATAGGGCAGAGAGAGGGGGGTGGTGTTGCCAAGGCATTAGAGAGGCTAGATATGAATTTAATGTGTGTGATCTCTCTCTTCTTTCTAAGCACACCAAGACAAGGGGAGAGGGCGTGCTATAGTATTTTGCTATAGTCCACACGACCAGGGGGTGTTAGAGTTGCTGTGGTGGTCACATGTCCACATTTGGTCAGCATTTGGTTGAGTTTTGGTTTAAGGTTGATGGAAGTTCAAATCTGCCATATCGAATAATCATGGTAAAGTTCTCCAAATTTGATCTTGTCAAGGTGAGTTAAGGGTACTGGTAGATGGGTAGGGTCAATATACATGTCCCTGATTTATTTGGGAATTTTATGAATTGCTTAGATCCCCTTTTTATTAATTTACCAAAAAGAGCTGAATGGGTTTTATTGGTTTGATTTGATATTTTTGAATGGGGCATGATGTTTTTTTTGATGTGATATGGTCCTAGATATGAATACATACTTTGAGAAATTTTCCCATGATTTAATGATGAATAAAAGTATTTAAAGTAATTATTTTCTTATTTTTGCCATTTAAGAAAAAGGGCAAAAAGAATTATTAAGACTCTTCAAAAATAATTATTTTTGAAGTGGGAGGATAGGGTAGGGTTTAAAGGAATCAAAGGTGCATTAAGTTGGGAAAGTTTTTTTGGGGAAAACAATCTTTCATATATGGAGGGAGCTTTTAAGTTTTATGAAAAGGAAGGAATTTGATTCCTTTAGGGTCAAAAGGATTATAGATATTATTGGAGAAAATTATATATCTATGGTAGATGATGTCCACCATCTGTATCCATCATTGGGAATCTTGGATTATGGAAATCCAACTTAATTTTGGTAGAAAACAAGGATGACAGGATCTTGGGGAAGGTTAACATCATACCATCAAAACCTTGCTGGATCTTGGAGCTCAATTCTCCCCTTGGGACATGGGCTATATGGATGGATAGACAAGTTGAGTATCTTAACATGGTACAAGGAGTTTATCTTGATCATGCTTGAGCTTACCAAGGATTGATTCCAAGCTTTGAATAAAATAAGCCTGCGAAGGTAGATTATCGAATAGCCTTCTAAACTATGTGGGTTTTAGAAGTAAAAGGATCCAATTGGAACAAGTGAAGTAGGAATTTATAGACCATTATGATTACAACACAACCATGCAAGTAGTTGGTGAAAATAATATAACATCTAGGTGCGAGCTTCTTGTAAAGTAGGCATGTTGATAAGATTTACAGGAATTATTATTTTCCTGCCTGCAAAACTATCAAGAACAAGGGGGTTAGAGGATGGTATAACCAAGGGAAAGAGTGGGTCTTGGTAGTACTTATGATGCTCTACCAGATGGTTCAAGTGCATTACCAAAAAGGCAAAAGGATTGAGAAAGAGAGGTATTCAAAGAAGGGATGTTGAAACAGTTTCCAGACTTGGTCAAATTTGGTAGTTTTGAGGATTTTGACTAGAGTATGAGAGGGGATGTTTTTGGTGGGTTGCAAGGTATCAAAGCATCATCAAGTGGATGATGCTGAAGTGCAGATTGAGTAGAATAGATCCATGCTTCATATTGGTCTTCACTGACTCGGAAACTTCTAGAATGGATCACTTCAGAATTGATCTGGTTAAGGGTTTTTAGATGATCACCTAGTGGCCAGAGATCATATCCATATTGTATTCTTTCTTAGGGTTTGGTGATGTTAAAGTATCTTGATCCTAGAGGGCGAGTTCCTAGAGTAGCTCACTTTAGTTCCTAAGCAAACAAGTTAGACAGCAGATCAAGACACTTCATCTTAACAGACCAAGGAAACTCATCTTACAAGCAGATTTACTACTACTAGGGTTACCATCAAGCTTATCTTGAGGTAAGGGTGGATATTTTGAAGAGGTTAGAGTTTTAACAAGGTAAGGTACTTGGTACATCTACCAATGGTAGAGTTCAAAAGTTTTAGAAACGAGTTTTAGAGAAACCTAGAGGTAAAAGTATTTTGAAGGTTCTGTCTTGAAAACATAAGGAGGTTATAGCTCTCCATAGTTTTGTCAATAGAAGCTACTAAAATAGTTTTGGTTACATGATGACCCACAAGTATATGGGGTGTATTGCAGTATTTTCGATAAGTAAGAGTGTCAAACCCAACGAGGAGCAGAAGGTGCTGGCTAGTGGTATGGAACAGGAATTCTCTGCAAATACTTAGCAAACGGATTTTTAGGTGTTTTTGATAAAGAAAGTAAACGAAGTACGAGTAAACAAAAGACAATAGGAATAAATGCAGCAAGTGGCCCAATCCTTTATGTAGCAAAGGACAAGCCGGTTGTATTACTTAAGATGACCAAACGTTCTCGAGGACACATGGGAAGACTGTCAAGTGCTTTCACTTCATATAGTCGATTAATCTTCTTTAGCTTGCTAAGTGTTGTGTGGGTGAACCTGTGCTAATGTACCGACCTTCCAAGGACTAATACATACTTGTGGTTATACCCCTTGCAAACATCCGTAAGTACAAGAAAGTAATTAAGGTAGAAACCTAACCACAACTTTAAACTCTAAGACCCTTACGTCCCTTGTGCAATGGTTTCCTAACGGGGGTTTAGGTTTCTGTCAGTCCGGAAACCCCTACGATTAGTAGCCAAATACACAATGCATTCCCCTAGGCCCATATAGGTGAAGTGTCATGTAGTCGACGTTCACATGAAACCACTAGAAGAAGTGCACCACAACTTAAATATCTAACCATTGAATCTTTCTCAAACAACTCCACTACTAACAACATGACTTCTCCCATGTCCTCAAGAACAAAACAAACTACTCAGAAGACATCATATGGATCATGATCAGAGATGGAATAATGATGTATAACAATCTGAACAAAAACAATAATTCAATGGTTCACTCAATAGTATCAACTACAAATTGTAATCAACACCGGGAAAGTTTCCCCTATGAACTATGCAAGATTCAACTCAATTGTTACAACAATATGGAGATGGTGATGAGGGTGCTGATGGTGATGATGATGATGATCCCGATGAAGTCCAGCTTGATGGTGGTGTTGAGGGCGACGATCTCCCCTCTCCGGGAAGGAATTCCCCTAGAAGAAATCTGTCTGCCGTAGAGATTTTTCTCTTTCGGTGTTTTCCGCCCCGTAGAGGCAGCGGAATCTTTCTGTGGTCCCTCTTCGAGTCTTAGGGTTTCGGGAGGATAATATACGCAAGAGGGGAGTGCCAGGGGTGGACCAGGGCGGCCACACCACCTGGTGGCGTGGCCAAGGCTGGGACGCGCTACGGAGTGGGTGGGCCCCTTGTGGCCCATCTCCAGCCCCCCTTCTGGCTTCCTTCCTCTTCTGAAAAATAGGATTTTCCATGTATTTTCCCGGATTTTCTGATCTTCACGAATTTTGCCTCCAAATAGCACCTTTTCCATCAGAATCCTGACTACAGCAGTCCATGCTCCAAAAGTCATCAACCATGCAAAAATAGATGAAATAACATAAGTATCACCTCTCAATACGAAATATATCAATGAATAACAGTGAATTATGACATAGAATAGTGATGCAAAATGGACGTATCAACTCCCCCAAGCTTAGACGTCGCTTGTCCCCAAGCGAAACTGAGCTCAATAAACATGTCCTCAGGTTTATGGAGTGAAGAGTCGATAAAATAATACGGACAAGAAGCATCACATTCATCAATACATAGATCATAATAGAAGACAACTCACTATTATATAACTCAACTTGCAATAAGTAAAGGTAACACAATAAAGATACATGAAGTATATCATAATTGGTAATGGCAAACTTAGCTCTTGGTCGAAGAATAGTTGATAATTTGCTGGAGTTCACAAATAACATGTTTTCAATGATAGCTTTCAAAGTAGTAAACATCAAGATAAGAGCAATGTGCAAAACAAGGAACATAAGAAACATGATTGAATAAATCATCATATGAATGAACGAAACACAACAACCCAAAATACTTGCTGAGATAGAAGGGAGTAGGTTTACTGACTCAACTAAAAAGTAAAAGATAGGCCGTTCGCAGAGGGAAGCAGGGATTACAAGTCTCATAAAGAGCTCCCAAAAATTATGATACTAATTAGCTTTCAGCTCTCATTGCCCCTATCACAGGCATCTTTAGGTGATTAAGGTTAAAGTGATCAAATATGAGGATATGCATTGACAAGTTGTAAATTGAGAATCTCATGTCCCTTGAATACGAGGGTCGCTCCTCATGCTACTCAAGTTTAGTCACTGGTAAGTTCTTGTCATCGTAAGCATATGTGTATCATAGAGAACCGCCAACGGGGTACCCCTTGCCCGATGATACGGAAGAATCCCCATATCAAAATGACAAGGCAAGCAAACAACAAGCATCTCAGCAATCTTCTTATTTACCATGGGAATAAGGTGCTTTTTTTCTCTTTCCTCTTTTCATAATATCTCATTTTTTCTTTTTCTCTTTTTCTCAATATCGGACTCTTTTTTTATAAGAATAATGCTTCATAGATACTCGTTATGGTTACGCTACAGGTTTCCACCATGTCAGCATGGATTAGACCAGCGGCACAGGCGTTTCTCTAACACACATGCATAACTCCATGGACTTACAAGCTTCCCTTTCATTTCACACCGATGACATCGATAGACAAAAGAACATGATATCAACTAGGTACAAAGTACCAGTGCAATGTTGAATGCGTTCCCCATGACAGCATGGTTCTCCTAATTCACAACTTACAAAGCGCAAGCATATACACAGCATAGGTGAGCACAATGGTTCAAGTTTATTAAATGCAAGAAAGTAAAGTGTGCCATCAAGTTCGTGAGAGCTTTAATCACTACTTTTCACATAACAAGTTTAATTTGGGAGGTAGATAAAACAAGAATTTACTTGGAATAGCAATAATGCCAATAGGTAAGTATGGTGGACAAAAATGTCAAAGGTTTTGGTTTTAAGGAGTGGATGCACGAGAAGAATTCCCTCTCGGTATAGGTTTTTGGCTAGCAAGGTTGGGTAGCAAGTACAAGAGTTTAAGGAAACTAACAAACATACAATTGATAAAGACAAACATGCAATCTTCCTTGGAAGCACAAAAGATCTTAACTAGAGAATACTAGACTTATGAGCAAATCAAGAAAGAAAGATGATGAAATTATATTTCTTTAGAGTACTTTTATCTTTTTCTTTGAACTCTCAAAAATAGTGTTCTACTGACCAAGCCAGGTTTTCCAAAACCAACTAAATTAACTCAATGATCCCAAAGTGCTACCAATAATAACAACAAGATCAATCATATAACCACGAATTGAAATCTAATATAAGCTATGCAAAAGAGTAAATGATAGAACTTCTCATTAATATTCCATAAAGGCAACTCACACCAAGGGATACATATCTAACGAGAGAGGGGACACTTCCATAATGCAATCCATCCTACATAATAACTTCTCTATTCATGATATGACTCTACTAATAAGGTAAAAAGATAGAAGATAGTGATGTGATACCGCGGCACTCCCCCAAGCTTTGAACAAACCAAGGGGATGCCAAACCTGATGACGAATTACTCCTTCGGTGGTGGTGGTATTCTCTCATCATCGTCCGACTTCCTGGGCAAGGGCTCCCCATCGACAAAGGACATCTTGGTCTCTAGCATCCTGAAACTTGCAGCAGCACTTATGCATTTAAACCTAACCTCATACTCACAGTTTTGAATTTCAACATCATAGAGCTATGCTTGTAGTTCGTTGGTTGTTTGGTGGAGTGAGAGGACTTCATCCTTGAGCTCAGCAGTCTCCTTTGGTGCTCGGCGATGAGTTCGGAACAAATCTTATGGATGATATCCACTTCACGCTCCGCCATCTTCTTGTACCTAAAGACTTCTTGCTCTAGTCCTTCCATCCTATCCTCCAGACTTCCTTCACCTTTAGGGCCTCGAACCTCTTTTATCCGGAGCTCCCCATCTTCAAGCAACAACTCCTTGGGATGAATCTTCAACTCTCTCATGTATGGGTTGATGATATCCTCTAAAGAATCTTCCTTGGCTGATCCAGAGGAAAACATTGTAGCTCCAAATCTAGGACTCTACCTATCAGAAACAGATCGAAACGAAAACACGATGAGAACAGGATGTACGAACCTCGGGAGATCCGGGGGATTATATATTACGATGTTTCATGATGAAAGGAAGGTACTAGGAGAAAAGGGGTCGGAGACGGAGTCTGGGGTGGACACACCACCTGGTGGCGCGGCCTGGGGTGGGCCCGCGCCACAGGGTGGTGTGAGCCTCCCTGGCTCCATTTCCGTCCCCTTTTCGCTTTGTACGTTTCCATATTGACTAAAAACTGCAAAAATATAGTTGGATAGTGTTTTTATGGAACTTTTCTTACCAAAACTATTACCTATTTGAAAGCGGACTCTGTAGGTCTCTGAATTTGGTCCTTGATAAATTTTTCCGGAGTTATAACTTGAAAGGCATCAACATCTTCATTGTAAGAATCCCCAGCAATATAGTGTTTGAGTCGCTGCACATTCACTACTTGTGTAGTATTATCTTTTAAAGAAGAAATTTTTATTGCTACTGAACGGTATACTTCTTCAATAATGAAAGGTCCTTCCCATTTTGACAGTAGCTTTCCTGCAAAAAAAGCTGAGATGAGACCTATACAATAGAACTTTCTCACCAACATGAAATTCTCTCTTAAGTATTCACTTGTCATGCCATCTTTTAACTTTTTCCTTAAAGAGCCTAGCATTTTCATAGGTTCACTCCTCCATTCATCTAAAGAACTTAAGTCAAATAACCTTTTCTCACCAGCGAGCTTACAATCTCTATTTAGTTCTTTAACTGCCCAGTAAGCTTTGTGTTCTAATTCTAAAGGTAGGTGACAAGCTTTCCCTTAAACCATTTTATAAGAAGACATCCCCATAGGATTTTTGTAGGAAGTTCTATAAGCCCATAAAGCATTATTCAACTTTTTAGCCCAGTTTTTTCTAGATCTATTAACAATCTTTTGCAAGATGGATTTAATTCTCTATTTGATAACTCTACTTGCTCGCTAGTTTGGGGGTGATACGCTGAAGCAATTCTATGATTAAAATCATATTTAGCAAGGGTCTTTCTGAAACCACCATGAATGAAATGAGAACCCCCATAAGTCATGAGATACCTAGGCACTCCAAACCTAGGAAAGATAAGATCCTTAAGCATTTTTAGAGAAGTTTCCCCGTCAGCACTCTTCGTAGGAATGGCTTCTACTCACTTACTAACATAATCAACGGCAACAAGAATATGAGTATAACCTTTCAAGGGAGGGAAAGGACCCATAAAGTCAAATCCCCAGCAATCAAAGGGTTCAATAACTAGAGAGTGGTTCATAGGCATTTCATTGCGTCTAGAAATATTACCAACACGCTGACATTCATCACAAGATAAAACAAATTTTATTGCATCTTTAAAAAGGGTAGGCCAGTAGAAACCTGATTGTAGCACCTTTTGTGCAGTTCTATCTCCTGCATGATGTCCTCCATAAGCACTACCATGACATTTATGCAATATCTCCCTTTGTTCATATTCTAGAACACATCTTCGCATAATACCATCCACTCCTTCTTTGTATAAGTGTGGGTCATCCCAAAAATAATGCCTCAATCATTGAAGAACTTCCTTCTTTGCTACGCTGTAAAAGGTGGAGGGAAATACTTGGAGACAATAAAGTTAGCATAATCAGCGTACCAAGGGCTCCCTCGCGAGCTTACCCCTACTACGACTAACTGTTCATTTGGGAAACTATCATTAATAGGCATAGGGTCAAAAGAGATGTTTTCCAATCGAGATAAATTATCAGCTACAGGGTTTTTAGCACCTTTCCTATCTACTATATGTAGATCAAACTCTTGTAAAAGCAGCACCCATCTAATAAGCCTAGGCGTAGCATCCTTCTTCATCATAAGGTATTTAATAGCAGCATGATTAGTATGAATGGTGACTTTTGAGTCTACAATATAGGGTCTAAACTTATCACAAGCAAAAACAACATCTAGAAATTGTTTTTCAGTAGTAGCATAATTCCTTTGAGCAGCGTCTAAAGTCTTACTAGAATAATGAATAACGTTTAAGTTTTTATCAATTTGTTGCCCAAGGACAGCACCTACAGCAAAATCACTAGCATCAAACATTATTTCAAAGGGTAAACTCCTATTAGGTGGTTGAACAATAGGGGCTGTAGTTAAAGCCTTCTTAAGAGTTTCAAAAGCTTCCTTACAATCATCCTCAAAAACGAAGGGTACATCTTTGTGAAGAAGATTAGTGAGGGGTTTTGATATCCTAGAAAAGTCTTTAATAAACCTTCTATAGAAACCAGCATGACCAAGGATACTACGAATACCTTTGATGTCTCTTGGGCATGGCATCTTCTCAATTGCCTCAACCTTAGCTCTATCAACTTCTATGCCTGTTTCAGAAACTTTATGCCCAAGGACAAACCCTTCATTAACCATGAAGTGGCATTTCTCCCAATTAAGAACAAGATTAGTTTCTTCACATCTCTGCAAAACTTTATCAAGGTTGTGCAGACAATTATCAAAAGAAGTTCCATAGATAGAAAAGTCATCCATGAACACTTCTACAATTTCCTCACAAAACCCATGAAAGATAGCACACATGCATCTTTGAAAAGTAGCAGGAGCATTACATAAACCAAAAGGCATATGTCTATAAGCATAAGTTCCGTAAGGGCAAGTAAAAGTAGTTTTTTCTTGATCTTGTTGTTTAACAACAATTTGAGAGAAACCAGAATAACCATCAAGAAAACAAAATAGGTCTTTTTAGACAACCTTTCCAACATTTGATCAATAAAAGGAAGCGGGTAGTGATCTTTCTTAGTAACTTTATTGACTTTTCTAAAATCAATGCACATCTTATAGCCTACTACTATTCTTTTGGGAATAAGCTCATCATTATCATTAGGAACAACGGTAATACCTCCTTTTTTAGGAACACAATGAACATGACTAACCCATTCACTATCAGCAATAGGGTAAATAATACCAGCATCAAGGAGTTTCAATACCTCATTCCTTACTACTTCCTTCATCTTAGGATTTAAACATCGTTGGTGCTCTACTACTGGCTTTGCATCTGGTTCTATATTGATAGAATGCTGACATATAGTAGGTGAAATCCCTTTTAAATCATCCAGAGTATAGCCCATGCCTCCTCGGTGTTCCTTCAAAACCTCCAATAACCTTTCTTCTTCCTTTCCTGAAAGTTTAGAGCTAACAATAACAAGATATATCTTTTTAGCATCAATATAAGCATATTTAAGATCATCAGGGAGAGGTTTTAGATCGAAGACCGGATCCTTTTTAGGTGCAACGTGGTACCCAAGTCTTCTATAGGCAAGTTATGCTTAAGCATATTGGGTTGACGATGGAGAATCTCGTCAATCTCATTCCTTTCTTCCATGAAGATCTCACTTTCATGATCTTCCATAAATTGCTGCAAAGCATTGTTAGGAGCAGGAGAGATAGAAGCAAGTTGTTCAACTCTAAAATCCTCATTATGGGTTTCCTCTTCACAGGGTTATTTAGTAAATTTCGAAAAATTAAACTCATCAGATTCCCCATCAAACTTAGTCAAGATTTTCTCCCTCTTGCAATCTATAATAGCTTCACAAGTACTCAAGAAAGGTCTACCAAAAATGATAGGATAAGTTTTACTAGCAGCTGAACCAAGTACTAGAAAATTAGCAGGATACTTAATCTTACTACAAAGAACATCCACATCTCGTACAATACCAATTGGAGAGATGGTCTCTCTATTGGCAAGGTGAATAACCACATCAATCTCTTCCAGTTCGCAGGGACTGATTTCATGCATAATTTCTCTATAAAGCTCATAAGGAATAACACAAGAACTTGCACCAATATCACATAAACCATAATAGCAATGATCACCAATTCTAATGGAAAGCACATGGACACTAGCTTTTTAACTCTATTAGGATGTGAAACAATATTAGAAGCATCCTCACAAAAAACTATGTGTCCATCTTTTGCTTTTAGTGACAAGGTATTTCACAATTGCTACCACAGGTTCAACATTTATTTGTTCATCAGGTTTTATAGTTCTCTTTTCACTTTTAGTGATTACATTAGTTATCATAGGATCATCCTTTACCTTATATGGGAAGGGAATCTATTCGATATAAGGTTCAGGTAAGATGTGATCAATAGTGCAATACTCAGCACTCCCAACAGGAACACAGTGAACAATATCTTTATAAGGTGCATGGTACTTGTTCCATCCCCTTTTTTGAATCTCAATATAAGAAGCAAAAGCCCTAAAGCAATTCGTAATAACTTGTAAATCAAGACCATAAGCATTACTAATATTTTGAAAGTCATCAGTTCCCATAAAAGATTCAATGCATTCTTAATTATAATTTATACCTGACTTTCTACCTTTTTCATTCTCCCAAGCTTCAGCATTGTCTTGAATACGGTCCAGAAGGTCCCATTTAGCTTCTTCTTCCATGCGAGTGAATGATCCAGCACAAGAAGCATCCAATAAATCCTTGTCATGTAGAGGGAGCCTTGCATAAATGTTACTGATAATAATATTGTTGGGGAGCTCATGAATGGGACATTTGAGCATTAGTATCTTCAATCTCCCCCAAGCTTGAGCTATACTCTCTCCATCAAGAGGCCAAAAGTTGTAAATTTGATTCCAATCTTTATGAATCTCACAAGGAGGATAAAACTTTGCATAAAAGAGAGGCACTATTTCCTCCCATTCAAGAGCTTGACCATTCTTTAGTAGCTTATACCATTCATCAGCTCTTCCTTTCAGCGATAATGAGAATAACTTCTTCTTAACTTGATCTGTAGTAATACCTGCACACTTGAACAACCCGCATAATTCGTGTATAAAGAGCAAATGATCACCGGGATGGACAATTCCATCCCCAACATAGTAGTTATCCATAACACGATCAATAATTCTTGTAGGTATTTTAAAAACATCATTCTCAGCAGGTGGTGGTTTATCTACTACCTTAGCAGTGGTAGTAGCATTACCAAATAAGAAACTCAGCGAATTATCCATAACAAAAATAAAGCAACCAGCAGAAGTAAACAATACTCACAGTAGAAGTTTCCTTTACCAGTTCCACTCTCCAATAGCGATTCACTCCCTGGCAACGGTGCAAGAAAATAATCTTGATGACCCACAAGTATAGGGGGTGTATCGCAGTATTTTCGATAATAAGAGTGTCGAACCCAACGAGGAGCAGAAGGTGCTGGCTAGTGGTATGGATCAGGAATTCTCTACAAATACTTAGCAAATGGATTTTTAGGGGTTTTTGATAAAGCAAGTAAATGAAGTACGAGTAAACAAAAGACAATAGGAAGAAATGCAGAAAGTGGCCCAATCCTTTATGCAAGAAAGGACAAGCCGGTTGTATTACTCAAGATGACCAAACATTCTCGAGGACACATGGGAAGACTATCAAGTGCTTTCGCTTCATATAGTTGATTAATCTTATTTAGCTTGCTAAGTGTTCTGTGGGTGAACCTGTGCTAATGTACCGACCTTCCAAGGACTAATACATACTTGTGATTATACCCCTTGCAAACATCTTTAAGTACAAGAAAGTAATTAATGGTAGAAACCTAACCACAACTTTAAACTCTAAGGCCCTTACGTCCGTTGTGCAATGGTTTCCTAACGGGGCTTCAGGTTTCTGTCACTCCAGCAACCCCTACGATTCGTAGCCAAATACACAATCCATTCCCCTAGGCCCATATATGTGAAGTGTAAAAATGTAGTCGACGTTCACATGACACCACTAGAAGAATTACACCACAACTTAAATATCAAACCATTGAATCTTTCTCAACACAACTCCACTACTAACAACATGACTACTCCCATGTCCTCAAGAACAAAAAAAACTACTCACAAGACATCATATGGATCATGATCAGAGATGGAATAATGATGTATAACAATCTGAACATAAACAATAATTCAATGGTTCACTCAATAGCATCAACTACAAAGAGTAATCAACACCGGGAAAGTTTCCCCTATGAACTATGCAAGATTCAACTCAATTGTTACAGCAATATGGAGATGGTGGTGAGGGTGCTGATGGTGATGATGATGATGATCCCGATGAAGTCCAGCTTGATGGTGGTGTTGATGGCGACGATCTCCCCTCTCGGGGAAGGAATTCCCCTGGCAGAAATTTGTCTACCGGAGAGATCTTTCTCTCTCGGTGTTTTCTGCCACGCAGAGGCGGCGAAATTTTTCCGTGGTCCCTCTCCGAGTATTAGGGTTTTGGGAGGATAATATATGCCAGAGGGGAGTGCCAGGGGTGGACTAGGGCAGCCACACCACCTGCTGGCACGGCCTAGGCTGACCCGCGCCAAGGGGTGGTGTGGCCCCTGTGGCCCATCTCCAGCCCCCTTCTGGCTTCCTTCGTCTTCTGGAAAAATAGGATTTTCCATGTATTTTCCCGGATTTTCGGATCTTCGCGAATTTTTCCTCCAAACAGCACCTTTTCCATCAGAATCCTGACTGCAGCGGTCCATGCTCCAAAAGTCATCAACCATGCAAAAACAGATGAAATAACATAAGTATCTCCTCTCAATATGAAATATATCAATGAATAACAGTGAATTATGACATAGAATAGTGATGCAAAATGGACGTATCATTACATAAGCATCTTGGCCCATGTTTTGAAATGCCAGAATATTTGAGAATATTTCAAATGAGCCATGATAGTTTTGTTGAATAGCTTTTGACTACTAATGTTGAGGTAGGTAGTATATCATAAGCTATTCAAATAGAAGCATAAGCACAGACAAAAGCAAGCAAATAGTGCATCATAAAGTAGGAAAAAGTTTTTGTTCCCCCTGATTTTTGCATTCTAGACAATTAATCAGGGTTGCTGAAATTGGGATGTTACAAACCTTTCCCCCTTAAAAGAATCTCATCCTGAGATTCGGGAGAGTTAGGCTAGGGAATTTTGTGTTGGAGTTTGTGGCATGTGTTTCTCGCGTACTAACTTGTTGGCTTTGTCTTTGAACAGGGTCACTGTGAAAGTGAGGTTGAACTTCAATCGTATTGGATACAAGAGTGTTGAGCGGGCTTCAATCGAGATTGTGAGGAGTGATCTTCCTTCTGTAGGGATTTGCAGCATCCCTCTTAAGGGATTATCATATCCTAGTTTACGTTCTTGGGTCTAACTGCTGAGATGGCTTCTGGCAGAGGGTTATTTTATTTTGTGGGAAGGACGCAATCTTTCCCCCTTACGGTTAAACTAGGGTGGCTCAGAGTTAACGCAGTCCTTCCTTCTTGGAGTCACCAGATGATGTTAAGTGGATATCACAATCTTCTGCCCGGAGCCGATGACATCCGCAAACTAGGTGTTATGAGGCTTATATACTACTATTATTCGTACTTAGCCGATCGGAGTAGTTGAACTAACAGATCGCCCAAACTGTTTAGAACTAATGGGGTTAGCGAATCTGCGGTCCCTTAGGATGGTCTTCAGCTGAGGTAGCCGAGGGCTTCATAGAATCTGTAGTTAGTTTCTCCTCTGATGACTGTGAGTTGCTATTTGGCGAAAAGGCATCAGATCTGGAGATCTTTTTCGGTAGACAATCTTCGGGATTTGAGTAGGAAAGATGCAGTCTTTCCACCTTAGCACTTCACTAGGGTCCTTCGAGAGTGGTGCAGATCTTCTGTCTTGAAGGGCTGGCGTGATGCTGCAGAAGTATGTATCTCCTTGGGTCTTGGGTTGAGATCTCCGAGAGACATTCTATTGCGTGAACCAGGTCAGGGTGGTTTCCTAACGCAGTATTAGTAGTTAACTCTTGGTAGGTTAGTGGTTAACGACACTTACTGTTAGCCTTCAGTTAGGTTAGAGGCATCCATCTTCGCAGAGGTTATCCTTACTCAGACTATTGACGTTGCTTCCGCTTGATGGCGAAGTAGATTCGTTGTCTTTAGGCAGTCCTGTCTTCAGGATTTTGGAGTAATCTAGCCTTTTGGGGAGGAACTTCCTATTGATTTGGGTGGGGGTTGACTAAAATTGTTAGTCTCTTTGGGGCTGTCGGAAGCTCTAATATACCGAGGGTTAGTGTAGTTATGTCTTCACTTCTTGTATTGGTAGGTAAGTCTTGTGATTTCTCGCGGATAGGGAGGATCCTTTGGTGATCGACTTCTAGCTTCAATGGGATTTTGCTATAATAGACTGATGAATAATGGAGTGTTGCACTACAGACGAGTCTTGAGAGGTGAGTTCGATGAGGTCTGCCATCGTGCTGAGGTGAAGTCATCGAGTTGCTTTGACTTGACGAGGTCGGACTTCTGTTTTTGGCGATTCTTCGCCTCTCATAAACTCCCGAGGTTAATTGTAACAAACCAAAACTTTAATCCAAGTTATCAAGATCCAAATCACCCAATTTAGGGTTAACAAAAACTTTTTCTCATTTAAATAATTAAGCATGCATATGTGTGTTGCATTAAATAGGAATTGTTTTGAATTGCCATGATTGTTTGTTCTCATGGTTGTAAAATGAATCTTAGATGAATGCCACATCATCTAGATCATTCCCAAGAAAAATCCACAGAAAAAGAAATAAAAAAGAGTTAACAATGGAAATGGTCACTTTTGCCATTTTAATCAACTAAGTCACTTTGGGTGTTCCTAGAACTCAAATTCAAACAGAAACAATTGTGGATGTTTACACCCCTTGATACTACAAGTAAAGATGTACCAGGGCCCACTTTGTGATCTTCTAAAAACATTCAAACACTAAATTTAAATGACATTTGAAAATGGAATCAAGTGTATGTACTTAGATCACACTTTTTCAAAAACCACTCAAATGAACTCAATTTGAAAATCCCAAGCAACCAGAGATGCTCAAGCTTAAGATCAACAACTCCACCAAAATTCATTAAAAAATTCCAAAGTTTTCTTCATGCGGCCATTGTGTAGAGCACCTTGTGAGCATAATCAAACTGGCCTAACTAATACTATTTTGGATCAAAATTTGTCAAGCCATTTGAGCATCATTAACCATCCTTGTCTCCTCTAGCCCCAACCATTCCATCAAAGACCTACCAAATGGCCCAGGACAGAAGTGCACCGCCACCTCAAGGCCATGATCGCCGGCCGACCGTGCCCCAGTCACAGGAGACCACCAGACCCTCTCTGCCGCTCCCAGAAGGAAGGGGTGATCACACCGCCGTCCACGGTCCACCCCACGGCCACAAACAGCTCCTGGACCACCGAGGACAAGACAGAGCACCATCACCGGCAAGGCAGCATACGCCGCGCCTCGACCACATCCCGGGCGCGCTGCTCCGCTTTGACCACGTCACCCCGTTAGACACACCCTTTCCCCGCCGCGCGACCCACAGTCGCCGGGAACCATGTCGAGCACTGCCTCTGTCTCTCAAAGCGTGAGACGCTCCTGACCATTATCCACCGCCCTAGCACCACCTTTAAGCCCTAGATGACCGCCAGGGAACCGCCCACCGTCCACCTACCTTGACCACACCGATAGCACCCTGTGTCGTCGTCACCCACGAGCTCCGCCCATACCTCTCGGCCGCCTCGCCGAACCTATATAAGGAAGCCTCCCCAACACCATTTCTTCACACTCCCACACTCCCCTCTCACCACTAGTCCTTCCCCACCTCTCAGCGAAGCCGCTCGAGCAGCCCTCCGCCGGAATTTCACCGGAGATAGCCGCAGCAGAGGAGGAGACGCCCCCGACGATTTCGTCCACCCCCGGAGCTGCCACGAACTTGCATGAGCCCACCGTCGTCTCCTTGTTCAAACGCCAGCATCGCCAAGCTTGATGGAGCCCTGGTATGCCCCCACTCCACCCCCACAGCTCCGCTGGGTTTCCGTCTTGCGAGCGACGTGTCCATCATCGACGATGAAAGTGAGTCGTAGATGCTAGTTCTAATCCTACGGTCCACGTTGCCCTATACCGCTGCGCGTTTAATGAGCCACTAACAGGCGGGACCCCCTGTCAGCAGTCCTCAGCGCCACGGAGTGAAACTAGGCTGGCCCATTAGTGTTCCCGCCTTAGCCCGTAGATTCAAATTTAGATTTTTCCTTTTTAGCTGAAACTTAGTTTTTTCCCTTAGTTCAAAATTCATTTCAGAGGGTTTTACATATCTAATTTGAGTGATTCTAGTTTTTTTGGAAAGGTAATGAAAATCTCTATCAAAGCCAGTTCGATTTAAATCAATTAGAGTTAGGGAACTCTCCTAGCAAAAATAACAATACAGAAGCTTTCTCACATTCCAACATTTTTCTAAAATCAACCATAATAGCTTTTGAGTTGATTCGAACACTCAAAAATCACATTTAACCATACCTATCTGAATATGAAATAATATTAAGGTTTTCATGAAGTGACTTTGGCCTAGTACCAAAAAATTGCTATATAGGGATTTCTAGTCACTTTAAATCATTAAATATTAAACTTAAACTTATTAAATTTGATCCAACCTTTAAATCACATTCCCATGTATTAGAATATGTGGTGATGACATGTGTCCACATGATCCCATATTTTAATTGGATAATATGAAATCTTAGTTAATTTCAATGAGTAGAAATTACTTTTCTCAAATAAAATAAATGAAACTAATTCATTAAACCTTGTGATGTTAGTGATGATACTAGATCATCCAGTGTGTGCCTTAGTGTGAAAAATAGACTAGTTAAGTATTTTTGGTGATCGTGTATTCCGTATGTATTTATAGACGATTGTACCGAACAAGTCTTCGAGGAGGAGGAGTTCTACCAAGAAGAGGAGGAAGAGAATTTCAACCACTTCACCAACCAAGGCAAGCCATCATTAACAATGCAAACTAACCCCTGCAAGCAATATGACCTAAGAAAGATGCATTAGGCATGCTTAGGTTATACCTTTTGATTTATACCTACCCTAAGTTTTCTTACAAGCTTTACTTTCTTTGTACTTTACCAAAGTTCTTTACTTGGTTTATAGATAGCATAAAGAGTATAAAACTTGGCCTATCTAATTAGACTTAGATGTCATTCTATGGCATGAGATTGATCTTAGCATCCCACATTAGTGAACATTCTTAACTTAGTGATTAGAGCCAAACCAAAAACTTGATCACTTTAGATGGGAACACTTGGTGAAAATGACTTGTGAAAACCTTGGAATGATGAGTCATTCTATTGAGATGTTTTGACATGTGTTGAGAAACACCAATGGTTTATTATTATGAAAATGTTGAGGCATGAGCCTTAGCCCTTTTAGAAAAACTGATGGTTGGGTTCGGATGTGATACCATTCCAAATTTACCGTACAACCACAATACCTGAATTGGGTAAGGCTTAGCCGGAAGTTTATATGCATTATTATTAGTTCCCTCGTAGGAGAGGTTTGAGATGAGGCTACCTCTCAATGTTGTCCACCTATGCAGTGCCCAGGATGACAGATGGCCATGGCTGGGAGGCCAAGATCATAGGAGAGGTTCTTATACTAGAGTGTGTAAAGGAAAGGTTATGTTTGATTATCTGCATACTAAGTATGATGATTCAGGGTTATCCCTAATATATGTATCGAATTTTGTGGTGAAAGTGTACCACCTCTATAGAGTGTCAAACTATTCGAATAGCCGTGTCCACGGTTATGGACAGTTGGAGTAGCCATACAGTTCCGTTGTCAGACATTTTCAAAATGACTTATGAAATGAATTGTGACATGACTTGACCACAACATGGTTGTGACTATGACAACTAAGTTCCCACTTAGGTGATTTCAAAACCTTATTTTATCTTTCTTTGTTTCTGAACTCAGCTTAGGTTTCAAACTTAACTTTATAGATAAACTTAGAGCTAGCATTCCTACTAGAACTACCTTACTTGTTAGTGATAGTTTGCGAGTACTTAAAGAGTACTCATGACTTTTGTCCCTGGCTATTCCCATGGTCAGACTATGAGGAGGACTACACTGAAGGAGGACAGCAGGACGGCTACGACAACTAGGATCATCTCCCATCGTCAGCCTTGCTTGTGACACTGAAGATGGACCCCACCGCTACACTTATTTATTCTGCTACTTGTTTGTATTAATACTGGATCATGAGATCCTTTAATTGTGTAAGACCTTATTATGGTTTGTAATGGACGATGTACTGTTATATCCAATCTATTATGTCTCGCAAAAATGGTAATCCTGGGATTGTGATGTATGGCATAATAGACATCTGGGATTAAAAATCTGGGTGTTGACAAGTTGGTATCAGAGTCATCCTCACCATAGGAGACCCTAGTTAGAATGGACGTCCGAACAAAAGCTTAGTTTCAAAAACAAATAAGTGAGTATTTATAAAAACCTATTTCCTCTCTTATCCTTGGGATTCTTTCTCTCAAAAAAATACATGTTCCTCCAAACTCTTACATTACTACCTGAAATTTGACATACTTGATCACTTCACTAACTTTCTCATCCCAACTGATCTTTGAGAGGGATCTAGATGCATTGTCTGAGTACTTGGAGGGTCCGCATCCAGAATTTCTTGGAGCTCAACTCAATGGCCCCCAGGAGGAGACTTACCGTGGCTAGTAGTTGGTGATCTTCGAGGCAAGTTAGAGGCAACAATGTCTGAGAGGATTCAGTTCACTGTGAGAGAGAACAACTGGCTAGATGGATTAGCCAAGGAAAGGCATGAAGCTCTTGCTTGTCTTTGCGCACAGAATGTCAACTTGATCCAAGGAACCCGCTTTTCTCGCTATGCAAGGTTTGATTCTATGGGAATGCCTCTGGAGATGTCAAGTCACCCGGAGTTGAAGCGTCAAGTGGAGAACCTCGACTTTCTGTTGTACGACACACAGAAGGAATTGGACAATGCTATAGAGTTCGCCAACCACAACTTCGCCATTATCGCCCGGAAGGCCCAGACTTTCTCCCTGCTTGTCAAGGATCGTCAGTCACTTCGCCGTCAACACGCAAAGAAGCATCGCACCATCGACCGTGTTCGCAAGAAGGTGGCCGACCTCGAGAAGATCATCAAGGAGCAAGAAGCTCAGCTAGCAGCAAAAGAAGAAGAGGAAGAAGGAGAAGATATCCAAAGGGATATTGACTCATACCTCAGCAATGATGATGGCTACCTGGAGGATGATGCCATGGAATTCTACACCAACGATGATGACTCTAACTTCATCGATGATTAGTAGATGAGTGAGAAGTATTGGTCCCATTGTATCTTAGCTTGCATAATGGTTCTTAAAACCATCTGTTTTTCCTTTTGTTGTGGTGTGTGTGAGTTTGTACCGTGTGCTTTGCTTGAATGAATGAAAAGAAGTTAGCTGCAAAACCAGAGTCAAACTCAAAGTTTTAGCTTTGAAACCAAAATCATGAACCTTAGAACTGTCCCTCTTACCCCTTGATCTATCTCAATCTTCAGATGACTTGTGGAAACCAAGGAGGGAGCAGCTCATCGCAGGACCCAATGTTGCAGATTCTGTAGACGCTCATTGTAGACCGTGAAGCTAGTAGGGCAGAGTGCCAAGAAAATCTTGCCACCCTACAGCAGATCGCCTAGATGGCTCACAAGATTCAGAACCATGGAAATCAGGATGATCATGGATCCAAACTCAAAAACTTCCAGAATACCAATCCCCCAATCTTTAGCCAGTCTGAAAACCCACTGGATGCTGATGATTGGTTGCAGACCATGGAGAACAATTTAGAAGTCGTAGGAGTGGATGCCAACAAGAAAGTTCTTTTTGCCACCTACTATCTGGCCGGAGATGAAAGAGCATGGTGGAACAACGCCCGCACGATGAACCATGGTCAAGTGATGACATGGGAAGCCTTCAAAGTCAAGTTCAGCCGCACCCACGTGCCGCAGGGTTTAGTCACCAGAATGAGAGATGAATTCAGAGAGTTAAAGCAAGGCAGAATGACTGTAGTGGAGTACCATGACAGATTCTTGTCCCTAGCCAGGTATGCACCTTATGAGATCAACACGGAGGCTAAGAAGAAGGAGAGATTCCTTAATGGACTGCATGATGAGATGCAGACAGTTCTCATCAACATCCGTTTTGAGGATCTCGAAGAGCTAGTCCACTCTGCCATTCAGATGGAAGGGAAGATCAACCAAGGCAACGACAACTTCAAACGTCGGATCATGCACCAAGGTGGATTCAACAGTCACCAGAAGTACCGTCCCAACCCGTTTGCCGGATATGCCCCGCGGAACAATTGACCCCCAATGTCTCGTCCAAGCTACCCAACCGTGGCGGAGGAAATGTGAAGTCCGGAGGAAACAACCACCCTAGCAACTCCAGCAACTTCAACCGTGCACCACCCAAGTCCAACAACAACAACAACAACACTGCACCCAGAACTGGAAGCAATGTTGTGCCCTTGGCCGCAAAAGACAAGTCTCAGATTACTTGTTTCGAGTGTGGAGTGAAGGGTCACTACTCCAATGAGTGTCCCAAGGAGATCGCTGCCACTGCCAATGTGAATGCCCCAGCTCAACAGCAGCGTCTTGTTCAACATGGAAGAAGATTCGCCCCAGGGAACCCTCACAAGCGCAACGGCCGCCTCTTCCACATGAACGCCGAAGAAGCCCAAGAAGTGCCAGATGTAGTGCTGGGTATGTTTTCTATCAACTCAGATTTAGCAAGAGTTTTGTTTGATTCTGGAGCATCGCACTCATTTGTCATCGTAGAGTTTGCATGCACTAGTAAGATTCACCCAACCAACTTGAAGCATGTCATGATAGTTGAAATACTCAGTTCAACTACAAAAGCTAGACAAATTTGCAAAGCTGTACCTATCTGAATACATGGGATATATTTTTATGCCAATCTAATAGTAGTTGGAACCAAAGGTTTGGAAGTAGTACTAGGAATGGATTGGATGTCGAAGCATAAAGGATTGATAGACTATGCCAAGAAATCCATCACCATGACCAGTAGCTCTGGAGTATCAGTAGACCATATATCTGAAACCTTGCCCCATCAATTCAAGTGCAACAAGAGTCTAGCCCTACCCACCATACACCAAGTCAGAGTAGTCTATGAATACCCCGACGTATTCCCAGATGAATTGCCCGGTATGCCCCCAAATAGGGATATTGAGTACATTATTGAACTAATCCCCGGAACCGGACCCATAGCTCAGAGACCCTATAGCATGAACCCATCAGAGTTAGTGGAACTGAAGAAGCAACTGGATGCTATGTTGCAACATGCTTGATTCAACCAAGCGCATCGCCATGGAGATCGCCCGTGTTATTCGTCGACAAGAAGGATGGAGGCAACCGTTTGTGCACAGATTACAGGAAGTTGAATGATGTCACCATCAAAAACAAGTACCTATTGCCAAAGATAGAGGATCTATTTGATCAGTTGACTGGTCCTAGAGTGTTCTCTAAGATCGATCTTAGGACTGGTTATCACCAACTTAAGATTCGTGCAACGGATATTCCAAAGATAGCCTTTACTACTAGATATGAATTATACGAGTATACGGTCATGTCTTTTGGATTAACCAATGCCCCTGCTTATTTCATGAATCTCATGAATAAGATCTTTATGAATATTCTAGATAAGTTCATCGTTGTGTTTATCGACGATATCCTTATCTACTCCAAGTTAGAAGAAGAGCATGAGAAACATCTAAGAATCATTCTTGAAACCCTTAGAGAGCATTAGTTGATGCCAAGTTCAGCAAAATGTGAGTTCTGGTTGAAAGAAGCAGGATTCCTTGGACATATCGTGTCTTCTGGAGGAGTGGCTGTTGATCCCGCCAATATCAATGATGTTGAAGAATGGGAAGCCCCAACCACTCAAACTCAAGTCCGTGCATTTCTCGGATTAGCGGGATATTACCGCAAGTTCGTAGAAGGATTTTCGAGCATCGCAAGACCCATGACCCAATTGTTGAAGAAGGACAAGAAGTTTGAATGGACCGACAAATGTGAAGAAAGTTTCCAAGAGCTCAAGAAGAGGTTGATTTAAGCCCCAATATTGATCATGCCGGATATCAAGAAGCCGTTTGATGTGTATGGTGATGCATCCAAGATTGGTCTCGGATGTGTATTGATGCAAGAAGGCAAAGTCATCGCGTATCTGTCTCGACAACTAAAGCAGGATGAGAAGAACTATCCTACCCATGATCTTGAGTTAGCAGCCGTAGTTTTGGCATTGAAGACATGGCTTCATTACCTTACGGGTAATCGCTGTGAGATTTACTCAGATCACAAGATCTTGAAGTATATTTTCACTCAGAAGGAGCTGAATATGAGGCAAAGGAGATGGATAGAGTTAATCAAGGATTATGACCTTGACATTCACTACTTCCCCGGCAAAGCCAATGTGGTAGCGGATGCTCTTAGAAGATTGCCGTGTAAGTTAAACACCATGATCAAGGAGAAGCAACCAAGTTTGTATAAGGAGTTGGAGCAGTTCAGAACTTAGCTAGTTAGCAAAGGATTCTTAGCTAGCATTGAACTTCAACCCATTTTGATCAGTCAGATCAAGGAAGCCTAGAAGGGAAATGCAAGTATCGACAGAATCAAGCGTCGTATTGGTACAGGAAAGGTACCTGGATTCACCGAAGATGAAGAAGGAGTTCTGTGGTACAAAGGACGTATCTATGTGCCAGCAGATTCGGAGCTGAAGAAAGTTATCATTCAAGAAGCTCATGATACTCTTTATTCTATCCACCCTAAAGGAACGAAGATGTATCAGGATTTGAAGGAGCAATTTTGGGGGCACAAGATGAAGACAGAGATCGGAAGCTACATCGCCAAGTGTGATATCTGTCAGAGAGTCAAAGCGAAACATCAGAGACCCCCAAGACTATTGCAACGATTACAGATTCCGGAATGGAAATGGGATTCCGTCAGAATGGACTTTATAACCGGTTGTCCTACTTCTAGTAGGGGAAATGACTCTATCTGGGTCATTGTTGATAGATTATCCAAGGTAGCTCATTTTATACCTGTCAAGACAACCTACTAGAGTGCAAAGCTAGCAACCTTATACATTGCTAGAATCGTTAGTTTGCATGGAACCCCCAAGACCATAGTATCGGATCGAGGAACCCAATTTACCTCGAGATTTTGGCAGAAAGTCCAAGAAGGATTGGGAACCAACTTGAATTTCAACACAGCTTATCACCCGCAAACCGATGGACAGACTGAAAGAGTCAACCAAATCTTGGAGGATATGTTGAGAGCTTGTGTGTTAGAGTACAGATCAAAATGGGAAGATTGTCTGCCTTTCGCAGAATTCTCATACAACAACACTTATCAATCCAGTTTGCAAATGGCACCATTTGAGTTCCTATATGGAAGAAAGTGTCGTAACCCTTTGAATTGGTCGCAAGTAGGAGAGAGTCAGATCTTCGGATCTGACATCCTACAAGAAGCCGAGGAGAAGGTGCACAAAGTCCGTGAGCACCTCAAGACCGCCCAATCCAAACAAAAGAGTTATGCTGACAACAGAAGGAGAGACCTGAATTTCAATGTCGGAGATTTTGTGTATCTCAAAGTTTCTTCAGGATGGACTTTCAATGCCATTGAAGGGAACCCAACGTTTTAGTCTGAAAGGGAAGTTAGGCCCCAGATATATTGGAGAAGTATCGTCAAGGAGAAGTATCGTATCAAATAGAACTACCAGAGGAGATGTTAGCCATCCACAATGTGTTCCATATCTCGTTACTTCACAAATACTTAGAAGTGCCGGAGAAGACTGAAGTTTTCAAGAACATCGATCACCAAGCCGTTGATCTCAACAAGGATCTGACGTATCATGAAGTGCCCATCCGTATCTTGGAGGAAGCTTACAGGACCACCAGGACCCGGAGTATCAAGTTTCTCAAGATTCAATGCAGCAACCATACCGAAGAAGAAGCCACTTGGGAGCGAGAAGATTACATTAGGACTGAGTTCCCAGATCTCTTTAGTTCCTAGTTTTCTTTCTTAAATCTCGGGACGAGATTTGGTTTAAGGAGGGAAGGTTTGTAACATCCAAAAACTTTAATCCAAGTTATCAAGATTCAAATCACCCAATTTAGGGTCAACAAAAACTTTTTCTCATTTAAATAATAAAGCATGCATATGTGTGTTGCATTAAATATGAATTGTTTTGAATTGCCATGATTGTTTGTTCTAATGGTTGTAAAATGAATCTAAGATGAATGCCACATCATCTAGATCATTCCCAAGCAAAATCCAAAGAAAAAGAAATCAAAAAGACTTAATAATGGAAATGGTCACTTTTGCCATTTTAATCAACTAAGTCACTTTGGGTGTTCCTAGTAGTCAAATTCAAATAGAAACAATTGTGGATCTTTACACCCCTTGATAGTACAAGTAAAGATGTACCAAGGCCCACTTTCTGATCTTCCAAAAACTTTCAAACACTAAATTAAAATGACATTTGAAAATGGAATCAAGTGTATGTACTTAGATCACACTTTTTCAAAAACCACTCAAATGAACTCAATTTGAAAATCCCAAGCAACTAGAGATGCTCAAGCTTAAGATCAACAACTCCACCAAAATTCATTAAAAAATTCCAAAGTTTTCTTCATGCGACCATTGTGTCGAGCACCTTGTGAGCAGAATCAAACTAGCCTAACTAATACTGTTTTGGATCAAAATTTGGCGAGCCATTTGAGCATCATTAACCATCCTTGTCTCCCCTAGCCCCAACCAGTCCATCAAAGACCTACCAAATGGACTAGGATAGAAGTGCACCGCCACCCCGAGGCCATGATCGCCGGCTGACCGTGCCCCAGCCACAGGAGACCACCAACCCCTCTCCGCCGCTCCAGGAAGGAAGGCGTGATCACACCGCCGTCCACAGCCCACCCCACGGCCACAACCAGCCCCTGGACCACTGAGGACAAGCCCCACACTGAGCCTCTATGGCCCGCCAGCGCACACCAGAGCGCCATCACCGTCAAGGCAGCATACGTCGCGCCTCGACCATAGCCCGCATGCGCCGCTCCGCATTGACCACCTCACCCCTCCAAACACGCCCTTTCCCCGCCGCGCGACCCACATTCGTCGGGAACCACGTCGAGCACCACCTCTGTCTCTCAGAGCGCGAGACGCTCTCGACCGTTATTGATCGCCCCTAGCACCGCCTTTAAGCCCTACTTGACCGCCAGGGAACCGCCCACCGTCTGCCTACCTTACCCACGCCGATAGCACCCTATGCCGTCGTCACCAACGAGCTCCACCCATAACTCTCTGCCACCTCGCTGAGCCTATATAAGGGAGCCTCCCCAGCACCATTTCTTCACACTCCCACACTCCCCTCTCACCATTGGTCCTTCCCCACCTCTCGCCAAAGTCGCTCGAGCAGCCCTCCGCCAGAATTTTGATGGAGATAGCCGCAGCAGAGGAGGAGACGCCCCCGACGATTTTGTCCACCCCCGGAGCTGCCACGATCTCGCCTGAGCCCGTTGTCGTCTCCTTGTTCAAACACCCCCATCGCCAAGCTTGATGGAGCCCTGGTATGCCCCCACTGCACCCCCACAGGGCCTCTAGGTTCCGTCTTGCCGGTGACGTGTCCGTCGTCGACGATGAATGTGAGCCGTAGATTCTAGTTCTAATCCTACGGTCCACGTTGCCCCGTACCGCTTTGCGTTTAATGAGCCACTGACCGGAGGGACCCCCCTGTCAGTAGTCCTCAGCGCCGCGGAGTGAAACTGGGCCGGCCCATTAGTGTTCCCGCCTTAGCCCATAGATTCAAATTTAGAATTTTCCTTTTTAGCTGAAACTTAGTTCTGTCCCTTAGTTCAAAATTCATTTCAGAGAGTTTTACAGATCGAATATGAGTGATTCCAATTTTGTTGGAAAGGTAACGAAAATCTCTATCCAAGCCCATTGGATTTAAATCAATTAGAGGTATAGATATCTCCTAACAAGACAAAAGCTTTCTCACATTCAAACATTTTTCTAAAATCAACCATAAAAGCTTTTGAGTGGATTCCAACTCTCAAAAATCACATTTAACCATACCTATCTGAATATGAAATAATATTAAGGTTTGCATGCAGTGACTTTGGACTAGTACAAAAATAATGCTATATAGGCATTTCTAGTCACTTTAAATCATTAAATATTAAACTTAAACTTATTAAAATGTGATCCAACCTTTAAATCACATTCCCATGTATTAGAATATGTGGTGATGACATGTGTCCACATGATCCCATATTTTAATTGGAGAATATTAAATCTTAGTTAATTTCAATGAGTAGAAAGTACTTTTCTCAAATAAAATAAATGAAACGAATTCATTAAACCTTGTGATGTTAGTGATGATACTAGATCATCCAATGTGTGCCGTAGTGTGCTAAATAGACTAGTTAAGTATTGTTTGGTGATTGTGTATTCTGTATGTATTTATAGACGATAGTACCGAACAAGTCTTTGAGGAGGAGGAGTTCTACCAAGAAGAGGAGGAAGAGAATTTCAACCACTTCACCAACCAAGGCAAGCCATCATTAACAATGCAAGCTAACCCCTACAAGCAAGATGACCTAAGCAAGATGCATTAGGCATGCATGGGTTATACCTTTTGATTTATACCTACCCTAAGTTCTCTTACAAGCTTTACTTTCTTTGTACTATACCATAGTTCTTGACTTGGTTTATAGATAGCATAAAGAGTATAAAACTTGGCATATCTAGTTAGACTTAGATGTCGTTCTATGGCATGAGATTGATCTTAGCATCCCACATTAGTGAACTGTGAGTCCCCTGGATTAACCCTCCGAGAATCCCTGTTATGCATACAACGACGATCCCATGATCAGTTAGTCGTGGCACATAACCAACAAGTATCATTACAACATCCGAGATATAACGAAATACAAGACTTACATAATTGCCATTATGGCTATACCATCTTCAGCAGCGGAACATCAACACGCGCAGAGCCCAATAATGCCTCAACCTACAGGCGACTGACTGGGAGAACGTCCTAGCTCACATAGTCGCCAACGTCATCTTCTTCTTGATATTTGACCAAGTTAATAGCTAGGGACAATTGCCAGTGAGTACTTTGAATATACTCGCAAACCACCCTAAGAGAAGAATAATAGCAAGGGGATATGCAATATGGCTGTGGTAATAGGAGGGTTCCAAGAGAGGTTCTTTTCTCAAATAGTTTCTCTTGTAGATATAACATCTACATATCTTTGTTGAAAACTTTTGTAAACCTTTTTGGAAATCTTTTTGAAAAGTTTTGGAAAACATCAGGACTGGGTCACCCATTTGTTCTCGTCTTCAGGTCGTCCCACGGCCAAACTCTTTCCTCCTCCTTCTGACCATCCCATGGTTAAAACCTTTCTCCTTTACGACCATCCCATGGTCAAAACATTTCAAAGCCATTGGTTTTCAGAAATCCTTTTTGAAAGAAAAACCAACACCGATCTACAGAAGTTTGTCCACCCGTCCTTATCCGTGGACACGGCTATTCAAATAGATTTACACTCTGGAGAGGTCGTACACTTTACCCACACCATCTAGGTACACTACCCTTATCTTCTCCGATCGTGGGTAGAGTAACCGGTCAAGACTCTCCGGATGCCCACTCCAGTATAATGCCTACCCTATGAGTGTTATTCCCTTCAAAACCGGGATGTCGGGTACCGAGGACCAACCGGAGCGCATTTTACACTTTACACAGTGGGCGCTTTCAATGAGGGGCTCATAGTAACACGTGGAGGTCCGTAAACCCTTCGTTCCTTCTCCCGGTCGATGTCCCACATGGACCGTTTGTCCAGGGAAGGCCCACCCTCCAGGGATCGCGATCCCCTATAGTAGTTACGAGGCAGCTTATACCAGAATAAACAACCATGAAATCCAGCCCTGTCCCATTCCAGAGTAATGTGGTTACACATGGTTAAGTTGTTATAGCTAAACTACAAAGAACCGGGTGCATTTTTGTAAACCTTTTTCCTCCAGGTTTCCTTCAGCATTTTGTAAAACAAAAACCTTTTTCTTTCTCAACGTCTCTTGGGAGGTCCCACCTCACCAAGTTTTTATCATAAAACATTTGGTAAAACTTTTTCTGGGGTCTTCCCATCCTCTAGTCTTGCTTCGGGGTCTCCAAAGGGGTATGGTGTAATACACCATCTATTCTACCAGGGACAAGGGGGTTGTACTTAATAGTACAAGAGTGTAATAGTTCGGATGAGCCAAACCACTACCATATATACATCAACATATAGTAAAACAATAAAGTTTTAATAAACAACTGAGAAAACATGCATAATTAAAATAGTAGGACAAGGCTTTGAGAAAGAAGGTGGATTGCCTATAATTAACAGTATGGCTTAAGTGTCCTTGGGCTTCTTCTTCAGATAACCAAAACACCAATAATAATGACCATGTCTCCTGCTCTCCGATTTCATCGCAACTATCGTCGTCCAGACAGCACATGCAAACAAACAAGGGCACATTCAACACAAGGCATATAAGCACCAATACAATACAACAAGAAATTGACTAATACCAGATTAAGATTCATATGGTTTTGAGAGGATTGGATTTAGGAGATTTGAGAGGGCCTTGGAGTAGGGGATGAACACCCGTTAGGGTTTATCGTCGAGGAACTACCTAAGAGGGGGTTTTGGACCCAGGACCTATTCTGTATGATACCATTCTATAGAAATGATACTTACAGGTAGATGTTGATAAAATGAAACCAATAAAAGTGGTTTCACTATTTTATCACTTTTCTTTAAATAGTTATGATTTTCCTAGTGAAATAATTCTAGTTTTAGGGAATAAATCACCAGAAAAGTTCTGGAGCTCCAAAAATTATTTCCTTGGAGGACTTCGTAGGGTTTTATGTAATTAATCATTGAGAGTTGGAATCACTACAAAATAAGTAACAGAATGCCCTATGAAAATTCCCAAAGTCAAATCTGTAGCTGTTTTGTCTTTTTCACCAGAATAGTTCTACAGAATCTTTTGATATGGGGAAAAGGGCAATGGATAGGTATTGGAATTAACTTCTAGTAAAAATTTGAAATACAAATTTTGGTGTTGCAGAGCTACTGTAGTGATTTATCTAGTGATAAAGTCACATGCAGAAGTGTTTAATTCACTACACATCTACAGAAGCTAAAAAATTAGTGATCTCCTAGGGTTGTGTAGATATGGATGTAGCTCATCCATGAGAGTTGGAATTGGGTCAATTGGAATCAAGGTTTGGCCTAGGGAATTTTCTAATGTTAGAACTGGAGGGAATTTATTATTTTGACCAATGTTAATATATAGGTCACCTTCACATGAGATAAATACCAGATGGTAGGTCTATAGTTCTTCTATCAGGGGAACTTGGTTTCATCCCTGTTGGAGATGTTTATCTCACTCAGGAATTTATTTACTTGAAAGGGTACATTTTAGTAGATTTAACGTCAGTAAATAATGTCATTTACTTTTGGCAAGCTACCAGTTCTGCATGTTGAAGAAAACCCTAGGGAACCATGTAAAATTGTCACCTGGACGAAATCATGCAGTTTTATATTTTATTTGGATGTAAACTAATAGGTATATTGCAGATCTAGAATTCCCAGAGAAAAGAAAAAAAGAAAAACCATTGTCGGGCCGGATCTAGAGGGGAGGTGGGCCGCAGAGCGGAAATAAGCCCGCTCGGGATGCTCTGAGCACGGGAGGGGATTCAAATCCCTAGGCAATGGGGCCCACTGGTTAGTGGGAGGGGCGGCCGAAGGGGTATCGGGCAGCGTCAGCCTTTCGATCTAAGGGAGATCGACGCGCGCCGTCTCCTTCCTCCTGACGGGGCCGACAGGGAGGAAGCCCTAGCTAGGTTCAGGCGGCACGGGGGAGCTCACTAGAGCGGCGGGGAGGCGCCGTGAGGAGTGCCGGTGGGGGCGGCACACCGAGACGGTTCCAGAGAGGGCCGACACTGGGCGGTTCGACATCGGAGGGGATGCTCGCACGACGACGGCCGGGGAGGGCGTTCGGGAGCTCGCCGGTGTGGCTTCTGGGACGGTCCTGAGCAAAACGAAAAGCAGCGTGAGATGCAGGGGATGTGGGGATCTCGAAAATCTTGCATGCATGGGGAGAGGGGCAGGAAGGAGTGAGCTATGCTCAGATCTAGAGTAATGGCCGAAAGGCCATTCTCTCCTTCCTCCGGGCAGAGCAGGGCAGGGGAGGAGGAGTGGAGCTAGGGGGTGGTGAGGGGAAGGGAGAGGAAGCAAATGAGGGGGCAGGGGCGTGCTGGGAGGGCCTCTGGCCTATTTATACCGATGTGGGAGCTCTAGAGGGAAAATGTCCATTTTGGACATGGAGGAGGGGTGCTGGCAGGGGATTGGTCGAGGGAGGAGGTGGAAGGGGTGTGGTGGGTCTCTAAGTCGGATAGGGAGATAGGGAGAGAGTGGTGGAGGCTGCTGCAATTAATTGGTCCCACTTGTTTGTGTGTGTGTCTCTCTCTCTCTCTTCCAAGCACATGGGACAAGGGAGAGGGGTTGCTACAGTGGTGTCGACCTGGGGTGTGTCCTGGTGCTGAGGAGATGTACTGAGCAAGCTGTGATGAGAGTTGCGAGAGTTTAGGTTATGAGCTTGATTTATATCAAGTCTTGGTCACGTGGTTGCTTATGAAGAACTTCTTAGATTTGTACTAGTTCTGGATGATCCAATGCTGCTGGTAGATAGGTATGGAAAAGGTATAGCTCCATGAATTAATTGAGATTTATTGGATGAATTTTGGTCCACTTTATATCAAGTATTCAAAAAGTGCAGAAGTGGTTTTTTGGGTGGGATTTCATATTTTTGAATTGGACAGTTGGGAGTTTTTGATATGAGATGGTCCCAAATGTCAATACACACTTAGGGGAATTTTCCCATGATTTATGGAGATTTAAAAGTATTTAAAACTATTATTATTCCAATTTAGCCATTTAAGAAAATGGGCAAAAAGAAATAATAAATCTATTCAAAAATATTTATTTTTGATGTGGGAAGATGTGGTATGATGTGTGGACCTCAGTTGAGAAAAAAGTTGGGGAAGTGTTTTGGCAAAAACCAAATTTTCCTACATGGAAGATGTTTTGAAGATTTGGTCTATTAAAGATATTAATTAGATTTCGAGCCATAATAATTATGGATACAAATTTATAAATCTTGATGATCAAGTTAGATGATGTATACAAGGTGTACCAAGCATTGGCAAATTTGGGAATTGGAATTCCAACTTGACTTGGATGGAAGAACAAGGCATTGAGGATCTAGGGTGATGTTATTTTTATACCACCTAAACCTTGTTGGATCTTGGAGCTCAAACCTCACCATGCTGCAAGGGATAGATGATTATTTGGACCAAGTCATATAGATGATCATGGAATAAGGATTTTGGAGTGGTGACATTTGATATGATCTGGGAGTGATGGCAAACTTTGTTGAAATTAAGGCTGCCATACTAGATGGGTCATGATGCCTCCTAAACCATGTGGGTTTAATAAGCACAAAGATCCAATTGGAACAAGTCAAGTAGATGTTTATATACCTATATGAGTAGAACACAACCATGCAAATAGTTGGTCCATAGAAGGTTGGATGGTGGTGTGAGCTTCTATCAAAGTAGGCATGTTGACTAGATTTGCAGGAATATTTATTTTCTTGCCTGCAAAACCATCAAGAACAAGTGGGTTGGAGGATGATATAACCAAGGTCAATAGTGGGTCTTGGTAGTCCATATGATGGTTTACAAGATGGTTCAAGTTCATTACCAATAATTCACAAGGGTTGAGAAAGGGAGACATTCAAAAAGGTGATGTTGGAAACAGATTTCCAGACTTAGCCAAATTTGGCAGATTTAGGGTTTCTGACTAGAACATGAGAGGGGATGTTTTAATGGGTTGCAAGGTACCCAAGCATCATCAAGTGGATGATGTTTTAGAGTATATTGAGTAGAAGGGATCCATGCTTGATATTGGTCTTTATTGACTTGGAAACTTCTAGAATGGATCACTGCAGAAATAATCTAGTTAAGGGTTTTAGATGATCAAGAGGTGGCTAGAGATTAGATCCAGATTGTATTTTTGCTGAGGGTTTGTTGGTTTTTAAAGTATCTTTCTCCTAGTGGATGATCTCCTAGAGTAGCTCATACTACTTCTAAGCCAACAAGTCAAATAGCAGATCAAGGCAACTCATCTTACAGACAAATTCAACTACTACTAGGGTTAATATCAAGCTTAGCTTGAGGTAAGGATGGGTATTTTGAATAGTTTGGAGTTTGAAAAAGGTAAGATCCTTGGTACATATACCAAGAGTAGAGTTCAAAAGATTGAAAAAGGTTTTGGAAATTTTTAGAGGTAAGAGTAGTTGAAGGTTCTATCTTAGAAACATAAGGAGATTATATAATATATCTCTCCATAGTTTTGTCAATAGAAGCTACTAAAATAATTTTGGTTTCATAAGCATCTTGGCTTAGGTTTTGAAATGCCAGAACATTTGAGAATATGTAAAATGAGCCAGGATAGTTTTGTTAAATAACTTTTGTCAACTGATGGTGAGGTAAGGAGTATCATATGGCATATACTCACATGCACAAGAACACATAAACAACAAGCACACACTGCACCAATGAACAAGAAAAAGTTTTTGTTACCCCTGATTTTTGCATTCTAGACATCTAATCAGGGTTGCTGAAATTGGGATGTTATATGAACACTCTTAACTTAGTGATTAGAGGAAAACCAAAAACTTGATCACTTTAGATGGGAACACTTGGTGAAAATGACTTGTGAAAACCTTGAAATGATGAGTCATTCTATTGAGATGTTTTGACATGTGTTGAGAAACACCAATGGTTTATGATGATGAAAATGTTGAGGCATGAGCCTTAACCCTTTTACAAAATTTATGGTTGGATTCGGATGCGATACCATTCCAAATTTACCGTACAACCGCAATACCTAAATTGGGTAAGGCTTAGCCGGAAGTTTATATGCATTAGTATTAGTTCCCTCGTGGGAGAGGTTTGAGCTGAGGCTACCTCTCAATGTTGTCCACCTATGAAGTGCCTAGGATGGCAGATGGCCATGGCTGGGAGGCCAAGCTCATTGGAGAGGTGCTTATACTAGAGTGTGTAAAGGAAAGGTTATGTTTGATTATTTGCATACTAAGTATGATGATTTAGGGTTATCCCTGATAGATGTATCGAATTTTGTGATGAAAGTGTACCACCTCTGCAGAGTGTCAAACTATTCGAATAGCCGCGTCTGTGGTTATGAACAGTTGGAGTGGCCATACTGTTCCATTATCAGACGTTTTCAAAATGACTTATGAAATGAATTGTGACATGACTTGACCACAACATGGTTAGGACTATGACAACTAAGTTCCCACTTAGATGATTTGAAAACCTTATTTTATCTTTCTTTGTTTCTGAACTCAGCTTAGGTTTCAAACTTAACTTTATAGATAAACTTAGAGCTAGCATTCCTACTAGAACTACCTTACTTGTTAGTGATAGTTTGCGAGTATTTAAAGAGTACTGATGGCTTTTGTCCCTGGCTATTCCTGTGGCTAGACTATGAGGAGGACTACGCTAAAGGAGGACAGTAGGACGGCTACGAAAACTAGGATCATCTCCCATCGTCAGCCTTGTCTGTGATAGTAGAGATGGACCCCACCGATGCGCTTATTTATTCCGCTACTTGTTTGTATTAAGACTAGATCATGAGATCCTTTAATTGTGTAATAACTTATTATTGTTTGTAATGGATGATGTACTGTGATATACAATCTGTTATGTCTCGCAAAAATGGTAATCCTGGGATTGCGATGTATGGCATAATAGGCATCTGGGATTAAAAATCCGGGTGTTGACATTAATCTAGGTTCTCATTGGCAATAACTAACCGGGAGTTCTTCCTGAGTTTCTAGGTAGGGTACCGCTCCTTGAGTCACATGTGTCAGAGGTCTAAGCAACCAAAACACACATACAAGGCGAACATAGCGAGGGGATCGCAATGTACTTGGCAAACATCACACATCAAGCAACACATGATGCACTTAGGCAAGCAAACACGGCCAACTAGGGGGACAAAGGAGTTAACTACTCGCGATATAGGGGAATCCGATCTTAGGACTATTTATCCTAGACGTCATTGTTCTTAATGCCTGAGTAACTATCTTGCATATGAAGCCTTCGTCAAGTCATTGTACACTTCTCGATAGTGTAGTACTTGAATTCTTCTAATTAGGAGGATTCCGCTGGTAGGGCGATCTTGTAGTCTCCTTGTGTTTGCTAGTAGCTACTTCTCTTTATCTCGTCCTCGACGTCTTCACCGGGTTCTAGGTCCTAGTTATTTGAAATCCGTAGGTTTGAAATTTGGATGAGGGATAGAGGAAAGCATGTTTCGAAATCCTTAAAATTAGGAGTGGATAAGAAGTAGAATGTTTTGAAATGTTTTGAGGAATTAGTTTTTGAAAGTCGGTGTTTCCAAAAATAGTTTTCCTATCTAACGACCATGCTAACTAAGGTTCTCCTACAGTCAGGATGGCTCTGATACCAAGTCTGTGGGGCCCCCGGATTAATACTCCGAGAATCCCTGTTATGCATACACCACAATCCCGTGACCAGTTAGTCGTGGCATAAATCGACAAGTATCAAGGTAAACATCCATTATTTAAACGGTACATGTCATATATTTTCCATTATGGCTACATCGATCATCATCAGCGGAACTTCATAAAGCGTAGAGCCCGAGTCATGCCTTAACCTACAGGCAGCTGACTGGGAGAACGTCCTAGCTCGCATAGTTGTCAACTCCACCATCTTCTGGATATCTGAGCAAGTTAATAGCCATGGACAATGACAGTGAGTAGTTTGAATGTACACGCAAACCACCTTAAGAGAATAATAATAACAAGAGGATATGCAATATGGTGGTGGTAGTCGGAGGGCTCCAAGAGAGTTTCTTTTCTAAAATAGTTTCTCTTATAGATATAGCATCTCCATATCTTTGTTAAAAACTTTTTATAAAGCCTTTATGGAAACCTTTTTGAAAAGTTTTGTAAAACACTAGGACAGGGTCACCCATTTGTTCCTTTCTTCTGGTCGTCCCATGACCAAACTCCTTTCTTTCCCTTCTGACCATCCCATGGTCAAAACATTTCCAAAGCCTTTGCTTTTCCGAAATCCTTTTTGAAATCAAAACCAGCACCACTCTACAGCAACCTTTCCAACCGTCCATGACCATGGACATGGCTATTCTAATAGATTTACACTATGCAGAGGTTGTACACTTTACCCACACCATCCGGGTACCCTTCCCTAATCTACACCGATCGTGGGTCAAGTAACCGATCAAGACTCTCCGGATGCCCACTCCAATATAAGTGCCTACCCTATGAGTGTTGTTCCCCTCAACACCGGGAGGCCCTATATATTTCCCAAGCCAACCGGAGCGCTTTTTGCACTTATCAAAGTGTGCGCTTTCAATGAGAGGCTCATAGTAACGCGTGGAGGCCTATAGACCCTCCGTTCCTTCTCCAGGTCGATGTCCCACATGGACCTTTACAGGAGAAGGCCCACCCTCCAGGGATTTTTGTCCCATGTAGTCGTTGCGAGGCAGCTTATACCAGAGTAACAAAACATCAAGCCCAGCCCTGTCCCATTCCAGAGTAATGTGGTTGCACGGATTATGTTGTTATAGCTAAAGCTGAAAGAACTGGGTGCGTTTTTGTAAACATTTTACCTCCTCTTTCCTTCAACATCTTTTGTAAAATGAAAACCTCTTCCTTTCTCGAACTTCTCTTGGTAAGTCAAACCTCACCAAGGTTTTATCATAAAACTCTTTGTAAAACTTTTCCAGGGTCTTCCCATCCTATAGCTTTACTTCGGCTAAAACAGGGTCTCAAAAGGGTTATGGTGTTATGCACCATCTATTCTACTAGGGGCTAGTAGGTGTCATCAAGGGGGGTGTACTTAGTAGTACAAAAGTGTAATAGTTCGGAGGAGCCAAACTACTAACATATATACAACAACATATAGTAAAACAGTGCAATTTTCATAAACAATAGATAAAACATGCATAAGTAAAATAGTAGGACAAGGCTTATGAGCAAGAAGGTGGCTTTCCTGAGATCAGTAATATGGCAATATGTCCCTAGACTTCTTCTTTAGATAACTAAGAATACCAATACTAATAATAATTAAGATCTCTTCTTCTCGGCGTCAATAGAAGCGCAACTATCACCGTCATCGAGTATACATGCAAACAAGCAAGACCACAATCAAAACAAGGCATACAAGTGGACATACATACAACAAGAAAGTGGATAATACAAGTTTACAATTCAGTAGGTTTTGAGAAGAGTGGATTTAGAAGATTGAAAATGTCTTTGAAGCATATGAAGGAAATCCTATGGGATTTATAGTCTAGAAAATTATTTAGGAGAGGGCCTTTAGACCAAGGACATATTCTGTATCATACCATTGTATAAAAATTATACCAACAGATAGGTGTTGATAAAATGAAAACATCAAAAGTGTTTTCACTATTTTACCAAATTCTGGTGATTTATAATGAATTTTCTAGTGGTAGAAACTCTTGTTTTAGGGAATAATTTATTAGAAAATTTCTTGAGATCCAAAAAATATTTCCCTGGATGGTTTAGAGTTTGATGTACTGATTCACTAAGAGTTGGAATCATCTCAAAATAATTAACTTAATGCCCTTGGGAAAATCCCAAAGTCAGTTCTGCAAGATTTTTGTCTTTTTCACCAGATTTAATCTACAGGGACTTTTGATATGATTCCAAATACACATGTTAGGTACTTTTAATACCTTTCCGCAAAAATTGGAACCAACCATTTTGGAGTTACATAACTACTGAGGTGATTTTATTAGTGAATTAACTCTATGGAGAACAGTTTAATTCCTAATAAGTCAACCATGCCACATAAAATTTTGGGCTCATGGGTTTTGATAGATATTAGTATTAATGTCTCATGGGAGTTTGAATTAGATCAATAGATATCTTGGTTTGACCTAGAGAAATTTCTAAAGTCAATTTTTAATTGTTTATTGTTATTTTTGTCAAAGATAAACCATAGCTCCAAAATGCATGGGACCAGTGTTCCAGGATATGTATAGTGAGTACCTACCAGGGAAATCTTGTTTCCCTGTATTTGGACAAATGTAACCTACTGAGGGATTTAATGATTACAATAGATACTTTTTGCTAGGATAATGACCAAAAAATAAGCGATGTTATTTTGGGTAAGGTACAAGATCTGAATGTTTAAGAAAACATTCATAAACATTAGGAATTTTAGATCTGGGTATTTGGATTCATTTACCAATTTTGTTTTGATTTAAAACTGCAGCTATACAAGCAGATATGGAGAATAAATAAATAAAAGGCAGGGTAGTTGGGCTGGATTTGGAAAGGGAATGGGCGAGTGGGCACTGGGCCGGATTTGGAAAGGGAATGGGCGAGGGGGCACTGGCCGGCCCATCTGGTGGACAGGGGTGCGCGCGCGGGAGGCGTTTGAATGCCAGCTGCGGGGCCCGCTGGTCAGCGACAAGTCGCGGTCGAAGGGGTACCAGAGGAGATCAGCCGCACGATTAAAAACCGATCGACGGTTGTCCCTCGTCATCCTCGCGGCGGTAGTTCATCGGAGAAGAAAGCCTAGCTGGCGGCGGGAGTGCACGATGAGGCTCACCTGAGGGCTTTCCGGCTGCCGGGGAGGTTACAGGGAGACACGGTGCCGGATGGCGACAATGGAGAGGTGCGGCAGCACGGGGTTTGGCGCTGGGGCTTACTTGCGTGATGACGACCACGGAGGGCACTCAGGAGCTCGCCGAAGCACCGTCTCTAGGTATGTGCTCGCAGAGGGCACACATGCATATAGAGGAAGAAAGGGAGGCAGGGGGACGACCTACACTTCAAGATCTTGAGGATGACCGAGGAGGGGAAGCTTTCCTTCTCGTCGCCACTTCAGAGGCAGTGTTTCGGTGGGGGTGGTACAGGGAGTCTAGAGGAGGGTTTTCAGGGTATTTGCGCTGTTGGGGAGGGTCGAGGTCGACTGCCTGTTTCATTTCTCGAAGGAGACTAAGAGGAAGGTTTCCTCTTCTCCATGGTGATGGGGAGCTCGGGTTCCAGATTTGGGGCTTGGGGAGAGGCAAAGGGGATAGGGTAGGAGTGGTATGAGAGCAATGGGAGAGCTGGGGCAGCCTGTGCTCTTTTTAATATCGAGGGGTGAGGGTCTATCGTGGACTTATTCCATGGGTAGGGGCATGGAGAGGGTGCGGCTCTGGGATAGGGACAGGAGGGCAGTGGAGGGGTCGTGGGTGGGGTCCTGTGAGCTGCGTAGGGCAGAGAGAGAGGGGGGTGGTGTTGCCAAGGCATTAGAGAGGCTAGATATGAATTTAATGTGTGTGATCTCTCTCTCTTCTTTCTAAGCACACCAAGATTAGGGGAGAGGGGGTGCTACAGTATTTTGCTACAGTGCACACGACCAGGGGGTGTTAGAGTTCCTGTGGTGGTCACATGTCCACATTTGGTGAGCGTTTGGTTGATTTTTGGTTTAAGGTGGATGGAAGTTCAAATCTTCCATATCGAATGATCATGGTCAAGTTCTCCAAATTTGATCTTGGCAAGGTGAGTTAAGGGTACTGGTAGATGGGTAGGGTCAATATTGGGAATTTTCTGAATTGCTTAGATCCCCTTTTTATTAATTTACCAAAAAGAGCTGAATGGGTTTTATTGGGTTCATTTGATATTTTTGAATGGGGCATGATGGGTTTTTTATGTGATATGGTATTAGATATAAATACATACTTTGAGAAATATTCCCATGATTTAATGATGAAGAAAAGTATTTAAAGTAATTTTTTCTTGTTTTTGCCATTTAAGAAAAAGGGCAAAAAGAATTATTAAGACTCTTCAAAAATAATTATTCTTGAAGTGGGAGGATAGGGTAGGGTTTATAGGAATCAAAGGTGCATTAAGTTGGGAATGTGTTTTGGAGGGAAACTATCTTTCCTATATGGAGGGAGTTTTTAAGTTTTATCAAAAGGAAGGAATTTAATTCCTTTAGGGTCAAAAGAATTATAGATATTATTGGATAAAATTATATATCTATGGTCGATGATGTCCGCCATCTGTATCCATCATTGGGAATCTTGGTTTATGGAAATCCAACTTCATTTTGGTAGAAAACAAGGATAAGAGGATCTTGGGGAAGGTTAACATCATACCATCAAAACCTTGCTGGATCTTGGAGCTCAATTCTCCCCTTGGGGCATGGGCTATATGGATAGATGTACCAAGTTTATTATCTTACCATGGTACAATTATTTGAGCTTGATCATGCTTGAGCTTACCAAGGATTGATTCCAAGCTTTGAATAAAATAAGCCTGCCAACGTAGATTATCGAATAGCCTTCTAAACTATGTGGGTTTTAGAAGTAAAAGGATCCAATTGGAACAAGTGAAGTAGGAAGTTATAGACCATTATGAGTACAACACAACCATGCAAGTAGTTGGTGAAAAGAATATAACATGTAGGTGTGAGCTTCTTGTAAAGTAGGCATGCTGATCAGATTTACAGGAATTATTATTTTCTTGCCTGCAAAACTATCAAGAACAAGGGGGTTAGAGGATGGTATAACCAAGGGAAAGAGTGGGTCTTGGTAGTACTTATGATGCTCTACCAGATGGTTCAAGTGCATTACCAAAAAGGCACAAGGATTGAGAAAGAGAGGTATTCAAAGAAGGGATGTTGAAACAGTTTCCAGATGGTTCAAGTGCATTACCAAAATTTGGTAGTTTTTAGGATTTTGACTAGAGTATGAGAGGGGATGTTTTTGGTGGGTTGCAAGGTACCAAAGCATCATCAAGTGGATGCTGTTGAAGTGCAGATTGAGTAGAATAGATACATGCTTTATATTGGTCTTCATTGACTCACAAACTTCTAGAATGGATCACTTCAGAATTGATCTGGTTAAGGGTTTTTAGATGATAAATGTCAACACCCGGATTTTTAATCCCAGATGCCCGTTATGCCATACCTCGCAATCCCATGATTACCATTTTTGCGAGACATTACGGATTGGATATCACAGTACATCATCCATTACAAACCATACATAAGGTCTTACACAAATAAGGATATCATGATCTAGTCTTAATACAACAAGCAGCGGAAATAAAAGATAAGCATAGCGGTGGGGTCCATCTTCAGGGGCTCAGGCAATGCTGACGAAGGAAGATAGTCCTAGTTATCATAGCCATCCTGCTGGCCATCATCTTGATATTCTCCTTCATAGTCTGGCCATGAGAATAGCCAGGGACAAAAGCCATGAGTACTCTCTAAGTACTCGCAAACTACCACTAACAAGTAATACATTTCTAAGTTAAAGTGCTAAGTCTAGGTTTAACTATAAAGTTAAGTTTGAAACCTAAGTTGAGTTCTGAATCAAAGGAAGATAAAATAAAGTTCTAGAATCACTTAAGTTGGGAAGCTATTGTCATAAACACAACCCTGTTGTGGTCAAGTCAAGATTCATCATTCATTTCATAAGTTGTTTGGAAAACATCTGACAACGAAACAGTATGGCAATTCCAACTTTCCATAACCACGTACGCGACTATTCGAATAGTTTGACACTCTGCAGAGGTGGTACACTTTCACCACAAGATTCGATACATTTGTTAGGGATAACCCTAAATCATCATACTTAGTACGCAGATAATCAAACATAACTTTCCCTTTACACACCCTAGTATAAGCACCTCTCCTATGAGCATGGCCTCCCAACGATGACCATCAGTCATCTTGGGCACTGCATAGGTGCACAACATTGAGAGGTATCCTCAGCTCAGACCTCTCCCGCGAGGGAACTAATAGTAATGCATATAAATTTCCAGCTAAGCCTTATCCAATTCAGGCAGTGTGGTTGTACGATAAATTTGGAATGGTATTGCATCCGAATCCAACCATAAATTTTGTAAAAGGTTTAAGGCTCATGCCTCAACATTTTCATCATCATAAACCATTTGTGTTTCTCAACACATGTCAAAACATCTCAATAGAATGACTCATCATTCCAAGGTTTTCATAATTCATTTTCATCAAGTGTTCCCAACTAAAGTGACTCAAGTTTTTGATCTACTCTAAGCTACTAAATTAAGAGTGTTCACTAAGGTGGAAAGATGGGTTCAATCTCATGCCATAGAATGACATCTAAAGAGTTCTAAATAGGTCAAGTTTTATACTCTTTATGCTACCTTCAAAACAAGTAAAGAACTTTGGGTAAAGTAAAGGAAATAAAGCTTGTAAATAAGACTTGGGGTATCTAGTAGACAAAGGAGTGTGACCAAAGCATGCCTAAAGCATCTTTGCTAAACCATCTTTTATTAATCTTAGGTTGCTAAGCATTATACTTGGAAGTGCTAGCTTGCATTGTTAATGGTGGCTTGACTTGTGAAGTGTAGTGGTTGAAGTTTTCTTCTTCTTCTTCTTCTTCTTGGTAGAACTCCTCCTCCTCGAAAGCTTGGTCGGTACTATCGTCTATAAATACATACGGAGTACACAATCACCAAACCATACTTAACTAGTCTAACTAGCATTCTAAGACACACATTTGATGATCTATTATCATCTCAAGCACCACAAGTTTAATTTAATAGTTTCACTCTTTTTAATTTAGAAAAGTAATTTCTACTCATTAAAAAAATTAACTAAGATTTAATATTCACCACTTAAAATATGGGATCATGTGCACACATGTCATCACCACATATTATAGCATGTGACAATGTGATTTAAGGGTTGGATCATAATTAGTTTGGTTTAAGTTCACTATTTAATGATTTAAGTGACTAGAAATTCCTATATAGCATTATTTTGATACTAGTCCAAAGTTACTGCATGTAAACCTTAATATTATTACATATTCAGATAGATCTGCTGAAATGTGATTTTTGAGAGTTGGAATCAACTCGAAATCTATCTTGGTTGATTTTATAAAAATGTTGCAAGGTGAAAATGCTTCTGATTTGTTATTTTTACTAGGAGAGATCTATAAAACTAATTGAATTAAATCCAACGGGCTTGGATAGATAATTTCAATACCTTTCAGGAAAAATTGGTTTCATGCAATTTGGATTTGTCAAACTCCCAGAATTGATTTTTAAACTAAAGGACAGAAACTAGATTAACTCGAAATAGAAAAAAAAACTAAATTTGAACTTCTAACACGCACGTGAACTAACTGGGACGGCCCATCTACACACAGTGAGTGCAGCGGGCTGCCTGACAGGCGGGCTCCACCAGTCAGCGGCACCACATACCCAAAACGGTATCTAGCATCCTGGGCCACACGATCTAAAGACGATCCAACGGTGGGAGGTCATCGTCGACGACAGATCACTCTGGCGAGAACCTGATCGAGGCGTGGCGGTGGGGGTGAATTGGGGGCATACCATGGCTCCAGCAAGGTCGGTGAGGCGGGCAAACAGGCTGGTAGACGACGGTGAGGCGAGGCACGGTTGCGGCGGAGCTTGGGGTGCCCTAAATCACAAATGCCCTTCTCCTCCTGCTGCGGCGGCTTCGGCTCCAATTCCGGTGAGACAGAGCTCGAGCGGCTTCGGCTAGAGGTGGGTAAGGTTCAGTGAGAGGTGGGCAGTGTGTGAGTGTGGAGAAAAGAGGCTGGGGTGGCCGCTTTATATAGGGTCGACGAGGGAGCAGAGCGGGCGCCGGTCAGGTCATCGATGACGACGATGCGGGGCTCTCTCGGCATGGGCGAGGGCGGCGATGGATACTCTATTCCCCGGCGGTCCTTTGGGGCTTAAAGGCGCGACAAGGAGAGGTCCCTACTGGTCGGGAGCGTGCGGTGAACTGCGCACAGATGGCGGTGTTCGACGCGGTTCCTCCGGGCTGCTGGTCATGAGGTGGCGAACGATAATGTCTGGGCGATTGCTGGGCCTGCTGCGGGTGCTGCCACGCAAGGCTAGGGCTAGGCGAGGTCGGTGCTGCTCTGGCGGGCGTAGCGCTTCGGGGTGGTCGGCATGGCGGACAGAGGCATGGGTGCGAGCAAAAGAGGCTTGTCTTCCGCTCGATTTTGGTCAGGGGCTGGTTGAGGCGAAGCGGTGTGAGGGTGCCTGTCTGCCAGCGAGCGAAGGACAGCGCGGCACGGGCTGGGGCGAGCTCTCCGTGCTCGACCTGGCGCATGGCGTCAGGCGGCTTGCTACTGGACCAGACAGGGGAGAGGGAGAGAGAGTTAGGGCCAGGGTTTTAGCTGGGGGAACAAGGGGACCAAGTTAGGCCCAAGTGGAGACCAAAACCACTGCTCACTATAGTGTTTTAGGTTTTGAAAGATTTGTGCCTGCCACCTGTTTGATGAAATGGCCGCAAGAAGCAAAAGTTTGAATTTTGGTTCCAAAATTTTTGAGTGATCCCCACTAGTAATAGGTAGCCTCTGGTTGCAAGGGTTTTGAAAATGGAGTTCAATTGGATGGTTTTTGAAATAGGCGTGATCTAGGCATATGCATTGAATTCAATTTTCACATGCCATTTAAAATAAGTATTTGAATGTTTTTAGCAGATCGAAAAGTGGGCCTTGGTACCTCATTATGTTTACTAGCAAGGGGTGAAAAGATCCAGAATTATTTCTGTTGAGAAATGAGTGCTAGGAACACTCAAAGTAGTGTAGTGGATTAAAATGACAAAAATGACCATTCCTCATTTTTAATTGTTTTTATTTGATTTTCTTTGGGATTTGCTTGGGAAAGATTTAGATGAGGTTTAATTTACCATAAAAACATTTTATAACCAAAGAATCACAGAATCATGGCAATTCAAATCAATTCCTAACTTAAATGCACATACACATGAATGCTTTCATTTTAATTTGGGAAAGTTTTTGTTAACCCTAAATTTGATGATTTGGATCTTGATAAGCTTGGATAAATGTTTTGGGATGTTACAAACCTTCCCCCCTTAAACAAAATCTCGTCCCGAGATTTACAAAGAAAACTAGGAACTAAAAAGATCTGGGAACTCTGTCCTAATGTAATCTTCGCGCTCCCAAGTGGCTTCCTCCTCGGTATGGTTGCTCCACTGAATCTTGAGAAACTTGATGCTCCTGGTTATGGTGGTTCTGTAGGCTTCTTCTAAGATACGGATGGGCACTTCCCGATAGGTCAGGTCATTTATGATCTCTACAGCCCTGTGATCGATGTTCTTGAAAACTTCAGTCTTCTCGGGCACTTCCAAGCATTTGCGAAGTAACGAGATATGGAACACATTGTGGATGGCTGACATCTCTTCAGGTAGTTCCAGTTGATACGATACTTCTCCTCGATGGTTCAGAATCTTGAAGGGCCCGATATATCTGGGGGCTAATTTTCCTTTCAGACTAAAGCATTGAGTTCCCTTCAATGGCGAAACCTTGAGATATACAAAATCTCCGACATTGAAAATCAAGTCTATCCTTCTCTTGTTAGAATAACTCTTTTGTCTGGATTGGGTGGCTTGAGGTGCTCACAGACGTTGTGAACTTTCTCTTTAGCTTCTCGGAGAATGTCGGGTCCAAAGATCTGACTCTCTCCTACTTGCGACCAATAAAAAGGGGTTCGACACTTTCTTCCATATAGGAATTCAAATGGTGCCATCTGCAAACTAGCTTGATAACTGTTGTTATATGAGAATTCTGCGAAAGGCAGGCAGTCTTCCCATTTTGATCTGTATTCCAACACACAAGCTGTAAGCATATCCTCTAAGATTTGGTTAACTCTCTCAGTTTGTCCATCACTTTGCGGGTGATAAGCGGTGCTGAAGTTCAACTTGGTTCCCAATCCTTCCTGGACTTTCTGCCAAAATCTCGAGGTAAACTGGGTTCCTCGATCTGATACGATGGTCTTGGGATTTCCATGCAGACTAACAATTCTAGCGATGTACAGCTATGCTAACTTTGCACTCTGGTAAGTAGTCTTGACAGGTATAAAGTGGGCTACCTTGGACAGTCTATCAACTATGACCCAGATTGAGTCATTTCCCCTACTGGAAGTAGGCAAACCGGTGATAAAGTCCATTCCGACGGAATCCCATTTCCATTCCGGAATCTGCATTGGTTGTAACAGTCCTGTAGGCCTCTGATGCTCTGCTTTGACTCTTTGACAGATGTCACACTTGGCGATGTAGCTTCCGATTTCTCTCTTCATCTTGTGCCACCAGAATTGCTCTTTCAAATCCTGATACATCTTCGTTCCTCCGGGGTGGATAGAATAAAGAGTATCATGAGCTTCCTTCATGATAATTTGGTTCAGTTCCGAATCTACTGGCACACAGATAAGTCCTTTGTACCACAGTACTCCTTCTTCGTCTTTGGTGAATTCAGGTACCTTTCCTGTACCAATACGGCGTTTGATTCCGTCGATACTTTCATTCCCCTTCTGGGCTTGCTTGATTTGGCTAATCAAAGTGGGTTGAAGTTCAATGCTAGCTAAGAATCCTTTGCTAACTAATTCAGTCCGGAACTGCTCCAACTCTTCATACAAACTTGGTTGTTTCTCCTTGATCATGGTATTTAGCCTACACGGCAATCTGCTAAGAGCACCCGCTACCACATTGGCTTTGCCGGGGTGATATTGAATTTCAAGGTCATAATCCTTGATTAACTCTATCCATCTCCTTTGCCTCATATTCAGCTCCTTTTGAGTGAAGATATAGTTTAAACTCTTGTGATCTGAGTAAATCTCACAGCGATTACCCATCAAATAATGACGCCATGTCTTTAATGCTAGAACCACAGCTGCTAGCTCAAGATCATGGGTCAGATAGTTCTTCTAATGCTGCTTCAGTTGTCGAGACAGATACAGGATGACTTTGCCTTCTTGCATCAATACACATCCTAGACCAATCTTGGATGCATCACAATATACATCAAATGGCTTCTTGATATCTGGCATGATCAATATTCGGGCTGATATCAATCTCTTTTTCAGCTCCTAAAAACTGGCTTCACATTTGTTAGTCCATTCAAACTTCTTGTCCTTCTTCAGCAATTGGGTCATGGGTCTAGCGATGCTCGAGAATCCTTCTACGAACTTGCGGTAATATCCCGCTAATCCGAGAAATGCACGGACTTGGGTTTGAGTGGTTGGGGCTTCACATTCTACGACATCTTTGATCTTGGCGGGATCAATAGAGACTCCTCCGACAGACACAATATGTCCTAGGAATCCTACTTCTTTCAGCCAAAACTCACACCTGCTGAACTTGGCATATAACTAATGCTCTCTCAGGGTTTCTAGAATGCTTCGCAGATGTTGCACATGCTCTTCTTCTGACTTGGATAGATAAGGATGTCTTCGATAAACACAACTACAAACTTATCTAGGAAATTCATAAAGATCTTATTCATGAGATTCATGAAATAAGCAGGGGCATTGGTTAATCCAAAAGACATAACCGTATACTCGTATAAACCATAGAGAGTAGTAAAGGCGGTCTTCGGAATATCCATTTCACGAATCTTAAGTTGGTGATAACCAGTCCTAAGATCAATCTATGAGAATACCTGGGCTCCAGTCAACTAATCAAATAGATCCTCTATCTTTGGCAAGGGGTACTTGTTTTTTATGGTGATGTCATTCAACTTTCTGTAATCTGTGCATAGACGGTTGCCTCCATCTTTCTTGTCGACGAATAACACTGGTGATCTCCATGGCGATGCGCTTGGTTGAATCAAGCCTTTCTCTAACATGGCATCCAACTGCTTCTTCAGTTCCACTAACTCTGAGGGGTTCATGCTATAGGGTCTCTGGGCTATGGGTCCAGTTTCGAGGATTAGTTCGATAATGAACTCAATATCCCTATCCGGGGGCATACTTGGCAATTCATCTAGGAATACGTCGGGGTATTCACAGACTACTCTAACTTGGTCTATAGTAGGCAGGGCTACACTCTTGTTGCACTTGAATTGCCGAGGTAAGGTTTCAGAGATACGCTCTACTGTTACTCTAGAACTACTGGTCATGGTGATGGCTTTCTTAGCACAGTCTATCAGTCCTTTATGCCTTGACATCTAGTCCATACCTAGTACTACTTCCAATCCTTTGGTTCCAAGTACAATTAGGTTGGCATAAAAATCTATCCCATGTACTCTGATAGGCACAGCTTTGCAAATTTTTCTTGCTTTGGTTGTTGAACCGGGATTTGAACTATCATGACATGCTTCAGGTTGGTTGGGTGAATCTTACTAGTGCATGCAAATTGTTCGGTGACAAATGAATGCGATGCTCCCGAATCAAACAATACTCTTGCTAAAACTGAGTTGACAGAAAACATACCCAGCACTACATCTGGCGCTTCCTGGGCTTCTTCTGCGTTCATGTGGAAGAGACGGCCGTTGCGGTTGTGAGGGTTCCCTGGGGCAAATCTTCTTCCTGGTTGGACACGCCACTGCTGTTGGGCATTCACATTGGCATTGGCTGCAGTCTTCTTGGGACACTCATTGGAGTAGTGACCCTTCACTCCACACTCGAAACAAGTGATCTGGGACTTGTCCTTGACTGCGACAGGCACAACATTGCAGCCAGTTCTGGGTGCAGTGTTGTTGTTGTTGTTGCTCTTGGGAGGTGCATGATTGAAATTGTGGGCATTGCCGGAGTTGTGATTGTTTCCTCCGGACTTCACATTGCGTCCGCTGCGGTTAGGGTAGCTTGGGCGAGACATTGGGGGTCGGTTGTTCCTTGATGCATATCCTGGGGAGGGGTTGGGACGGTACTTCTGGTGGCTGCTGGATCTAGACCGCTGCATCATACGATGCTTGCGGTTGGTGTTTGCCTGGTTCATCTTCCCTTCCATCTGAATGGCAGAGTCGACTGGCTCTTCGAGATCCTCGAAACGGATGTTGACAAGGACAGTCTGCATCTCATCATGCAGTCCGTTCAAGAATCTCTCCTTCTTCTTGGCCTCCGTGTTGATCTCATTAGGTGCATATCTGGCAAGTGACATAAATTTGTCATGGTACTCCACCACAGTCATTCTTCCTTGCTTCAATTCGTGGAATTCATCTCTCATCCTGTTGACTAGACCTTCGGCACGTGGGTGCGGCTGAACTTGACTTTGAATGCTTCCCATGTCATAACTTGACCATGGTTCATCAGGCGGATACTGTTGCACCAAGCTCTTGCATCTCCTGCCAGATAGTGAGTGGCGAAGAGAACTTTCTCATTTTCATCCACTCTTGCAACTTCTAAGTTATTTTCCATTGTCTACAACTAGTCATCAGCATCTAATGGGTTTTCTGACGTGCTAAAGATTGGGGGATTGGTATTCTGGAAGTTCTTCAGCTTGGATCCTTGATGATCCTCATTTTCATGCCCTTGGTCGTTGAGAGCCATCTGGGCGATCTGCTGCAGTCTTGCTAAGTTGGCTTGGTGTTCTGCCATGCTTGCTTCACGGTCTGCGATGAGATTCTTCAAGATCTGCAGCATTGGGTCTTGCGACGAGCTGCTCCCTCCTTGGTTTCCACGAGTCATCTAAAGATTGAGATAGATATAGGGGTAAGAGGGAAATTCTAGGGTTCATGGTTTTGGTTTTCAAAGCTAAAACTTTGAGTTAGACTCAGGTTTTTCAACTAATTTCATTTTCATTCATGCAAACAAGCACACGATACAACACACACCACAACAACCAAAGGGGAAAAAAGATGGTTGCAAGAACCATTCTGTAAGCTATGATACAGTGGGACCGATGCATCTCATGTTACGATAGTGCTCTAGTGCATCTACTCATCGTCGATGAAGTCAGAGTCCTCATCATCAGCGTAGAAGTCCACGACATCCTCCTCCAGAAAGTCATCATCGTTGCTGAGGTAAGAATCCATGTCTCCCTGGATGTCTTCACCCTCCTCTTCTTCTTCTTTTGATGCAAGCTGGGCTTCCTGCTCCTTGACTGTCTTCTCGAGGTCGGACACCTTCTTGCGAAGATGGGCGATGGTGCGATCCTTCTTGGCACACTGGAGGCAAAGAGACTGACGATCCTGGACGAGCAGTGCAAAAGTCTAGGCCTTCTGGTCGGCAATAGCACGGTTCTAGTGGGCTAACTCTCTGGCATTGTCTAGTTCCTGCTGTCTGTCGTGTAGTAAGAAGTCAAGATTTTCCACTTGACGCCTCAACTCTGGGTGACTTGGCATCTCCATATGCATTCCCATGAAGTCACGTCTTGCATAGTGGGAAAAACGGGTTCCTTGGATATTGTTGACGTTGAGGGCACATAGACATGCGAGAGCTTCATGCATTGCCCTAGCTAATCCATCTAGCCAGTTGTTCTCTCTCACGGAGAACTGAATTCTCCCGGAAGTTGGTGCTTTGATGCTTCCTCTAAGGTCCGCGGTGACTAGCCATTGTAAGTCTCCTCCTAGGGGGTCCTGGAAGTTGAGCTCCAAGAAACTCCGGATGTGGGCGTCCCAGTAACTCCGACAGTGAATCCAGATCCCTCTCGAAGATCAGCTGACTTCCGTTTCCCAACTGGTAGAACTTGCTGAACTGAGACTCCATCTACAAGAATTTAGGATGAGGAAGTTAGTGAAGTGATCAAGTGTGTCAAATTTTAAGTAGTAATGTAAGAATTTTGAGGCACATGAATTTTTGAGAAAGAATGAGTTCACAAGGATAAGAGAGGAAATAGTTTTTCAAAAATACTCACTTTGGTTTTGAAACTAAGTTTTTGTTTGAACGTCCATTCTAACTAGGGTCTCCTATGGTCAGGATGGCTCTGATACCAACTTGTCAACACCTGGATTTTTAATCCCAGATGCACGTTATGCCATACCTCGCAATCCTAGGATTACCATTTTTGCGAGACATAATGGATTGGTTATCACAGTACATCATCCATTACAAACCATACATAAGGTCTTACACAAATAAGGATCTCATTATCCAGTCTTAATACAACAAGCAGCGGAAATATTTGATAAGCGTAGCGGTGGGGTCCATCTTCAGGGGCACAGGCAATGCTGATGAAGGCAGATAGTCCTAGTTATCATAGTCGTCCAGTTGGCCATCATCTTGATAGTCTCCTTCGTAGTCTGGCCATGAGAATAGCCAGGGACAAAAGCCATGAGTACTCTCTAAGTACTCACAAACTACCACTAACAAGTAATACATTTCTAAGTTAAAGTGCTAAGTCTAGGTTTAACTATAAAGTTAGGTTTGAAACCTAAGCTGAGTTCTGAAGCAAAGAAAGATAAAATAAAGTTCTAGAATCACTTAAGTTGGGAAGCTATTGTCATAAACACAACCCTGTTGTGGTCAAGTCAAGATTCATCATTCATTTCATAAGTTGTTTGGAAAACATCTGACAACAAAACAATATGGCCATTCCAACTGTCCATAACCGCGGACGCGTCTATTTGAATAGTTTGACACTCTATAGAGGTGGTACATTTTCACCACAAGATTCGATACATCTTTCAGGGATAACCCTAAATCATCATACTTAGTCTGCAGATAATCAAACATAACATTCCCTTTACACACCCTAATATAAGCACCTCTCCTATGAGCATGGCCTCCTAACCATGACCATCAGTCATCTTGGGCACTGCATAGGTGGAAAACATTTAAAGGTAGCCTCAGCTCAGACCTCTCCCGCGAGGGAACTAATACTAATGCATAGAAATTTCCAGCTAAGCCTTACCCAATTCAGGTAGTGTGGTTGTACGGTAAATTTGGAATGGTATCGCATCCGAATCCAACCATTAGTTTTGTAAAAGGGTTAAGTCTCATGCCTCAACATTTTCATCATCATAAACAATTTGTGTTTCTCAACACATGTCAAAACATCTCATTAGAATGACTCATCATTCCAAGGTTTTCATAATCCATTTTCATCAAGTGTTCACATCTAAAGTGACTCGAGTTTTTGATATACGCTAAGCTACTAAGTTAAGAGTGTTCACTAAGGTGGAAATATGGGTTCAATCTCATGCCATAGAATGACATCTAAAGGGTTCTAAATAGGTCAAGTTTTATACTCTTTATGCTACCTTCAAAACAAGTAAAGAACTTTGGGGTATCTAGTAGTCAAAGGAGTGTGACCAAAGCATGCCTAAAGCATCTTTGCTAAACCATCTAGTTTAATATTAGGTTGCTAAGCATTATACTTGCAAGTGTTAGCTTGCATTGTTAATGGTGGCTTGCCTTGTGAAGTGCAATGGTTGAAGTTTTCTTCTTCTTCTTCTTGGTAGAACTCCTCCTCGAAAGCTTGGTCGGTACTATCGTCTATAAATACATACGGAGTACACAATCACCAAACAATACTTAACTAGTCTAATTAGCATTCTAAGACACATATTTCATGATCTATTATCATCTCAAGAACCACAAGTTTAATTTAATAGTTTCACTCTTTTTAATTTAGAAAAGTAATTTCTACTCATTAAAAAAATTAACTAAGATTTAATATTCACCACTTAAATTATGGGATCATGTGGACAGATGTCATCACCACATATTCTAGTATGTGAGAATGTGATTTAAGGTTTGGATCATAATTAATTTGGTTTAAGTTCACTAATTAATGATTTAAAGTGACTAGAAATGCCTATATAGCATTATTTTGGTATTAGTCCAAAGTCACTGCATGTAAACCTTAATATTATTACATATTCAGATAGATCTGATGAAATGTGATTTTTGAGACTTGGAATCAACTCCAAATCTATCTTGGTTGATTTTATAAAAATGTTGCAAGGTGCAAATGCTTCTGTTTTGTTATTTTTACTGGGAGAGATCTATATTTCTAATTGAATTAAATCCAACGGGCTTGGACTGATAATTTCAATACCATTCAGGCAAAATTGGTTTCATGCAATTTGGATTTGTCAAACTCCTAGAATTGATTTGTCAAACTCCTAAAATTGGAAACTAACTGGGCCGGCCCATCTACGCACAGTGAGCGCAGCGGGCTGCCTGATAGGCGGGCTCCACCAGTCAGCGGCACCACATACCCGAAACGGTATCTAGCATCCTGGGCCACACGATCTAAAGACGATCCAACGGTGGGAGGTCATCATCGACGACGGATCACTCTGGCGAGAACCTGACCTAGACGCGACGGTGGAGGTCGATTGGGGGCATACCAGGGCTCCAGCAAGGTCGGTGAGGCAGGCAAACTGGCTGGTAGACGACGGTGAGGCGAAGCGCGGTTGCGGCTTCGGCTCCAATTCCAGCGAGACAGATCTCGAGCGGCTTCGGCTAGAGGTGGGTAAGGTTAAGTGAGAGGTGGGGAGTGTGTGAGTGTGGAGAAAAGAGGCTGGGGTGGCCGCTTTATATAGGGTCGACGAGGGAGTAAGGCGGGCGCCGGTGAGGTCATCGGTTACAATGATGCGGGGCTCTTTCGGCATGGGCAAGGGCGGCGATGGATACTTTGTTCCCCGGCGGTCCTCTGGGGATTAAAGGCGTGGCAAGGCGAGGTCCCTACTGGTCGGGAGCGTGCGGTAAACTGCGCGCGGACGGTGGTGTTCGACGCGGTTCCTCCGGGCTGCTGGTCACAAGGCGGCGAACGACGATGTCTGGGCGGTTGCTAGACCTGCTACGGGTGCTTCCACACAAGGCTAGGGCTAGGCGAGGTCGGTGCTGCTTTGGCGGGCGCGGCGCTCCGGGGTGGTCGGCATGGCGGACAGAGGCATGGGCGCGAGCAAAACTACTGCTCACTATAGTGTTTTAGGTTTTGAAAGATTTGTGTCTATCACCTGTTTGATGAAATGGCCACAAGAAGCAAAAGTTTGAATTTTGGTTCCAAAATTTTTGAGTGATCTCCACTAGTAATAGGTAGCCTCTGGTTGTAAGGGTTTTGAAAATGGAGTTCAATTGGATGGTTTTTGAAATAGGGGTGATCTAGGCATATGCATTGAATTCAATTTCACATGCCATTTAAAATAAGTATTTGATTGTTTTTAGCAGATCAAAAAGTGGGCCTTGGTACCTCATTATTTTTACAAGCAAGGGGTGTAAAGATCCAGAATTATTTCTGTTGAGAAATGAGTGCTAGGAACACTCAAACTAGTGTAGTGGATTAAAATGAAAAAAATGACCATTCCTCATTTTTAATTTTTTTTATTTGATTTTCTTTGGGATTTGCTTGGGAAAGATTTAGATGAGGTTTAATTTACCATAAAAACATTTTATAACGAAAGAATCATGGAAATTCAAATCAATTCCTAACTTAAATGCACATCCACATGAATGCTTTCATTTTTAATTTGGGAAAGTTTTTGTTAACCCTAAATTTGATGATTTGGATCTTGATAAGCTTGGATTAAAGTTCTGGGATGTTACAATAACCTAGTGGCTAGAGATCATATCCATCTTGTATTATTGCTTAGGGTTTGGTGATCTTAAAGTATCTTGATCCTAGAGGGCGAGTTCCTAGAGTAGCTCACTTTAGTTCCTAAGCAAACAAGTTAGACATCAGATCAAGACAATTCATCTTAACAGATCAAGGAAACTCATCTTACAAGCAGATCTACTACTACTAGGGTTACCATCAAGCTTATCTTGAGGTAAGGATGGATATTTTGAAGAGGTTAGAGTTTGAACAAGGTAAGGTCCTTGGTACATCTACCAATGGTAGAGTTCAAAAGTTTTATAAACGGGTTTTAGATAAACCTAGAGGCAAAAGTATTTTGAAGGTTCTATCTTGAAAACATAAGGAGGTTATAGCTCTCCATACTTTTGTCAATAGAAGCTACTAAAATAGTTTTGGTTACATAAGCATCTTAGCTCATGTTTTGAAATGCTAGAATATTTGAGAATATGTAAAATGAGCCATGATAGTTTTTTTGAATAGCTTTTGACTATTGATGTTGAGGTAGGTAGTATATCATAAGCTATTCAAACATAAGCATAAGCATAGACAAAAGCAAGCAAATAGTGCATCATAAAGTAGGAACAAGTTTTTGTTCCCCCTGATTTTTGCATTTTGGACAACTAATCAGGGTTTGCTGAAATTGGGATGTTACAACACTGGTGGATCCATATGTGGTTTGTGAAAAGAACACACATGCAATGACTCCGGTGGATCCATATGTGGTTTATGAAAAGAACACACATCCGGTGACTCTAGCTGTGGTTTATTAAAAGAAAACACATGCAATGACATTAGGGGATCCATATGTGGTTTATGAGAAGAACACACATGCAATGACACTGGTGGATCCATATGTGGTTTTTGAAAAGAACACACAAGCAATGAACTCTAGTGGATCCATATGTGGTTTGTGAAAAGATAACACGTCCCATCAACTCTAGTGGATCCATATGTGGTTTGTGAGAAGAATAGACATGCAATGACGCTAGTTGTGGTTTATGAAGAGAACACACATCAAGTGACTCTAGATGGAGTTTATAGAAAGAACATACATGCAATGACGCTAGTGGATTGATGTGGTTTATGAAATGAACAGGCATGCAACGACACTGGTGGATCCATCTGTGGTTTGTGAAAAGAACACACATATAATGACTCTGGTGGATCCATATCTGGTTTACGAAAATAACACACATCCAGTGACACTGCTGGATCCATATGTGGTTTGTGAAAAGAACACACATGAAATGACTCTTGCTGTGGTTAATGAAAAGAACACACGTGCAATGACTCTAGCTGTGGTTTATTGAAAGAACACACATGCAATGACACTGGTGGATCCATGTGCTTTGTGAAAACTATAGACATCCAATGACTCTAGTTGTGGTTAATGAAAAGAACACACATTTCAATGACACTGGTGGATCCATATGTGGTTTGTGAAAAGAACACATATGCAATGACTATAGTGGATCCATATGTGGTTTATGAATAGAACACACATCCAGTGACTCTAGATGTTGTTTATTAAAAGAACGCACATGCAATGAACTCTGGTGGATGCATATGTGGTTTATGAAAAGAACACACATGCAATGACACTAGTGGATCCATATGTGGTTTGTGAAAATAACACACATGAAATGACTCTAGATGTGGTTAATGAAAAGAACAGACATGCAATGACACTGGTGGATCCATATGTTGTTTATGAAAAGAACACACATGCAATGACTCTAGTTGTGGTTTATTAAAAGAACACCCTTGCAATGACATTAGTGGATCCATGTGGTTTGTGAAAAGAAGATACATGCAATGACTCTAGCCGCGGTTAATGAAAAGAACACACATGCAATGACACTAGTGGATCCATATGTGGTTTGTGAAAAGAACACACAAGCAATGAACTCTGGTGCATCCGTATGTGGTCTATGAAAAGAATATACATGACATGACACTAGTTGTGGTTAATGAAAAGAACATACATGCAATGACTCTGGTGGATCCTTGTGTGGTTTTTGAAAATAACATACATGCAATGACTCTAGCTGTGGTTAATGAAAAGAACACACATGCAACGACATTGGTGGATCCATGTGGTTTGTGAAAAGAACAGACATGCCATGACTCTAGCTATGGTTAATGAAAAGAACACACATGCAATGACACTGGTGGATCCATATGTGGTTTGTGAAAATAACACACATGCAATGACTCTAGTGGATCCATATGTGGTTTATGAAAAGAACACACATCTAGTGACTCTATCTATGGTTTATGAAAAGAACACACATGCAATGACACTGGTGGATCCATATGTGGTTAGTGAAAAGACCACGCATGCAATGACACTGGTGGATCCATATGGTTTGTGAAAATAACACACATCCAATGACACTGGTGGATCCATATGTGGTTTGTGAAAAGAACTCACATGAAATGTCTCTAGTTGTGGTTAATGAAAAGAACACACATGCAATGACTCTAGCTGTGGTTTATTGAAAGAACACACATGCAATGACATTGGTGGATCCATGTGGTTTGCGAAAAGAACAGACATGCAATGACTGTAGCTGTGGTTAATAAAAAGAACACACATTTCAATGACACTGGTGGATCCATATGTGGTTTGTGAAATGAACACACATGCAATGACTCTAGTGGATCCATATGTGGTTTATGAAAAAGAACACACATCTAGTGACTCTAGCTGTTGTTTATTAAAAGAACACACATGCAATCCACTATAGTCGATCCATATATTGTTTATGAAAGGAACACACATGCAATGACACTTCTGGATCCATATGTGGTTTGTGAAAAGAATACACATGAAATGACTCTGGTGGATCCATATGGAGTTTGTGAAAAGAACAGACATGCAATTACTCTAGATGTGGTTAGTGAAAACAACACACATGCAATGACTCTGGTGGATCCATATGTGGTTTATGAAAAGAACACACATCTAGTGACTCTAGCTGTGGTTTATTAAAAGAACACACATGAAATGACACTAGGGGATCCATATGTGGTTTTGATACGTCCATTTTGCATCACTATTCTATGTCTTAATTCACTATTATTCATTGATATATTTCGTATTGAGAGGTGATACTTATGTTATTTCATCTGTTTTTGCATGGTTGATGACTTTTGGATCATGGACCACTGTAGGTAGGATTCTGATGGAAAAGGTGTTGTTTGGAGGCAAAATTCGCGAAGATCAGAAAATCCGGGAAGATATATGGAAAATCCTATTTTTTCAGAAGACTAAGGATGCCAGAAGACGGAGTGGAGATGGGCCACATGGGGCCCACACCAACCCCTGGCGCGAGCAGCCCTAGGCCGTGCCAGTAGGTGGTGTGGCCACCCTAGCCCACTCCAGCCTCTCCCCTCTGGCGTATATCATCCTCCCGAAACCCTAAGACTCAGAGAGCGACCATAGAAAGATTCCGCCACCTCTACGGGGCAGAAAACACTGAGAGAGAAAGATCTCTCCGACAGACTGATTTTTGCCGGGGGAATTCCTTCCCGGAGAGGGGAGATCGTCGCCATCAACATCACCATCAAGCTGGACTTCATCGGGATCATCATCATCATCATCACCACCATCATCATCATCAACACCCTCATCACCATCTCCATATTGCTGTAACAATTGGGTTGAATCTTACATTAGTTCATAGGGGAAACTTTCCCGGTGTTGAATACTCTTTATAGTTGATGCTATTGAGTGAACCATTGAATTATTGTTTATGTTCAGATTCCTATACATCATTATTCCATCTCTGATCATGATCCATATGATGTCTTGTGAGTAGTTCGTTTTGTTCTTGAGTACATGGGAGAAGTCATGTTGTTAGTAGTGGAATTGTGTTGAGAAAGATTCAATAGTTTGTTATTTAAGTTGTGGTGTACTTCTTCTAGTGGTGTCATGTGAACGTCGACTACATGACACTTCACCTATATGGGCCTAGGGGAATGCATTGTGTATTTGGATACTAATCTTAGGGGTTGCTGGAGTGACAGAAACATGAACCCCCGTTAGAAAACCATTGCACAAGGGACGTAAGGGTCTTTGAGTTTAAAGCTGTGGTTAGGTTTCTACCTTAATTACTTTCTTGTACTTATGGTTGTTTGCAAGGGGTATAATCACAAGTATGTATTAGTCCTAGGAAGGTCGGTACATTAGCACAGGTTCACCCACACAACACTTAGCAAGCTAAGGAAGATTAATCAACTATATGAAGCGAAAGCACTTGACAATCTTCCCATGTGTCCTCGAGAACGTTTGGTCATCTTAAGTAATACATCCAACTTGTCCTTTTGCTGCATAAAGGATTGGGCCACTTGCTACATTTATTCCTACTGTCTTTTATTTACTCGTAATTTGTTTACTTGCTTTATCAAAAACTCCTAAAAATCCGTTTGCTAAGTATTTGAGGAGAATTCCTGATCCATACCACTAGCCAGCACCTTCTGCTCCTTGTTGGGTTCGACACTCTTATCGAAAATACTGCGATACACCCCATATGCTTGTGGGTCATCAAGACTATTTCTGGCGCCGTTGCCGGGGAGTGAAGCGCTATTGGAGAGTGGACCTGGTAAATGAAACTTCTACTGTGAGTATTGTTTACTTCTGCTAGTTGCTTTATTTTCGTTATGGATAATTCGCTGAGTTTCTTATTTGGTAATGCTACTACCACTGCTAAGGTAGTAGATAAGCCACCACCTGGTGAGAATGATGTTTTCAAAATACCTACAAGAATTATTGATCTTGTTATGGATAACTACTATGTTAGGGATGGAACTATCCATCCCGGTGATCATTTTCTCTTTATACACAAATTATGCGGGTTGTTCAAGTGTGCATGTATTACTACAAATCAAGTTAAGAAGAAGTTATTCTCATTATCACTGAAAGGAAGAGTTGAGGAATGGTATAAGCTGCTGAAGAATGGTCAAGCTCTGGAATGGGAGGAAATAGTGCCTCTCTTTTATTCAAAGTTTTATCCTCCTAGTGAGATTCATAAAGATCAGAATCAAATATACAAGTTTTGGCCTCTTGATGGAGAGAGTACAACTCAAGCTTGGGGCAGATTGAAGTTACTAATGCTCAAATGTCCCATTCATGAGCTCCCCAACAATATTATTATCAATAACTTTTATGCAAGGCTTTCTCTACATGACAAGGATTTATTGGATGCTTCTTGTGCTGGATCATTCACTCGCATGGAAGAAGAAGCTAAATAGGATCTTCTGGAACGTATTCAAGACAATGCTAAAGCTTGGGAGAATGACAAAAGTAGAAAGTCAGGTATAAATTATGATTAGGAATGCATTGAATCTTTTATGGGAACTGATGACTTTCAAAATATTAGTAATGCTTATGGTCTTGATTTGCAAGTTATTACGAATTGCTTTAGAGATTTTGCTTCTTATATTGAAATTCCAAAAAGGGGATGGAATAAGTACCATGCACCTTATAAATATATTGTTGACTGTGTTCCTGTTGGAAGCACTGAGTGTTACATTATTGATCATATCTTACCTGAACCTTATATCGAGAAGATTCCCTTCCCAGATAAGGTAAAGGATCATCCTATGATAACTAATGTAATCACTAAAAGTGAAAAGAGAACTGTAAAACCTGATGAACAAATAAACGTTGAACCTGTGGTAGCAATTGTGAAAGACCTTGTCACTAAAAACATAGAAGAGGGACACATAGTCTTTTGTGAGGATGCTTCTAATATTGTTTCACATCCTAATAGAACTAAAAAAGCTAGTGTTCATGTGCTTTCTGGTAGAATTGGTGATCATTGCTATTATGGTTTATGTGATATTGGTGCTAGTTCCAGTGCTATTCCTTATGAGCTTTACGGAGAAATTATGCATGAAATCAGTCCCTGCGAATTGGAAGAGATTGATGTGGTTATTAACCTTGCTAATAGAGAGACCATCTTTCCAATTGGTATTGTACGAGACGTGGAAGTTCTTTGTGGTAAGATCAAGTATCCTGTTGATTTTCTAGTACTTGGTTCAGCTGCTAGTAAAACTTATCCTATCATTTTTGGTAGACCTTTCTTGAGTACTTGTGGAGCTATTATTGATTGTAAGAGGGAGAAAATCTTGACTAAGTTTGATGGGGAGTCTTATGAGTTTAATTTTTCGAAATTTCCTAAAGAACCTTGCGAAGAGGAAGCCCATAAGGAGGATTTTAGAGTTGAACAACTTGCTTCTATCTCCCTTGCTCCTAACAATGGTTTGCAACAGTTTATGGAAGATCACAAAAGTGAGATCTTCATGGAAGAAAGGAATGAGATTGACGAGATTATCCGTCGTCAACCCCAAATGCTAAAGCATGACTTGCCTGTAGAAGACTTGGGTACCACGTTGCCACCTAAAAAGGATCCGGTTTTCGATCTAAAACCTCTCCCTGATGATCTTAAATATGCTTATATTGATGAAAAAAAGATATATCTTATTATTATTAGCTCTAAACTTTCAGGAAAGGAAGAAGAAAGGTTGTTGGAGGTTTTGAAGAAACAACGAGGAGCTATGGGCTATACTCTGGATGATTTAAAAGGGATTTCACCTACTATATGTCAGCATTCTATCAACATAGAACCAGATGCGAAGCTAGTGGTGGAGCACCAACGACGTTTAAATCCTAGGATGAAGGAAGTGGTAAGGAATGAGGTATTGAAACTCCTTGATGCTGGTATTATTTACCCTATTATTGATAGTGAATGGGTTAGTCCTATTCATTGTGTTCCTAAAAAAGGTGGTATTACCGTTGTTCCTAATGATAATGATGAGCTTATTCCTCAAAGAATAGTAGTAGGCTATAGGATGTGCATCGATTATAGAAAAGTCAATAAAGTTACTAAGAAAGATCATTACTCGCTTCCTTTTATTGATCAAATGTTGGAAAGGTTGTCTCCAAAGACCCTATTTTGTTTTCTTGATGGTTATTCTGGTTTCTCTCAAATTGTTGTTAAACAACAAGATCAAGAAAAAACTACTTTTACTTGCCCTTATGGAACTTATGCTTATTGACATATGCCTTTTGGTTTATGTAATGCTCCTGCTACTTTTCAAAGGTGCATGTCTGCTATCTTTCATGGTTTTTGTGAGGAAATTGTAGAAGTGTTCATGGATGACTTTTCTGTCTATGGAACTTCTTTTGATAATTGTCTGCACAACCTTGTAAAGTTTTGTAGAGATGTGAAGAAACTAATCTGGTTCTTAATTGGGAGAAATGCCACTTCATGGTTAATGAAGGGATTGTCCTTGGGCATAAAGTTTCTGAAAGAGGCATAGAAGTTGATCGAGCTAAGGTTGAGGCAATTGAGAAGATGCCATGCCCAAGAGACATCAAAGGTATTCGTAGTATCCTTGGTCATGTTGGTTTCTATAGAAGGTTTATTAAAGACTTTTCTAGGATATCAAAACCCCTTACTAATATTCTTCAAAAAGATGTACCCTTCGTTTTTGATGATGATTGTAAGGAAGCTTTCGAAACTCTTAAGAAGGCTTTAACTACAACCCCTATTGTTCAACCACCTGATTGGAGTTTACCCTTTGAAATAATGTGCGATGCTAGTGATTTTGCTGTAGGTGCTGTCCTTGGGCAATGTATTGATAAAAAGTTAAACATTATCCATTATGCTAGTAAGACTCTAGACGCTGCTCAAAGGAATTATGCTACTACTGAAAAGGAATTTCTAGCTGTCGTTTTTGCTTGTGATAAGTTTAGGCCCTATATTGTAGAATCAAAATTCACCATTCATACTGATCATGCTACTATTAAATACCTTATGACGAAGAAGGATGCTAAGCCTAGGCTTATTAGATGGGTGCTGCTTTTACAAGAGTTTGATCTACATATAGTAGATAGGAAGGGTGCTAAAAACCCTGTACCTGATAATTTATCTCGATTGGAAAACATCTCTTTTGACCCTATGCATGTTAATGATAGTTTCCCAAATGAGCAGTTAGCCGCAGCAGGGGTGAGCTCGCGAGGGAGCCCTTGGTACGCTGATTATGCTAACTTTATTGTCTCCAAGTATTTTCCTCCAACTTTTACAGCTCAGCAAAGAAGGAAGTTCTTCTATGATTTGAGGCATTATTTTTGGGATGACCCACACTTATACAAACAAGGAGTGGATGGTATTATGCGAAGATGTGTTCCAGAATATGAACAAAAGGAGATATTGCGTAAATGTCATGGTAGTTCTTATGGAGGACATCATGCAGGAGATAGAACTGCACAAAAGGTGCTACAATCAGGTTTCTACTGGCCTACCCTTTTTAAAGATGTAAGAAAATTTGTTTTATCTTGTGATGAATGTCAGCGTGTTGGTAATATTTCTAGATGCAATGAAATTCCTATGAACTACTCTCTAGTTATTGAACCTTTTGATTGTTGGGGATTTTACTTTATGGGTCCTTTCCCTCCCTCGAAAGGTTATACTCATATTCTTGTTGCCGTTGATTATGTTACTAAGTGGGTAGAAGCCATTCCTACGAAGAGTGCTGACAGGGAAACCTCTCTAAAAATGCTTAAGGATATTATCTTTCCTAGGTTTGGAGTGCCTAGGTATCTCATGACTGATGGGGGTTCTCATTTCATTCATGGTGGTTTTAGAAAGACCCTTGCTAAGTATGATGTTAATCATAGAATTGCTTCAGCATATCACCCCCAAACTACCGGGCAAGTAGAGTTATCAAATAGAGAAATTAAATCCATCTTGCAAAAGACTATTAATAGATCTAGAAAAAACTGGGCTAAAAAGTTGAATGATGCTTTATGGTCTTATAGAACTACTTACAAAAATCCTATGGGGATGTCTCCTTATAAAATGGTTTATGGGAAAGCTTGTCACCTACCCTTATAATTAGAACACAAAGCTTACTGGGAAGTTAAACAACTAAATAGAGATTGTAAGCTCGCTGGTGAGAAAAAAGATTATTTGACTTAAGTTCTTTAGATGAATGGAGGAGTGAAGCCTATGAAAATGCTAGGCTCTTTAAGGAAAAAGTTAAAAGATGGCATGACAAGCGAATACTTAAGAGAGAATTTCATGTTGGTGAGAAAGTTCTATTGTATAGGTCTCGTCTCAGATTTTTTGCAGGAAAGCTACTATCAAAATGGGAAGGACCTTTCATCATTGAAGAAGTATACCGTTCAGGGCAATAAAAATTGCTTCTCTAAAAGATAATACTACACAAGTAGTAAATGGGCAGCGACTCAAGCACTATATTGCTGGAGATTCTTACAATGAAGATGTTGATGCCTTCCAAGTTATAACTCCGGAGAAATTCATCAAGGACCAAATTCAGAGACCTGCAGAGTCTGTTTTCAAATAGGTAACAGTTATGGTAAGAAAAGTTCAGAGAAAATACAATCCAACTATATTTTTGCAGTTTTCAGTTAATAAGGGAAGTTACGAAGCAAAAAAGGGACGGAAACGGAGCCAGGGTGGCCCAGACCACCCTGTGGCGCGGGCCCACCCCTGGTCGCGCGACCAGGTGGTGAGGCCACCCCAGACCCCGTCTCCGACCCGTTTTCACCCAGTACCTTCCCCTTGTTATGAAACTTCGTAATATATAACCCCCGGATCATTCCGAGGTTCGTATATCGTGCTTTCGTCGTGTTTTTGTTCCGATCTATTTCTGCCAGGTAGAATCCCAGATTTGTAGCCACAAACTGGATCAGCCGAGGGATATTCCTTAGAAGAGATCATCAACCCATACATGAGAGAGTTGAAGATTGATCCCAGGGAGTTGTTGCCCGAAGGTGGGGAGGTCCGTATTAAAGAGGTTCAAGACCCTAAAGCTGAAGGAAGTCTGGAGGACAGGATGGAAGCACTGGAGCAAGAAGTCTTTAGGTATAGGAAGATGGCGGAGCACGAAGTGGATATCATCCATAAGATTTGTTCCGAACTCATCACCGAGAACCAAAAGGAGACTGCTGAACTCAAAGACGAAGTCCTCTCACTCTGCCAAACAACCAACGAACTGCAAGCACAGTTCTATGACGTTCAAAATCAAAACTGAGAGTATGAGGCTAGATTTAAATGCATAAGTGCTGCTGCAAGTTTCAGGATGTTGGAAATCACAATGTCCTTTATTGATGGGAATCCCCTACCCTAGAAGACGGACGAAGATGAGAGGATACCAGCACCACCGAAGGAGTAATTCGTCATCAGGTTTGGCATCCCCTTGGTTTGTGCCAAGCTTGGGGGAGTGCGGCGGTATCACATCACTATCTTCTATCTTTTTACCTTTTTAGTAGAGTCATATCATGAATAGAGGAGTTATTATGTAGGATGGTTTGCATTATGGAAGTGTCCCCTCTCTCGTTAGATATGTATCCCTTGGTGTGAGTTGCCGTTATGGAATATTAATGAGAAGTTCTATCAATTACTCTTTTGCATAGCTTATACTAGTTTTCAATTCGTGGTTATATGATTGATCTTGTTGTTAGTATTGGTAGCACTTTGGGATCATTGAGCTAATCTAGTTGGTTTTGGCAAACCTGGCTTGGTCAGTAGCATCACTATTTTCGAGAGTTGAATGAAAAAGATAGAAGTACTCTAGAGAAAAATAATTTCAACTTCTTTCTTTCTTGATTTTCTCATAAGTCTAGTATTCTCTAGTTAAGATCTTTTGTGCTTCCAATGAAGATTGCATGTTTTTCTTTATCGCTTGTATGTTTGTCTGTTTCCTTCAACTCTTGTACTTGCTACCCAGCCTTGCTAGCCAAAAACCTATATAGAGAGGGTATTCTTCTCGTGCATCCACCTCATTTAAACCAAAACCTTTGCCAATCGTGTCCACCATACCTACCTAGTAGCATTATTGCTATTCCAAGTAAATTCCTATTTTATCTACCTCCCAAATTAAACTTGTTATGCCAAAATTAGTGATTAAATCTCTCATGAACTTTATGGCACACTTTACTTTCTTGCATTTAATAAACTTGAACCATTGGGTCCTTATTTGTTGCGTATATGCTTGCGCTTTATGAGTTGAAGTTAGCAGAACCATGGATCATGGGGACCGCTTTCAACACTTCATTGGTACTTTGTACCTAGTTGATATCATGTTCTTTTGCTTATGGATCCTGACGGTGTGAAATAAAAGTGGAACTTGTATGATCATGGAGTTTATATGTGTGTTAGAGAAACGCCTGGGCCGCTAGCCTAAGCCATGCCTAATCATGGTGGAAACTTGCAGCATAACTATAGTGAGCATTCTATGAAGCATCCTCAATAAACACCTATGCAAATAGCAAATAAAAAGATCGCTGAGATGCTCACTGTCTACTTGCCTTGTCATTTTGATTATGGGATAGCTCCTGTGTCATGTGCAAGGGGTACCCCGTTGGCGGTTCTTAATGATACACATGTATTTACAATGACAAGAGCTTGCTCGTGACTGAAGTTGAGTAGGCGAAATGAGAGCTGAAAGCTAGTAAGTATCATAACTTTTGGGAGCTCTTTAACCTTAACCCCCAAAAGATGCCTATGATAGGGGAAATGAGAGCTGAAAGCTAGTAAGTATCATAACTTTTGGGAGCTCTTTATGAGACTTGCAATCCCTGCTTCCCTCTACGAAGGGCCCTTTCTTTTACTTTGTAGTTGAGTCAATAAACCTATTCCCTTCTATCTCAGCAAGTATTTTGAGTTGTTGTGTTGCATTCATTCATATGATGATTTATTCAATCATGTTTCTTATGTTCCTTGTTTTGCACTTTGCTCTTATCTTGATGTTTACTACTTTGAAAGCTATCTTTGAAAACCAGCAGTTTGTGAACTCCAGCAAATTATGAACTATTCTTCAACCAATAGCTAAGTTTGCCATTACCAATTATGATTCACTTTATGTATCTTTATTGTGTTTCCTTTACTTATTACAAGTTGAGTTATATAATAGTGAGCTGTCTTCTATCATGATCTATGTATTGATGAATGTGATGCTTCTTGTCCGAATTATTTTATCGACTCTCCACTACATAAACCTGAGACCATGTTTATTGAGCTCAGTTTCGCTTGGGGACAAGCGAAGTGTAAGCTTGGGGACAAGCGAAGTCTAAGCTTGGGGGAGTTGATACGTCCATTGAATTATTGTTTATGCTTGGGGGAGTCTTCGTAGTTGATGCTATTGAGTGAACCATTGAATTATTGTTTATGTTCAGATTGCTATACATCATTATTCCATCTCTCATCATGATCCATATGATGTCTTGTTATTTAAGTTGTGGTGTACTTCTTCTAGTGGTGCATGTGAACGTCGACTACATGACAATTAACCTATATTCACCTAGGGTAATGCATTGTGTATTTGGCTAATAATCGTAGGGGTTGCCAGAGTGACAGAAACCTGAACCCTCGTTAGGAAACCATTGCACAAGGGACGTAAGGGTCTTAGAGTTTAAAGTTGTGGTTAGGTTTCTACCTTAATTACTTTCTTGTACTCACGGATGTTTGCAAGGGGTATAATCACAAGTATGTATTAGTCCTAGGAAGGTCGGTACATTAGCATAGGTTCATCCACACAACACTTAGCAAGCTAAAGAAGATTAATCAACTATATGAAGTGAAAGCACTTGACAGTCTTCCCATGTGTCCTCGAGAACTTTTGGTCATCTGAAGTAATACATCCGGTTTGTCCTTTGTTGCATAAAGGATTGGGCCCCTTGCTGCATTTATTCCTACTGTCTTTTATTTACTCGTACTTTGTTTACTTGCTTTATCAAAAACCCCTAAAAATCCGTTTGCTAAGTATTTGCAGAGAATTCCTGATCCATACCACTAGCCAGCACCTTCTGATCCTCGTTGGGTTCGACCCTCTTACTTGTCGAAAATACTGCGATACACCCCCTATACTTGTGGGTCATCAGGTTTATGAGAAGAACACACATGCAATGAAACTAGTGGATCCATATGTGGTTTGTGAAAAGAACACCCATGCAATGACTCTGGTGGATCCATACGTGGTTTGTGAAAAGAACACACATGCAATGAATCTGGTGGATCCATATGTGGTTCATGAAAAGAACACACATCTAGTGACTCTAGCTGTGGTTTATTAGAAGAACACACATGCAATGACACTAGGGGATCCATATGTGGTTTATGAGAAGAACAGACATCCAATGACACTGGTGGATCCATATGTGGTTTGTGAAAAGATAAGACATGCAATGAATCTGGTGGATCCATATGTTTTGTGAAAAGAACACACATCCAGTGACACTAGTGGGTACATATGTGGTTTGTGAAAAGAACACACATGAAATGACTCTAGCTATGGTTTATGAAGAGAACACGCATCCAGTGACTCTGGATATGGTTTATTAAAAGAACACACATCCAATGAACTCTAGTGGATCCATGTCGTCTATGAGAAGAACACACATCCAATGAACTCTAGTGGATCCATGTGGTTTATGAGAAGAACACACATCCAATGTACTCTAGTCGATCCATCTTGGCATAATTTGATGTATGCCACGATGTATTTCTTTGTACAAGACACTAACTTTGCATTTTTATACTACTCAGTTTTGCCCTTGGGTTTTTGATACTACTTGCCCTCTCCCTCTATCTCTTTCTTTCGTAGAAGCCCAAACATGTGCTCACTCTGTCTACTACGCCTTGATTGGTTGACACAGTTGTCACGCGAATCGTGCACACCTACCGTTGATCCTGTGTAATACAACGAGGATCGTTGCACACATCGTGCCCTTCACAGTACAGCGTGAGACATCACGGACGTCTCCCTCAGCGAGACTTCTACAAGAAGGAACACGAAGCCGTCCATGGAAAAAGTCATCGAGTGGTCATGTCATGTTTAATCAAGTCTGAAAATCCTACTACTTCTACCACAACACATGCACATGGCAACGGGGTCATCGAGTGCATGGTTGTCGACGGGACGCTGCTATTTATTGCAACTTGATTTAATAAGACATATCCCATTTTTAAGCAGCGCTCTCAATCTCACTTCCAACTGGGCCCTACCACAAGTAACTTCCATGCGTCAAGGGGGCCCCTCGAGTAGACCTAAGTTGCTAGAAATTGGTTCTGCGCCACTTGCATGTAGTGGAATTGAGGTCTGCCATGAGCATGTTTTCAATGTAGTTCTAAAGTGGATATCATGTTTGTTTCAAAAAAAGGGAACCCCAAAAAAAGTGGAGATCGTGGTAGCCCCATCCCCCCCCGCCCACCACATGTGTCCACTCGAGGACTACAAACGGTCCAATGTTTTTTAAACCTGCTCCACCTTCTTCTTCCCTGAGCTCGTGTCATTTTCCTTAATCTTCCTAATCCCAAAAGCCCAATCTGCACCTACTGCCATTTGCACCACCTCCTTCCCTAGATGCGCCATGAAGCGTACGCGTGGAGACGGGCCGGAGGTGAAGCCAGTTGAAGGCACAACAACAGATGGCTTGGTCATTGCCAAGCAGGCGGAGGCGCCTTCTCCGGGCACGAACACCTCTCGTCGCCACAACGTCGAGAGTTCGAGCTCATCCGTCCAGCCAGTAGTCGTCGCCGTTGAGCAGCAGGTGGCCGACAATATCGTGGTGCCAGCAGCAGATCTGGATGGGGGCAGGCGACAGGCAGAGGCAATCTGGTGCTTTATATCAATGACCCCATCGCTGTCGAATAAACCTTCGATGCAATCGTAGAGAATGACGAGTTTGAGGAGGAGGTCCCTGATGAGGAGTCTGAGGTACTACATTGCTAGCTTCTCTAGTCGCATCCGAAGATTTCACTATTCATACATAGGATTTTCTCAATCATGTATAAATTCTTTTACTCTTGAAGTAGGGTAGTATATGTATGGTTCGAATGGTCGATTGATGCATCTGCCATCTAGTCACAAAACCCCAATCCGTCTAGTCACAAAACCTTAATTTTCTTATCTACCATCTAGTATATTTACATTTGCTCAACTCGTTGTTGTTCATACATTTCTTCTCGTGCTATAAATTTAATCGATTAACATTTGATTTAGGGGTTTTAGGGTTTGCTAGTTGAGTGTTGATTTCGATACACAGCATGACTATAACATTACATTTCTATTCCATACTAAGCCCAATGATTCAATTTTGCCCCAAAATAGTGCAAGGGAGACACATCTGATGGTATCGTTTTCTTAGGGATGGTTAGTGAACCTTAGGTAGCAATGTACATAAACAATATAGGTTGTGATGTTGGTATCTTGGTTCTCCAACTCCATCTCTGAAAAAATAATGAGGCCCTTAATTTATTCTCACACGGAACCTATATATATATATAATCTTTGTATTGTTTCTAATCTTTGAATGAGTCGTATGATGCATATGTATATCCCTGAATATTGTTTTGTACAATTACATTTCAATTTCTTATTGTGGCCAATGATTAAAATTTGCCCCAAAAGAGAGGCAGACACAATGGTGTCAGATTTATCCAGGGATGAGTTAGCAAACCTGGGGCGATGTACAATAATAATATAGGTTGTGCAATTGTTACTTGGTTCGCTTATGGCATTCCTGAATAAACTTATGAGGCCGCAATCCTTCTTCTACATTCATAGAACTATGATATTTGAATTATGTATTGCTTGCATTCATAGTGTATAAGAACTACATTTCAGTTTGTCACCGAGGCCGATGATTGAAATTTTCCCCAAAAGAGTTCAAGGGGAGACACATATGATGGTATCGTGTTTTAGGGATGGGTTGGTGAACCTGAGGCAGCAATGCACACAAACAATATAGGTTGTGCTATTGGTACTTTGGTTCTCCAACTCCATCTATGAAAAAAATATGAGGCGATTGATTTATTCTCATATGGAACTACATATATGATCCTTGAATTGTTTCCGATCTTTGAATGATTGGTATGAAGCATATGTATATGCATGGTTTTGATCATAAATATTTTTAACATGTACCTGAAAAGTAATTGTTTGATTTTTTATTTATAATTACAATATTTAGGATTGTTTTTGTACCTAACTATGTATATCCCTGAATATTGTATCGTAGGATTACATTTCAATTTCTTATTGTGGCCAATGATTCAAATTTGCCCCAAATGAGAGGCAGACACATTGGTGTCAGATTTTTTCAGGGATGAGTCAGTGAACCTGGGGCGATGTACAAGAACAATATAGGTTGTGAAATTGTTACTTGGTTGACTTACGCCATCCCTGAAGAAACTTATGAGGCCCCTATATTTATTCTACATACACTCTTATCTAATTAATTGTCATTTTGTTGAGATGTAATGTTATATGAACTGATAGAAATATTTCCGAGATGCTTTCTCTTTGATATCAACTTAATATTTTCTTACATATATATGTTATCAATTCTTGAGTTGTAATACAATTCAATCATATGTATGAGTTCTGGGTTATGTTCTTAAAAATCAACAGGAGGATGATGATGACATGGACGATAGTAAGGAGTCCAGGGACAACAAGAGCCGCTACGTGCTATGGATGTTGAAGTGTGGGCAAATCCGTTTCTACCATACGGGAGACTGTTTTGCCCATTCTGTGGTAGAGCAATCAACATGGACCTTGACAGCATGATCCAGCATGCGGTGGGTGTTGGCAAAGGCGGAGGCAGAAATCATAAGCCGGTTATCTTGGCACGGCATGCAGCCTTCAGCAAATTCCTCCGGGAGTATGTCAGGACTGGCCTGTATCCCCTCAACTAGGTTGTCCCTGCCTGCCAGGCGTCTCCGTGTCCTGGCCTCCTCCTGCTGCCCCTGCTTTTATTTTGTTTTAGTTAATTATTACCTGTGTGTTGCATATAAGACAATATATCTGTGGTGTCTCTTGTGAACCTTCTATATATATATTAATCTACTCCATTATATGGAGTGCCTTAAAATTTCTAGTGTTGAATTATTTTATTGATCATGCTCATGCACACTACCAAATATTTCTAGTGTTCGATTATATTATAATTGTCAAGGAATGCATCAACAAGTTAAATTGGTCGAAATTTCATATTGAAGTTGGACGTTGGTAGAAGACGAGGCCGAAGGCATCAGCCGAAGACCTTGGCGTGGCACACAGCCTTCGGCAAATTCCTTACAGGTTCCACAATGGTTTTCTACCGCCTAGCTACAAATTCGCTTACAGGTTCAACATGGAAGAACTTGAGCTACCATAGAGACCTCGACAGAGGTGGTAGAATTGGTGCGGGTGTGACCACGGCGACGGCAAGCTCGGATTTTGGAGGAGGAAAACAGGACCGAGCATGGTTGACAGGGTGACAGATCTCACCGAGAACCAATTCTCGTCCCCGCACCATGCCATGGGTGCGACCATGGTGAGGGCGAGCTCTGACTCGGAATGGGGAGGAGAGTAGGGACGAGCAGGTTCGTCATGTCCTAGCTCTATGCCATGGCTGCGACCACAGATTGCCGCTCCGAGGAAGAAGAAGACATGTAATGGATGCAGACGCCAACTCTACAAGCCTACAGGGAGGAGAGCAGGGCCGAGCATGTTTGTCCACATCCCAGCTCCGCGCCATGGCCGCGACGTCCCACGGATTGCCGCTCCAGGGAAGAAGAAGACACGTAATAGATGCATGCGCCAACACTGCAAGCCTAATTGACGCCTAAGCGATGGGAGTGACATAAGGACAAAAACTGACAGGGGGGCCCAACTTGATGGCCGTTAGCCTGATATTTTGTATTGAAACATAAAGTTGAATTCGTGCCCAAAAGACCCTCTGAGTATTTGGCATGCCAAGTGTGGTCATCGCGGCTGATTACAGGCAACTTGGGTACCGTGTTGCCTGGGCGCCTCAACTTTCGGGCCGCAAAATGATATTCTCTAGCAAGTGGGCCTACAGGTACAGCGACTAGAAGGAGACTTCGAAGAAGGCCCAGCGACTAGAAGCTGAAGGCCCAAGACCCTAGCTAGGCCCAGTCGGATTAAGTCAAATCCTTCAAAACCTAGACATATTTGGCTGTAATTCCGTAAACCCTAGCAAGGTGAATCTATATAAACCTCCCAAGGGTTCGCATTGTACTTACGTCATATTAGCTACCCCAGCCGAGTGACTCGCTGCCTAGCCGCTGAGCTCTGCGATCTTGTAATCCACTCGCCAATAATACAATCTAGCAGGAAGTAGGTCCCCTATGGGGGCCGAACCTGGGTAAACCCTTGTGTTTGTTCCCAATCTCGTTATGCTGATGGCGACTCGATCTTGCCCCGAATTTTATTAATCGCTACCCCTTGTAGCGACTGTCGTGGTCATTCCCACAATAGTGGCACCCACCGTGGGGCGTGGCTAGTGATGCCTTAGATATGCAGCGAGACCTTACACTCCAATCGACCGGCTGATCGCCACCAGCCACATAGTTTCTAGCGGCTGATTCCTCTAGATCATGCCAAGTAGCTACATACCAATGTTGCACCCAGTCAATCACACCACGGTGATGCTAGTCAGCACCATCAACCTCTTCGTCGGGTTCATGGACGCCATTGACCCGGTGGAAAACAGTGATAGTCGGTGCACCGCCTCCACGCGATCTGCTCTCGGAGGACCAGGTCTGCTACATCACCCACCTCGCCTCCGAATACGACTCGGCTGCCAGAGGTGTGGCCGGGACTGACGCGGCTCTCCGCGGAAATGCTGATTCGGTGGCCCCTTCTTCGGCTGCCAGATCCATCACTGCCCATCGCACGAGGACTCTATCATGCGAGTCTCCAACACTGAGGATTTCGAGGACCCGTCCATCCTCAGGATCTTCGACTCCAATTCCAAATCGGAGTCCTTCTACGAGGCGTGAGCCAGATCTAATCGCTACAACTCCATCTACTTGGCGGGTAGCATCGCGCCTCCGGATCCCTTCACCATGCCCTACCCAGCGACGACAAGAACGACGGAGGTCGAAGAATACCGCCAGCAAGTAGAGGCAGTAAAGGTCAAGGACCAGGCCGACCACGACAAATTTCTTCTCGAGGAAGAAACAACACGGGAGCTATCGCTCTACCACTATCGCCGCATATGAGTCACCTCAACCCCTCTATTCAGGGGCACACCCTGAATTTCGATGACGAGGGTGACGTCGCACGCGTGGCCGAGCTCGAGCACTTCCGCAAATAACCACCGGGTGGTAGTTCCATGACACTCGGCGAAGGTGTGCACGGAGCTCCACCGCCACCCCGCCGCTCGCCTCCTCCGGAGCAGCCGTGAATCCTGATTGCACCACAGGAGCTCGACGCCAATGGGCTCCCACTCTACTCCACCCCGATGGATAATGTCATCGCGGGACAGGCTGAAGTAGCCAACCTCAACCTCACGGGTGAGGGCACGTTGCAGTTCAAGTACGCTCAGGAGCTACTCGCCAGGGCAGTTGACGAACAAGTCATGAGGATCGTCACACGATGTACTCTCGCTCGATCGGCAGCCATGCGGCCTCGAGCAGCCGCCCCACGATCACCAACACCGTCAACTACCCCCCACTTGAGCCCTAGTAGCTCCAACCATGGGTAGAAAATATCGCCAACTCCGCAACAAGATGCAACCGGTGCACAACACGGTCGCCTCCAATGGTCATCCAATCAACGTGTGGACCCACATCATCAACAACCAAGCATGGAGATCTTTCCAGCAACACGACCCGAGGAACACCCTCTCCAATCGTGGGGACCATGAGCCCGAGCCTAGAGGCTCCCTCAGCTGAATCAGCCCATAGTGCTACGGACCAATGATCCAGGGCAAGAAATACCCCTCCACTTTCAAAGCACCGAAGGACATCGAGAAGTATGACCCCACGTATGATCTAGCGGTGTGGATCAACATGTACCTCATGGTGATGGGGATCGCCGGCCATACGGATCTATCGCCGCTTGCAACCTCCCCCTGATGATGGAGGAAGCAAATTGCCAAAGGATCAACACCCACTTGTGGGAAGATTTGTGAGATGCCTTCGTCAGGCACTTCGAGGGCTCCTACACCTGCGCCACCACCATCAAGGACCTAGAACGCTGCACCTAGGGACCACGAGATGCCTTCGTCAGGCACTTCGACGACTCACCACTGGGTCCAACGGTGGAAGGACATGTGGATAAATGCCTCCGACATCCACCAGGACACAACGATCCACTTCTTCAAGAACGTGTGTTGGTATGAACCCCTGGTCACCATGATCAAGAGGATTCACTTCTACTCGCTGACCTAGCTGAATATTTCACGAATCTATGGAAGTACCAAATCAAGCTTAATACGGAGAATTGGAGAGCCGCCATGCCTACCGGCTAGATGCTAGGGTACGTGGTCTCCAAACAAGGCATCAAAGCAAACCCTTCCAAGATCAACATCATCGTGTGACACGGGAAGCTTGAGTGCCTATGTGATGTCCATAAACTGGCAGGGGAATTCGTGGCTCTTAGTCGCTTCATCCCCCTTCTCGGTGAGAAGGCAACACCTCTCTACCAATTGATGCGGAAGAACCCCACTTTTGTGTGAGATAGCAAGGCCGACATCACACTCAAATTGCTGAAGGAGGTACTACTCGCGGTGCGAGTACTCGCCGCTCCTACGAATAAGGAGCCAATGCTCGTCTACGTCATGGCCTCCAATCGAGTCGTCAACGCCATGATGGTCCTCGAGCAACCTGAAGAGGGCAAGGAGCGCCCCATGCAGCGCCCCGTCTACTACCTCAGCGAGGTCCTCACTGATTCGAGGCAACGCTACCTGTAGTACTAGAAATTGGTATACGCGGTCTTCCGAGCCCACCGAAGGCTCCCTCACTACTTCCAGGAGCACCCTATCATGGTTGTTTCCTTCGCCCTACGGCAAGAAATCATGCGCAATTGCGACGTGACTAGGCGAGTCGCCAAGTGGACCGTCGAAATCGGCTTCCGCAACATCAAGTATGAGCCGCACAAAGCCATCAAGTCACAAGCCCTAGCTGACTTCCTCGCCGACTGGGAAGAAGTGCAGCAGTATGAGACGCTGACTGATCTCCACTACTGGTCCCTCAACTTCGACAGATCCAAGAACTCTGACGGTGCCGGGGCTGGGATAATTCTCACCCCCTAGGGCGATATGATCTGATACGTGCTGCAGCTCAACTTCACGCCCTGCACCAACAACATGGCCGAGTATGAGGCTCTCCTCCATGGCATGTGGGCCGCCAAGGTGATGAACACCAATCACCTCAAATTCTATGGCGACCGTGACCTCGTCGCCGCATAAGTCGCTGGCACCTGCGATGTAGTCGCCACCAACATGATAGCATAATGCCAAGCGGGGGACAAGCTAGGGGCTATTTTGCTGGCTACTTTGTTGAGTGGATCGATATCTGGAAGAATGAGGAGGCCGACGCACTCTCATGCATTAGATCGGCTCGCCAAATACCACCACCGGGTGTATTTCTCGACATCATCGACAAGCCATCAGTCTCCCCTCCAAAGGAGATCAACATCGGGATCCCGTTGTAGCCCGAATCTGCTCTAGTCGCCATGGTGACAGAACCCAGTGACTGGACCGAGCCCTATGTCGCCTACCTCGAGCACAAGATCCTGCCCAAGGTCGAGACCAAAGGACAACCTGAAGCCAAGACTACAGGTCCCCCTCGGGTGTACGCCAGGATGCTAGGTCGAAGAGCTCCCCTCCATGCTATGGGGAATTCACACCTCTATCAACCGATCCATAGAGTTCACCCCTTCTTCATGGTGTACAGTACTGAGGCCGTCATGCCGACTGACCTTGAGCATGACTTGCCTGGAGTCATCCATTACACGGATAATACAATGAAGCCTCCCGCCAAAACGGGATTTACCTTCTTGACGAAGCACACGACCTAGCTTGCTCTTGCACCTCCATCTACAACCAAGTACTTAGCTGCTACCATAGTCGCCGAGTCCGGAGTCGCACCTTCCAGGAGGGCGACCTCGTCCTGCGACTGATCCAGTACAAGAAGGGCATGCACAAGCTCTCTCCTCCATGGGAGGGGCCATTCGCCATCGGGAGAGGCCTTGGCAATGATTCCTACTACCTCATTGACATCCGAGGTGACAGCCAGCTCGATGTTGAGCGGACATGGAACGTGAACCTACTCCGAAAGTTCTATACATAGAACTAATACTTGTACTCCTTTGTACCGTTGATGAATAAAAATATTGTCTCCACAAATTGTGTGTACTCACCATTCCTTGTGCCAATAACACTCGTACAATTAAGAAAATATGCTAACTACTGTAGTCAACCCTTGGTTGTATGACCGGCATGGCTAAGTAGTGCGGCTCAAGGGCACCGAAAAACACTCGGGCCTTGCACTGTCCATGAAAAACACCTACCCGGAGCCACCATCCGAGTCACCTTGCTCAACTGGCTTTTCGAGCCAAGACCACCGACCGTGCTTCCCACAACACCCTGTCCTCCTCATCCTCGGATGCCGCGACTTGAACGGATGCTCGGGGACTCATTCAAAAATTAACCTGCATGGAACTTGGGAAAACACCAAGTATGAGAGCACTCCTTGGAATCACGAAGCAAATGGTTCCCTGAGCCGGGAGGAGAGACACACTACATATCAAACAAGCCACCCCGTCCTTCCCTGCCATGGGCATACGACTCGAACGGTTAAGTACCACACTTGGGGACTCATCAAATTCGAACCCGCGCGTGTCTAGGGAAAATAACATGTACATAGTACCCTTGGTTCGCCATGCGACTGGCTCCACGAGCCATGGCAAGTTGACCTAATCTACTAGAACAGCTTCCAAAACACACTGTCCCTGTTAACCACGTGCGCGTGACATAATCCCAACAACAAATATTCTCGGGGACTCACACAATACAAGCAACCAAGTAACACACTCAAATAATGATAGACTCCACGAGCCAATACGAGTTGGCTTATATAATAACAAACAAGTCACAAAATATATTGTTCACTAACAAACTCTTTACAAAAAGGCAGTCGACAACAAATCTACATTACGGATTCATCTCAAATTTTGCAGGTTGTGACGAAGAGGCACCATCCGTGCCCCTAACCCTCACAAAGGGCTTCCACGAGTTCACAGGGTAGGTCATCAGCGACTTCACGATGGATGACTAAAATGTCCACTCCGATGGAAAGTCACGATACTTTCTCTCGGCATCATTTGGCACCACCCGCGTCTCCTGATATGGTAGAAGGTCTCTCATCGCCAAGACGAGCTCCGCGTACGAAGCGACGTCCGCATAAAATTTAAGACGTTAGCAATCTCCACCTTGCCGGTCTCCGAAGGAAATCCGCTGGTGACATCGTCAAGCTCGAAGTCCTTTAAAAAGTGGGCGAGCCCAAGGCTCAGCGCCACAATAGCCCTGCGATGGAACACATACCGCGTCATCCACTAAATGAACATGGGCATCTCTTCAAGGTATTTCCACACCTCTGTAAACCTCCCAGGAATCACCTCGGTGGGGGTGATTCCCTAGAGAATGGCTCGAACGCACATCGCCGATGCCATGGCCGTGTTCAGAACCATTATCACACACTGCTCGGCTCTGAACGATTGCACTGCTAGATCTCCTTGGCCTATAACATCTGCACAATGTCAGATCATCAAGCTCTAATGACAAAACCGCTTGGGGACTCCCCCACTCGGGGACTAGACCCATCCGTAGATGTGCTACTCGCAAATAAAAGCATACAGAAGACTTACCTAGGAGCCTGCTGATACGTTGCAAATGTATCTATAATTTTTTATGTTCCATGCTTGTTTAGTATCTACTTTGCTTTGGTTTGTCCACACTTTGAGGTACTTTTATGCATTTTCTGGAACTAACCTATTAACAAGATGCCACAGTGCCAATTGCCTCTTTTCGGCTATTTTTGGTTCCAGAAAGACAGAAATGAATATTCTCGGAAGATAGGACAAAAGCCAATATGCCTATTTTTCCCGGAGCAACACGGAAACACGAATCAGAGACGGAGTAGGGCACCAGGGTGGGCACACCATATGGTGGCACAGGCTAGCCCTGGCCGTGCCACCAGGTGGTGTGGTCCCCTGGTCCACCCACCAACCTTGCCTGCACCTATAAGAAGCCTCCCGATGCAAAAACCCTAAATAGTCCAACCTCTAGCCACGAAAAGTTCCACAACACCGCCGCCACCGAAGGGGAGATTTGGGGGACAGAAAGTCTCTGTTCCGGCACCCTGCCGGGACGGGAAAGTACCCCCGGAGCCATCTCCATTGATCTCCACCACCATCTCCATCGCTGTTGCTGATTCCCATGATGACGAGGGAGTAGTTCTCTCTCGAGGCTAAGGGTTCTACCGGTAGCTATGTGTTCATCTCTCTCTCTATGCATGATCATATTGTGATCATGAGCTTTGTAATCAAGTAGATCTACCTTGCTACTCAAGTGCTTTAATAGATCTGTGCTCTCCCCATGTGTGTGAAAGTGACAACGTGCACACCATGGTGGCACTTAGGCTAGAGATTACAAATACTTGTTATGATTTATATTTGGAGTTGGATGTCTCTATGAAATTGTGGTGTTTGTTGGAACCATCTAGCGCTCAAGGTGACAGTGTGGGGTTATCTAGATGCGGAAAGCAAACTTTGAGGAGTGCTGTTATAGCCCTACCATGGATTAGAGTGTCCAACCGGAGAGTAGTTCAGAGTAGTATCATGAAGAGAATATATTTATATGAGAGTGTTCACTAGTGAAAGTATGATCCCTAGGACATATTTCTAAGCATTGAAACACCGTTTGCAACTAGATCGGTTACATGTTTGCTTGCTTCCATCTTTATTTCAGTTTGCCTTTAGTCTCTTCCACGCCATCAAGCTATTTTCTGGCACTCTAACCACTTATAATTATCCATACCACTTGTATTTCACTATCTCTTCACCGAACTAGTGCACCTATACACCTGACAAGTGTATTGGGTGTGTTGGGGACACAAGAGACTTCTTGTATCTTGATTGCATGGTTCCTTGAGAGGGATACCTTTGAGCACTTCCTCCCTGAGTTCGATAAACCTTAGGTAATCCACTTAAGGGAAACTTGCTGCTGTTCTACAAACCTCTACACTTGGAGGCCCAAGAACTGTCTACAAGAATAGAAGTGCGTAGACATCAAGATATTTTCTAGCACCGTTGTCGGGGAGGTAAGGTAAAAGGTACTCACATCATCTGGCTACTAAACTATCTTCTAGTACTGTTGCTGGTGTGTGAGTGCTCGAAGTTATTTCCTTTAGATTCTGCAATTTTGTCTTTTCGTTTCCTGTTTTCACTAGTTAGGCTTAATGGAAAACAACAACAAAATTAGAGAGCTTTATAGTATTTATCTTGAGTTAGAACATTAAGTGTTTGAAGAGAAAATTAAAAAACCTATGGAACTTTATATGCATGCTAATAGCAATATTGTTAGTATGAATTCTTTGGACACCATTATTGCTAATGATATGGAATAGTCTAAGCTTGGGGAAGCTAGTTTTTATGAAAATGATCTTTTTAGTTCCCCAGCTTTGGAAGATAGCTATTCTATTGCTTATGATGATACAAAACCTCCAATATATGATGAGTACAATGATGAATATGATATTTTCAGTCCACCTACTATTGAGGAGAAAATTAATTATGATTACAATATGCCTCCTGTATTTGATGATTATGGTAATGAGAATAATAATGATAGCTATTTTGTTGATTTTGCTCCCACTATAATTAATAAGAATGACTATTCTCATGTGGAGAGTAATAATTATTATATGCATGTGGCTCATGATAAGAATGTTTTATGTGATAGTTATATTGTTAATTTTATTCATAATGCTACTGAAAGTTATTATGAGAGAGGGAAACATGGTTTTATGTATCTCAATAATATTAGGTTTCCCCTCTTTATGTTGAAAGTCTTGAAGTTACACTTGTTTTGCTTTCCTATGCTTGTTGCTTTGTGCTTTAATGACTTGTTTCTTTACAAGATTCCTATGCATAGGAAGTGGGTTAGACTTAAATGTGCTTTGAATTTTCTTCTTGATGCTCTCTTTTACTTTAATTCATATTTCTTATGTGAGCATCTTCTGAAACTATCATGCCTAACTTAAAGGCATTAAAGAAAAGTACTTATTGGAAGATAACCCAAAAGTTTTAGATCAGTCTTGGAAGTTATTACCTCTGTAATAACCGCTCCTTACCCTTTTTATTTGCTTTTTGTGCCAAGAGTAACCTCTAATGAGAGAGAAGTAATGCTTGGGAAAGTTTATGTCCTGAAACAGATTTTTGTTCTTCACTGTAAAAATTCGTGTAAAATCTTTGTACGTCGGGTTAAGGCGTGAATGTTTTTTTTATTCTGCCTTAGGTTGTTATATAACTTTTGTTAGTTCATCACTTTTTTATTTGAGCAAAAGAAGGTCTTCGAATTTTTTTTTTCTTTACCTACTGGTCTGTTTTGACAGATTTCTGCCATTATTTGCATTTGCTTCTTGTTGGTTCCTTTTTTAGTTCTATTGGGGAATTGAGCTTTTTTAAGGAAGTGCTACAGTGGCTTGTGTTTTAGTGGAAGTTTTATTGGTGTTGAAACTTAACCCAAAGACTTATTATCTTGAGTGCACTAATGTTGCTAATAAAGATTGTGTGAAGTTTTGTATGAAGGAAAAATTTCAGGTGTATGGAAGGAATGAGTAATGAGATGAAGAATGGACTAAAGCTCAAGCTTGGGGATCCCACGCGTGTCACCCCAAGAAATATCCAAGAAGTACAAGCGTCAAAGCTTGGGGATGCCCAAGGCATCCCCTTCTTCATCAATAAAAATCTCAGGTTTCTTCCAAACACTTCATTTTTATTGTTTCATGCACAGTTGTGTTTTTCTTGGAGCGTCTTTGTTTTTGTTTTTAGTTTTATCTTGTCTATCTTCCTTAAATAAGTTGGTTGGATTCCAACACACTTCTTTGGGAGAGAAACATACCCTATTATTCATTGTTTAGAACACTCTAGTTTTCATTCTTATTGTTTTGTGAGTGTTCTCTTTTGCTAGCACTGTGTTTAGCCTTAGTTTTCTTGTGCTTTCAGCTTAGAACTTTTTAGTTATTCCTTTTGGATTTGTGAGACAAGCTCACTAATCTTTATTTATTATTATCTCTGCGAGTTCTTTCAAATAAGTTGGTTTGGATTGGAAATAGTAGGAAAGTTCATGCTTAAGTTGTATAAAAGGAGTTTGTTTTTGACTGTGGCTTAGACTTTGTCATGTCATGCTTGATATTGTTTTGGCTTTATGCTTAGTGCTTTTTGCGGTAGCATGACATGTTATAAACAATTGAGATTGCTTAATGTGCCTTGAAAGAATCATGCGTTGTTTTAGCATATTAAAGCATAGTATTGTGGTATTCTCCTGTGATGATTTACTTGGGTTGACTTGGCGCATGCTCAGACCATGTTATGACTATACCAAGTCACAATAGCCTCTATGATCATTTAGTTTTCGACTTGTAATATCACTTTATACTTTAATTAATGTTGTTTTGGAGCTTTGCATGATTATGGCCATTATTGCTCTCTTAGTTGGTCGCTCCTAGTCTTTTGCTAGCCTCCGTAACCAAGTATGAGTTCCACTCATGCATCCAATTCCAAATAAAACCAAGTTGTTCCAAAGAGTCCACCATACCTACCTATTAGCACTTTCTATTCCAAGTATATTCATGTTTTATCCACCTTCCAAATTAAACTTTTTATGAGAAAATTAGTGATTAAAGCTCTCATGAACTTGATGGCACACTTTACTTTCTTGCACTTAATAATCTTGAACCATTGTGTCCATCTTTGTTGCTTATATGCTTGCGCTTTATAAGTTGAAATTAGCAGAACCATGTATCATGGGGAACGCTTTCAACACTGCACTTGTACATTATACCCCGTTGATATCATGTTATTTTGCTTATGGATCCCGGCGGTGTGAAATAAAAGTGGAACTTGTAAGATCATGGAGTTTGTATGTGTGTTAGAGAAACGCCTGGGCCGCTAGCCTAAGCCATGCCTAATCATGGTGGAAACTTGCAGCATAACCATAATGAGCACTCTATGAAGAATCCTCAATAAAAACCTATGCAAATAGCAAATAAAAAGATCGCTGAGATGCTCATTGTCTGCTTGCCTTGTCATTTTGTTTATTGGATAACCCCTGTATCATGTGCAAGGGGAACCCGATGGCGGTTCTCCAGGATACATATGTACTTACAATGACAAGAGTTTACTTGTGACTAAAATTGAGTAGCATGAGGTTCAGTCTTCGTAAGTAAGGGGCATGAGATTTTGGCTTATAACTTGTCAAGCATATCCTCTTAGTTGTGTCACTTTAACCTTAATCACCTAAAGATGCTTATGATAGGGGCAATGAGAGCTGAAAGCTAATAAGTACCATAATTTTTGGAAGCTCTTTATGAAACTTGAATCCCTGCTTCCTTATATGAAGGCCTTTCTTTTACTTTTATGTTGAGTCTCCACCTTCTATCTTTATGCACCAACTTTGAGAGCATAGTGGCCATTCTTAGTTCTATGTGCATTGTCCCAATACTTGTTGATTGATTCATAATGTTGATATTTCTTGTTCTTAAACTATTAGTATCTAGTCACCCTTCTGAACTTTGAAGGTGTCCTATGCATTTATGTTTGCTACTCTATGAGGGACAAGCTGAATTCCACTATGCTATGTTTTCTTTATGTGAAACAAACAAACGTCTTGCAAAGCATGGTTATTCATGAATCTTTTGTTTGTGCCTTTTCATGTTGTAACATAGTTGCTATGTCTTATTGTTAGAACATTATCTTTCATGCTATGTTGAAGTACTATGATCCCAGCTATCAATGTTTTACAAATACTTTGATCATGTTTATGATGGTGCATGTCACCTCAAAAGTTATTCTTTCTTTTTATCACTTACCAACTCGAGGACGAGCAGGAGTTAAGCTTGGGGATGTTGATACGTTGCAAACGTATCTATAATTTTTGATGTTCCATGCCTGTTTAGTATCTACTTTGCTTTGCTTTGTCCACACTTTGAGGTACTTCTATGCATTTTCTCGCACTAACCTATTAACAAGATGCCATAGTGCCAGTTGCCTGTTTTCTGCTATTTTTGGTTACAGAAAGTCAGAAAATGAATATTCTCGGAATTGGACGGGACAAAAGCCAATATGCCTATTTTTCCCGGAGGAACACGGAAACACGAAGCAGAGACGGAGTAGGGCACCAGGGTGGGCACGCCATATGGCGGCGTGGGCCACTGGTCCACCCACCGACCTTGCCTCTTTGCCTATAAGAAGCCTCCCGATGCAATAACCATAAATAGTCCAGCCTCTAGCCACGAAAAGTTCCACAACACCGCCACCACCGAAGGGGAGATTCGAGGGACAGATAGTCTTTGTTCCGGCACCCTGCCGGGACGGGGAAGTGCCCCCGGAGCCATCTCCATCGATCTCCACCACCATCTCCATTGTCGTTGCTGATTCCCATGATGAGGAGGGAGTAGTTCTCTCTTGAGGCTAAGGGTTCTACCGGTAGCTATGTGTTTATCTCTCTCTCTATGCATGATCATATTGTGATCACGAGATTTGTAATCAAGTAGATCTACCTTCCTACTCAAGTGCTTTAATAGATCTCTGCTCTCCCCATGTGTGTGAAAGTGACAGCGTGCACACCATGGTGGCACTTAGTCTAGAGATTCCAAATACTTGTTATGAGTTATATTTGGAGTTGGATGTCTCTATGAAATCGTGGTGTTTGTTGGAACCATCTAGCACTCAAGGTGACAGTGTGGGGTTATCTAGATGCGGAAAGCGAACTTTGAGGAGTGCTGTTATAGCCCTACCAAGGATTAGAGTGTCCAACCGGAGAGTAGTTCAGAGTAGTATCATGAAGAGAATATATTTATATGAGAGTGTTCACTAGTGAAACTACGATCCCTAGGCCTTATTTCTAAGCATTGAAACACCATTTGCAACTAGATCTTTTACATGTTTGCTTGCTTCCCTCTTTATTACAGTTTGCCTTTAGTCTCTTCTATGCCATCAAGCTATTTTCTAGCACCGTTACCACTTATAATTATCCATACCACTTGTATTTCACTATCTCTTCGCTGAACTAGTGCACCTATACACCTGAGAAGTGTATTGGGTGTGTTGGGGACACAAGAGACTTCTTGTATCTTGATTGCAGGGTTGCTTGAGAGGGATACCTTTGACCACTTCCTCCCTGAGTTCGATAAACCTTGGGTAATCCACTTAAGGGAAACTTGCTGCTATTCTTCAAACCTCTGCACTTGGAGGCCCAACAACTGTCTACAAGAATAGAAGTGCGTAGACATCACCTGCAGTAGTTATACGTGACGAAAATTTTGAGCGCGGAGAATTTCCCTTGCAACCCCAAGATAACGGATTCAGAAACCTTACGCTCCTCCTCTGCTGCCACCACCGTGGCCTTCGCACTTTCCTTGGACGCGGACATCGCCGCCTTCGCCGACTCTAGCTCCACTACCAAAGCATAAGCTCTCTCTTCTACCACAGACACTGAGGCCTTCGCATCATCTAGATCGGCGACATGAGTGTAGCCCTCACGGGCATTGGCTAGCGCGGTGGCATGGTTATCTACTTAAAAGATGTACCTAGTCAACAATCGCCATGACAGTGGTCCAAGGTACGCCAGGATAGGAACTAACCTATGGTAGTTGGGAGCTGTCGATTGACTTGCTGAGCAGCTCGGTGTTCCATAGATTCATGCTACAACACTAATAAAAAACAAAATACCCTACAATCAACAAAGTTTCAAGACTAGATTCGCTACATTCTACCGACTCGACCCTCTGGGACTGGAGGATCTAAGATATCAAAAGTGTCCAGTCACTAAAATTTCATAACTAGACCCTCAGGGATTGGACAGACCTGGAGGGTTTCGCTTAGTAAGTAGTGGAGCTCAAATGCATCCATCGAGGCCATCGGAAATGCCCTACACCTAGAATGCAGTGGCGCCAACCCGACGCTGCTATCAAGGACTTCAGCCACTAACGGCGAGTGAGTATCAGTCGCCGCAGTCGAGGCCCTCGTCATAAATCACAGGAAGGTCACGGTTGTCGCTGCCGGCGCAGATGCCTTCGAGGGCAGGTCGGCCTTTGCAGGTTCCGCTTCCACCTCCTCATGTACCTTACCCTTTGGAGGGACCACGGCGTCGTCCCCCTTTGGGCCTGCCTTGGTCACCTAGGTAAGTTCGGTCTTCTTCTTTGCACCCGCCTCTAGCGCCTTGGTGGCCTCCCCCTTCCTATTCCTGGGAAGGTCGTCCCTGACCTCTGTCCTAGCCGATGGGACTTTGGCCATCATGGCACGATTAATCTTCTTGGGGCCACCCTGAAACACGCGGCGATTGGTGCTTCGGAAATTTTGAGCTGAACAACAAAATGTGACGAGCAAGAGGCCAAACTACTCACTTGGCGACCGGGATGAGGCGCATACCTATGCTAATATGTGCAGGATTTTCTAGTTCAGGACTGATCGAGCAAGTCAGTCTCGACTCCAACAGGCTCTCTTGTGGCTGTGGCAGCGTTGGGGCCACAGGTCTCTTCACTGACTCGGCCGTCGCCTCCAGGACCTCCGACTCCTTCACAGCAAGGGCCACCGACTTCGTCGCTATCGGGGCTTCTTACCCCTTCGCCGTGGCTGGGGCCTCTGACCCTGTATCTACGTCTAGATCCTCCAACTCTATCGTTGGTATCGGATCCTCTGGTGCCTTATCCGCGTCCGCAGCCTCCTCCCTGTTGGCTTTATGTTCAGACTCGAATGTCGCTGATGGCTTAGCCACCGATTTTTCCAATGGCCTCGCCTTCAGAGCAGGTTTGATCAGAGTGGGAACCCTTTAGGATCTCTACTTGTTGATGATGTCCATGTTGTTGTCGAGTTCCTTGAGGCTGCGACTGCCCTCGATCTTGCGCCACTTTTGGCCATGAGTCTTTCATGGTGCGGAGGTAGTCTCCTACGCCTCCACGACCTCCGCTTTGCTCCTAGAGTCCTCCCCTTCGTCCTCGTCCAAGACCTCATCAGGAACTTCCTCGTCGAGCGGAGGAAGCCAATTCTCGATGATCTAGAAAAGCTGAGAATAATAAGAGAAGTCAGTGATTCGATTCAAGCAAGTGAATGGGTGTTACGACTGTGAGCATAGAAGGCTTACCGAAGGAGATTTCCTCTTTCTGGTTGTATATGGGTGAAGCCCAGTAGACGTGTCGGTGAACTTCACATTAGTAATTTTCTTCAAGGCCGCGACGTAGTCCTCCGTGGCCCATCCTTGGCTGCTCAATCTCGTCGGGTCCGACAACCCGGTGTATTGATACATCCAATGGGCTCGGGTGGCAAGTGGGACCAATCGCCACCCAAGCCAACAATTTTAGAGGTTGATGGTCTCCAACCCCTCGTCCTCCAGCTCCTTGATCCGGGAACACATCACCTCCACGACCATCCTTTGGTCGCGGGGAAGCTTCTTCACTGATAGTCTCTACGACTCTCTCAGTTCTACGGTGTACGCCGAGATCACCACCTCACTGGTAGGGGTGGACTCCCTCACATAAAACTAGTACTTTCTTGATTCGTTCACCGTCTTTTTCGGCGGCATCAACTTCAGGAACTTGGCGTTGGGCTTCAGCTAGAAGGTTATGCCACCCACAGCCAAAACAGGGGCGCCCTTCCCCTCGCGGATGATGCGTCCATGAGATAACTCTAGCCAGAGGGGATAGTAAGGCCGACACCCCAGATAGCACTCACAGAACATGACAAAGATGGCAAGCTACTCGATGTTGTGAGGCCCCATATCAGAGGGCTTGATGTAGTAGTATGCCAAGAATCAACGAAAGAATATTGAGGTGGGAAACCCCAATCGCCTTTCTAGGTTACAAAGGAAGCAAATGAACTCCCCCAACTATGGCTTTGGTTTGGTCTCAATGGCCCGCAAGGATCCGCCAATTTCCCTTGACAAGGATCCCAGCCTCCTAGACTGACTACAGCACGGCCGTGGTGCACTTGGATTTTCCCCACAGATCTTTGGTGGGCACCATCGGAAGAGGGTTGTTCGATCTGGATGTTCTGGATCAGAAATGGTTCAAGAGGAAGAGGATGGGAGGAGGCGGAGAAATGTGAGGAAGGTCCCTACTTTTCTCCGTCACTCTCCTTATATAACGGGACAGTCGTGGGCTAGCCGTTACTTCACTAGAATTCCACCGAAGTTACCGTTGGGATTACCCAATGGCTAGTTTGACTAAGCTGACGGTTCAGTTTCGGCCAAATTGGTCATTTGACTAGCTTGTTTCACTTACCCATTCAGATTGTCTAGGCGAGGTGACTTGAGCACATTCCTACTCGCCAAAGCTACGACTGAAGATATGCAAAAAAGCTTCTCCCTTCATTGGAGGAGTTCGCCACCAATTCGACTAGGCGTCCACTCGGACTCGCCTACTCCGACTGCCAAGTCAACACCTCCGCCGAACCCCTGCCACACTCAGGGAGTACTAATGGGGATATACCAATCTAGGTATGCCTAGGATGGTGATTCGACTGACCTTGTCCCACATCGAGTGGGCTTGCAGGTATGACGTTTAGAAGGAGACTTTGAAGAAGGCCCGGTGACTGGAAGTTGAAGGCCCGAGACCCTAGCTAGGCCCAATCGGATTAGGTCAAATCCTCCGAAACCTAGACTGATTCGGTTGTAATTATGTAAACCCTAGCAAGGTGACTCTATATAAACCTCCCTAGGGATCTAATTGTACTTACATCCTATTAGCTACCCCATCCGAGTGACTCACTGCCTAGCCTCCGAGCTCATCGATCTTGTAATCTACTCGCCAATAATACAATCTAGCAGGAAGTATGTCTTCACCCTACGGGGGCCGAACCTGGGTAAACCCGTATGTTTGTTCCCATATCATTCCATAGATGGCGACTCACTCTTGCCCCCAATCATATCAATAGTTACCTCTGGTAGCGACTGCCATGGTCATTCCCACGACAAACAAGGTGGGTGACATAGGTACGATTACTCGGATGCTTATGATTCGCTACCCTGTATTGGGTAAAAGGCCTACAACCCATGAAGATTCCAGATGACGGCCCAAGGAAGCAACCGACAAAGGCTCTGATTTTATTAAGAAAGAGACTATAAACCGACATCGTGTTGGTATTGTAATCACTCATGTATGAAACCTATCCGCATATGGCTTTGAGACCTGACCTATTATATATAGGACGGGAGAAGCCCAAGCGAGGGGACACAGAAATCTAGAGGACAACTTGTAATAGCGTACTCACTCGATATTTAGGCGACATTGTCTTCATTGTTTCCCTAACATCCGACGAAATCCCCAGCGTTCTCTTTTCCGCGAAATCCCAAGTCCATCATCATGGGCATTGCCAAGGTTACCCCTTGTCAATTGGCACAGTCTATGGGAATCCTGAATGCTGGAAACACGGATTCGGCAGAACACTCTCCACCAAGCATCAATTCGACGAAAGTAGATCCACACCTGCCCACCCATAAAGCTACCCCAACAGAAGAACCGGAACATTCCATCAGATCCTCAATGGAAGTCGAAGCACATATCGAAGCAGGCAACGAAAGTGAGTAGATCGAGATGAACCTGGGGGATCTTGATGGTCTTTATGACAATCTCTCCTTCGGATCGGACCCACAGTTAACCCACCACACGAAGCAAGCCTAGTTAACTTGGAACCCAAAGAAAGCAGCGAAAGCATCGACATCGGAATTCATATGGCGGGAATCTATCCAGAACAGAAACTGATGGACTTCACTAGATCATCTGATAGTGTCTCCATCAGTACAAACGACGATGTTACTAGTCCATATGCCACCCAGCACCAAGTATGCGTGATCATCGGAGACGCCACAACCCAGCAAGACTCCAATGGTAACCCAATTCTTAATCCAGATGATATTCTTTCAAGCCATAATGTAGGAAGTGAAGACAATGAACGAAGTTGAGGTAATGGGGGAGACCCAACAGCCAACCGTGTAAATCGCGAAGAAGAACACCCGTGCGAGGGTGAGAGGCAAACCCTTAGCTTACCATCTAGTGCATGGGAAAAGGAAAAAGCAACAATTTTGGGTGCAGTCCGAATGACAGCGGATGCTACCCACGAAGATCTATTGGCATACCAGTACCTGCTTCATCGCAAAAAGAGAGACCTCCTCCAGATGCAGAGGCAACTCGACAAAAGGAAGAGGGTAGCCGACGAATCTAGCCTACGACGAGCGCAGTTAAGCTCCACCCGAGGATCAAGGAGCGTAATAGGAGGAGCATCGCCAAGGAGAGGAACGTCTAGATTACGAGGTATCCCCGAAGAAGAGAGAAGCGGAATAATCCGAGACCTTGATCTGTCATTCATGTCCATAGACCAAGCTGGAAATATCAAGGCAAAAGCAGCTCAGGCGGCCATCCTAGCCACACAAACATATATAATTACAACGTAGCCCGCACCCGACGAACCTCGCGTGGCCCTTCACCGTTCCGCCCTGATGATCCTCGGTATAGTACGAGAATCTCTCGCACAAGAAGACAAAGGAACCACACGACAACCCGACAGAGCCCCACGCTACCGCAGCAGCCCTCGGAACAGAGGTCATACTCGACGATCACGATCGCCACATCGGGCCCACTTTTCAGAATCAGAACCGCGAAACAATGCAAGAAATGACATCACCCAGCGATGGATCGAATCCAGAGAAGAACGCAACACCCGAAGATACCATGACGGCGAAAGCGAAGTAGAACAAGAATTATGCGGAGCCAGTTGCTTTACCCGACAGGTTCGCAAAACTCTATTGCCAATATTTTAAGTTACCCCAAGATCACCAAAAGTATGATGGTCTTCAAGAACCCGAAGCTTGGCTGACAGATTACCTAGCAACCGTCAGACTACAAGGCGGATCCAAAGCTACAACAATGCAAAGCTTGCAACTGCACCTAACTGGTGCGGCATGCTCCTGGCTAAAACAATTACTCGAAGATTCTATTAGCAGCTAGAACGATCTTGAGGACAAGTTTATCAGGAATTTCCATTCCACGTTCAAGCGACCCGCGTCTTTGGAGCAATTACGGGCCTGCAAGCAAAAACCTGGAGAATCAATACGAGCCTTCATCCAATGGTGGAACATCATAAAAATTTCGGCTAAAGCCATATCCGATGAAAGAGCAATCGACGCCTTCAACGACGGACTTCGTAGGCATGTGTTCATTGAAGAACTAGGACGGATAAAGCAAAATACAATTTTGCAGCTGATGGACATAGCCAATCCACGGGCTGATGGAGAGGACACAGTACACAACAAAAGAGCCCGCTCACCCGAAGACGACAGAGATAGGAGCAATAATGATCGGAGACGACGAACCAATAATGGATATCATACACCAAGTTACGTTGCAGCAAGTTTCTCTGGAGGGGACAATCGACAAAGTGACCATTACAACACTGGATACCCTAACAATACGGACAACATAAGTGGAAGCCAGTCACACCAATGATACAAGACGAAAAATTAAGACCCACCTATGTCAGTAGGACAAATGTTGGAAGGACCTTGCAATATGCACTACTACGTCTACTCAACAGGGAAGAGGCAGTCAAATCATCTCCTAAAAGACTGTCGAACATTCTTAAAAATGCAAGAACTATGCAACACAAGGGCAGCCAAAGTAGCAAACCGAGGTTACACTACTGCACCCGATGCTTTGGCCATCGGCGTGCCACCACCGCCGCAGGGGCATTCGGTAGTAGGGCAGCCGCAAAGGACAATACACCAAGACGACTAATACCCTAGGTCAAAGGTAGCAATGTCGATGATCCAGAAGGGGCCACGCTCTAACAGAACACATAAATTGATCATTAGACAAGTAAATTTGGCAGTAACAAAGCCACCTCCTACACCGGAGTACCTCCATTGGTCAGAACACACCTACAAAAAGAAAATGGCGGAAGATCAAATACGCAACGGTCTTGCAAAAGTAGCATGCATGGCCTCCAATAACGGTCCCGCATAAAGAAGACCCACTGATTGAAAAGACATGAGCACCATGACACAGAAGATGATGAAGATCCCCAAGAACAGAAGCCGAAGTTCCTTCAAACAACCTCCATTTAGACGCATTTTATATTCAATAAAGGCCAACGGCCAGGCGATCATGCCCTCGCAATGTAGTCCTACCCATTATTATCAATAAACAAGGAAATTATTCTGCAAAAGACAAACTTCTATGGCACACGAACATTAGTTCGTCGGGTCCCTAGATTAAAATAATACAACATGCAATCAAAATCTCGTATAAAACATACGACATTTTTGATAAATGTCTATACTATATTTCGGCTAGACAGTACAAGGTTGCACAAACAAGTAGTCAAATCTCGAAGTTAACAAAAAAATTCTTCGTCTGCTTCTAAGAACCTACGCACAATCCTAATGGCGGGTCTACGAGCAACAGCGTAATGAGGTGCCATATAAACAAGGTCGCCATCGGAAGAGGGAGGCAGACCCAAAGATATAACGTCCAGATCCAATGTCGGGTGATGCGCATGCACCCAAGAGAGCACGAGCTTGGCACGAGCCACAAGCTAAAGCTACACATAATGGTGGATCCTCTCACCTTGTCGAAACCCCGCAATTAAATCTGCCAATATCTAAGGCTGAGGATCCGAAGGAAACATGACATTGTAAACAATAGACAGAGATCTGCGGCAACACTTGACAAATTGCTCCAGCTCCGATATGCCATCCTGCAGCAGCTCCATAGTGTAGGCACGACGGTGATCAGTCCAAAAATCTGTTTTAGAACTTTGAGAGGCAGACACAAGAGTGTACATCTGGTTGCACAAACGCTAGGGTTCCTCCCTCTCGCACAATCAAATGGCTATAGATCGGGGAGAAATTAATTTCTAGCAAGACGGGAAAAGCAACCGAAGAAAAAGACAACTTACACAACAGCTTTTCGCTCATCATGGAGATTTCCTCCAAGAAAAAAGCCTCGCGGTTGAGGGCCTAGAGTGTTTTCGATTGGGAAACATCCACCATCGATTGACCAACCCATAGTTTTCCTTCAATTTTTTTCACCGTTTCCATCTTTTCAGCATACAATGGTGGGTCATACGCACTATGGTGGAATTGGTCGCACCTACTACAACAGAGGATAGAACAACACCCGACAGTTGTGCGAGACCAAAAGGAGTCGAAGTATCATTCAAGATCTGACAGGACAAAAAAATATGAAACATTCAGCATACAAAAGCAAGCTCACACGCATATATTCAAAAGTTGCTTTCTGTAAAAAGAAGCAAAGGGAGGCTAGATTAGTTCAAGGTTCATTACAATGAAGGGACACACGATAAAAGTTACAAAACATAGCCTCCGACTCTGTATCCTTCAAAGACAGGGTGGCACTAGCGGAAGGAGTAGCCGAAGAAGGGGCGCCCATCATAGCAGGGGCAGCTGAAGAAGGGGCAGCAAGGTTCTCTGAACTCGAGCCCAGTCCTAGGAGCTTCCGAGAATATGTTCTGGCCCTCTTAATATAAGGCTTCTGGTCAACTACTTGGCCATTGGGGGTGACTGGGACAGAGGAGCTAACCTTCTCCCAGTAGACCTTCTCGCCATGCGCCATCGCTAGGTCCATCAAAGTTTCAGTGCCGCTCCTTGACTTCGTCAAACTATAACCAACAAGAGGGTCGGGATCAGCAGCGAAAATGGCAACAAGATCATGCAGGTTGTTCGGCACATCCTTGGTTAGAAATATTTTGGCGTGAAGATTCTTAAAGGCACGGCGGGATCAGACAAGAAGGTTGTGCCCATGAACACGGTTGGTGTCCAAGGTGCTAAGAACATCCGATAAAGGATCAACCTTCTTATCTTCATGCAACGTTAGGTCTTGGCCAGTCAATTATGAAAATAAAATAAGAAGGAAGGGATTGATTACCAAAGGGAAGAAATGAAATAAAGACACACAAGAGAAGAAAACTTACAGGTCAGAGAAGCATTAAGGGCCACCAAGTGCTTCCGAAGATTTTCATCTCGAATAGCGGCTTGCTTGGCCAGTTCTTCGGCATCCACCTTTGCTTTCTGCCTGACAACCTCCAAAGCCTCCTCAGCAACCCGCAGCTTGGCCTCCAGGTCATCGGCATGCTTCATCGCCTGGTCTCGAATAACTTCGGATTCTTTGGCGGTTATTGCATCACAGGATCATGAAAACCAAGGAAGAAAACCTTACAAGTATACCCCGAAAACAAAACAAGGGCATACCTTTCATTCCTTCGGCTTCATCATGAATCTTTATAAATCGAGAGGCCATGTCGACCATCTCGCGCATCAAAGGCTGAAGAAGAACATCGTAGCAAAAGATATCACGGCAAAAATAAAAGAGGCTACAGGAAGAAAAAGCTACAAATTATAGAGTGGCTTACATCTTTCATATCCACATCAACAAGGTTTTCTGATATCACCACCCCTTTACCCGCCGTTCTCTTCCTTTTTTGCAGCGGCGGCTTGGATGAAGTGGCAGCATCTTTCTGGATGACCTTCTCCAGAGGAGATTTCTTTGCAGAACAGCCCACTAATGCACGAAGAGGATATGCGGGAGGATCCTCATAATCACTGCAAAGGAACAACACAAATTGGAATAGGCGTGAGCAATAAAAATACCCGGTAAAAACGGAAAAAGAAGCAGTCGAACACATACGAAGACACATCCTGCGCAAGGCGGAACAAATTCACCTGGGCAGGAGTAGCCGCAGTCGGAGAAGTACCAAAAGGCTTGGAAGCAGCCGAGTCATCCGAGTCCTCGACCCTTTCCACATCATATGGGTGCTTCCTCTTTTTGCCAGCATGCTGCATGCGGAAATCTTCGGAGCCAGCCGAAGGAAGAGATGGCGTCTTTGAAGAAGATTCAGATGCAGAGAACTCGCCTTCCTCATCCGCGGAAGTCCCAGTCATAGGGAGATCATCAGATGAGGAAGAATGTGCAGTGGGCTCACAGCTTCCAGGAAGAGGAGGAAGTGAGTTAAGATGATCAAACTCCTACACAACTAGAAGACGCGGAAAAATGCTTGTCATCGAAAAAGTGTGCAAGTGCATCCACAAAAAAGAGAACGGAATAGGTGAAGGCAACAGAAATTTACCTCGGGAAGCCGGTTTTTCTTGCCAAATGGCTCCACAAGACAAGTTCAAAGAACCGACTTTTTGCGGTCAAAGTGGTGAAGCTCCAGACTCTATTCTCGTAAACCTTGAGGGCAAGGGCTTCCGAAGAAATTCTCATTGGGTCCTTCCTCCCGGTGTACGCCCACATGCCAGAAACTCGGGCTTGTTGCGGCTGGACACGAATCCGCAAAAAGTATGCCAGGACCTAGAGACCCGACAATTCCTTGACAACCTCATGCCATAGCTTCGAAATACGATCGACATAGGGCTGGATATTTGCCATTTTCCTCAAGTTTACGACAGATTTTTGACAGATTTTCTTAGCTTCAAAAGGGTCTAACCCGAAAGATTGGACTTCGAGTGGCTGATCCTTGACATAAAACCACTTGGACTTCCAACCTTGCACAGAGTCAGTAAGTTTGAAGTCCAAGTAATCAACGTTGGATCGGACAGAAAAAATGGTGCGACCAACATCATGGATGATGACCCACAAGTATAGGGGATCGCAACAGTCTTCGAGGGAAGTAAAACCCAATTTATTGATTCGACACAAGGGGAGCCAAAGAATATTTATAAGCCTTAACAACTGATTTGTCAATTTAGCTGCATTTGGAAACAATCTTGCTCGTAGTAGTTTATCTGTAGCAATAGTTTTGTAGTAGCAATAACAAAGTAATAGCAGTAGTAAAATAAAGACAGTAGTAACAATTGCAGTAAATAGTAGGATTAAAGCGCGGTAGTCATAGGGATGGATGGACGGGCGTTGCATAGACAAGACAATTCATGTAGCAATCAAGACATAGGGTATTTGCAGATAAATAAGATAAAGTATCCAAGTACTAAATAAGCATAGACATATGTTCCATATATAGTCATATGTGCTCGTAATGAGAACTTGCACAACATCTTTTGTCCTGCCAGCTTGTTGCAGCGGGGCCTCGAGGGAATCTACTGGCAATTAAGGTGCTCCTTTTAATAGAGCGCCGATGCAAAGCATTAACACTCTATGAACACACGTGATCCTCATATCATAGCCATCCCATCTGGTTATCCCGATTCTTGTCACCTCGGGGCCTTTGGTTCCGAACAACAATATGTGTATACAATTTGTTGGTAAATCATAAACAATAATATCCTCATGAATAAATAACATGTTCAGATCTGAAATCATGGCACCCGGGCCCTAGTGTCAAGCATTAAGTATAACAAGTTGCAACAATGTCAAAAAGCACTAACAATAGATACTAGGCACCATGCCCTAACAATCTGATGCAATTACATGAATGATCTCATCCAATCCCTACCATCCCCATAGCCTACAGTGGGGGATTACTCAGTCATGGATGGGGGAATCATGGATGGTTGATGGAGAAGCGATGGTGATGATGATGGCGATGATCTCCTCCAATTCCCCGTCCCGGCAGGGTGCCAGAACGGAGTTTCTAGTTCCGAATCGCCGTATCTGGTGGTGGCGGTGCAGCGGAACTCTATCTAGAAAAACATCGAACCCCCTCTGTTTTTAGGTCAGAGGGCTTATATAGGCGAAAGGAGAGGTCAAGGCGGAGTCCGAGGCGGCCACACCACCACCTGGTGCGGCCTAGCCTGGCCCGCGCGACCAGGTGGTGTGGGCCCCTCGTGGCTCTTCTTTGTCTCGTATTCTGGCTCTGTGAGTCTTCTAGCAAAATAGGAGTTTTGCGATATTTTCCGAGATTTTTCCTAAAAAGTTGATTTCCTGCACAAAAATGAGACACCAAGGCAATTCTCCTGAAAACAACGTTAGTCCGCATTAGTTGTATCCAAATTACACAAATTAGAGAAGAAACAATAGCGAAAGTGTTCAAGAAAGTAGATATGTTTTGGACGTATCAATGGACAATGGTGTCAGTGGCATTACGACGAATATAGAAGAATTATTTACAAAGGCCCCAATCGGGATGAATCCCAAGGAAACACTCACAAAGAGTGATGAAACAAGCAACATGGAGAATAGAATTGTGTATGAGTTGATAAAGCTGCACGCCATAGACAAACAAAAGGCCACGAAGAAACTCGTGGACAGGAAGAGAAAGACTGCGTAAGAGTAAAGGAAGGAACATTACCCTCCAGCCAAGCTCGGGGATGGGAGAAGCTGCATCTCCGGAGAGCTTGAAGGAGCACTCCTTCAGAAAGCCGGAGTTCCGTGCCTCACGGAGCACCCGCGTCGTGCACTTGGTGGGAGCCCACCCGGCGGACCTCTTCCTGGTGGCCTTCGCGGTGGCAGCAGAAGTCCCACCAACCTTGCTTTTGCCCATAGCGGTGAAAAGGGGGAAAAGAGCACGAAAACCGAAGTTCGCAAGGGAGCAAGAGCATGAGTTCGCAACGGGGCAAGAGCGCAAGGAGGAAGATGGAGCAGGAGGGAGTAAGGTGAAACAATAAAACACATATCCCTTCCCTTATAAAGAGCAATGACGTGAGGACTAAACCATTCGATGCAAAATCGAGCCGACAGAAGATCATATGATGATGACACGTGTTACAAAGGATCTGTAAAGGAAAATTTAAAAGAAGTTATGGCTGTGGTAAAAACAGAGAACAACACGTCACACCTCGATTTTCACGCAGGAGGGGACATGAAGTCAAGAATCCTCGCTGAATACACTATCACGTGTCATCATTACTCCTGCATGGGCCCATGTTCGACACGTCCCGTTAGGATGTTTTCTATGAAAATCAACATCATCAGGTATGTCATCATTGATGTAACCGTGGAAAACATTGCATGAGTTGCGGCTTGTTTTTAACAATACGACCCGAAGAAATTATATTGGAGTCGAAATAAATCCCTCCAGGAGAAGATTTGAGACTACACTCAAATATACAATATTACGACTATAGCCTCGGGGGCTGCTCCTATTAGGGGCACTGGTCGTGCACCCGATAAAAATATAGAAGCACTAGCATCATAAAATTAAGTTTTCAAGCTTATGTTATGATACAGTTATCCAAACATAGCCTTAGGGGATACTCCTATCAGGAGCGCTGGCGCGAACCCGATAAAGAAAAACAAAGGAAACATTCGACGACAGGTACTCCTATCGGGAGCAGGTTACAAAAAGAAAAAGTTCTTCAGCCACTATGACAAAAATCTGAATGATGTGTTCAGAAACATGAAGGTAAGACCCCAGGATTCGTCCTGTGTGGCCTGGTAATCGCACAAGAATGCGCTCTGTCTGTAAAATATCTGTACCAACGATACGATGAAAAATTCCGGCGGATGCATTGGTTAATTGATAAAAATAGAAAACTGGAATTCAGTATTCGGTAAGACCTCAATGGCTCGAACTGAATTACGGTAGTTACAAATTCCGGATTCGAGCCTGGGGACTTTAATTTGATGTAGGACAACCTTGTTTTTGTCCAGGAGCAATTAACTGATTCCCGGTCCGTCGGAAGCATCAGACTTGTTGTACCAAATCCCTATGAAACACAAAAAGCGATAAAAATAAAGGAAAATAAACTTTGAGACTCATCCTGAAACTACGATTCAAGTAGAGTCTCGGGGGCTACTGACATAGGTACGATTACTCGGATGCTTATGATTTGCTACCCTATATTGGGTAAAAGGCCTAAGGCCCATGAAGATTCTAGATGACGTCCCAAGGAAGCAACCGACGAAGGCTATGATTGTATTAAGAAAGAGACTATAAACCGACATCATGTTGGTATTGTAATCACGCATGTATGAAACCTATCCGCATACGGCTTTGGTATTCAGGCGACTTTGTCTTCATTGTTACCCTGACATCCGACGAAATACCTAGCATTCTCTTTTCCGTGAAACCCCAAGTCCATCATCATGGGCATTACCGAGGTTACCCCTCTCAGTGGGAAATATATACCATCGCCTAAGCATATTCAAGTGTCAAGAGCCCTCGATTAAGGGCAACCCAATGTATGTGCTAAAAACTCACAGGCTGGTTAGCTAAAATCAACCTTCTCAAATAAAAGCTTAACGGGAGACAACCCATTCTGAAATAAATTAGTTTTGTTATTTTCATGTTTTAGTTTAGTCGTTCTAACAAAACTATTGTAGTCATAATGTGTGGATAAAGCAGGCTAATATGAAGCCATCGTTTAAGTTTGAAGAAAAGTGTTGAAAATTAAAGAAAAATAAAGGGGCTAAAGACCTTAACAAGCATTGGTATGATGGGAGAACCCGTACCACGTTCCTGTACCAATGGATCAAGGAAAATAGAATATATTATTCGAGGCAATGCACCTAATGAGTTGTGGTACGACCGGAACGGTCCATACCCCGCGCCGGTACCGTGCATCGAAGGAATTGGGCGATTTTCCTCCTGAGGTACTGAGAATTTACACTAGTGCAATCAGATCCCACTGTACTGTCTTCTCGTACTGCTATCCAGGTTTGATCTCAAAACCCTAGCTTCGAATCCAACGGCGATGACCGTTGGTATGGGCGGGGTACGCCTATACCGCGCGCCCGTACAGACTGTGTCGCCCCATAAGAGCGATGGTGGCTGGTTGCAAGCCAGCCAACCATCTTCTTCCACTTATTTTTCTCTTTCTCTCTCAAACTCAAACCCGAACCTCCTAGAATTCTTGATCCTTCACCAATTTTGTTGGTTTGAGTGGGGGAATCTTTAGATAAGTAAGTTTCTCACCTGATCCATGCTTTATTTTCTGAAGTCCATGTTTGAATCCCTCACATTAGCTATCTAGATGAGTTCTTCATATTTCGAGATTATTATTGGTTCCTCACATTAGGATTTGTAGTTTCTACCCGTAATCATTTTCTTATATGACAGAAACCAGATGCCTATAGTTTTTGTTTGAAAATTTTCAGTACAATGAGTATTGGAACTATCTTCCGCACCTGGAAGGGCTCGAGAACTTCAGGAGCCTCGGGCAGCTCCAAGGCGCAGGGTGCAAAGAAGAGGCGTCGGGAAGGAGATGCTCTGAAGGCCACCCTGGACAAGGACTATAAGAGAGTGAGTGAACGCAAGGTTTTTCCTACCAAGTGGGTGTGCCATGATTTCCTCTCTCTCCAAGGTCTGAAGGAGGACTTCGACATGATGACCGTGAATGTCGACATGGTATCCATTGCCCTTCTCTCCCCTTACACCTATGAGCGCCACAATCTAGAATCCAACAATCCCCTACTTCGCCACCTTCTTGGCGAATACTATTTCCGGGAAGGGAGATACCGTGGCAATGGTAGGCCCTGAGATAAGTATTATTTATGTGGCTCTCCATCTAGATATGGAGCATAAGGTAAACTTTGGTTCTTTGCTCATCCAGCACTTCCGCGGACGAAGTTTGGCTCATTCGGGTGACATACGTTGTGGAGGTTTGATCACTTAGATTGCCTACCCAAGTGAGTTTGTCATGCCTCGTGAGAGAGCTATGGCTGGTAGTAAGTTTCTGGATAATGCTCACATGGCGAGCACCAAATTCATGGGGTCTTTATGCCTCCACACTCTATTCTTGTCTATCAATTTATTTTGAGCCTAATAGTGATGGTCACCAAACTTTTCTTCCATTTGTTCAAGCTTACCAGGAAAAGAAAATTGGCTCCTCATTGTAGAGGAATTCCATCAAGGAATGAGTACCTTGGGAAGGATTGTACCCCCGGGAGAGAACCCCGCTTGGGAGAACACGGGAGGAAGCCAACAACAGTAGCATGACGAGGATGAGGAGAGATATAACACCTTGGGCTAGGATGATTATGGTCACAAATATCATCATCAAAAAACATTTCTCTAGTACCACCAGCTGCATAACATGCCGCCACCTCAGCCAGGATTCGACTATGTCCCAAGAGGTGACTTATACCAGATAGCGCATCTCATCAGCAATGTGGAGAATACATTGTATGCCATGAATTCCAATGTCGTCACTCTCACCCAGGACTTCACCCACTTCATGTATGAGTTTCCGAACCAGTAACTTTACTAGCCATACCAGCAGTCACCGCCCAACGATGGTAGTGATAATTGATTCAAGATAGACCAATAGTCTAAGCTTGGGGAAGTCGAACTCCTCCCCACATTTTGCATTAATATTTTTATTTCTTCTTTTGTTTTATTTATTTTTCTTTAGTTGCATGTTTACTTTTAGTTTTAGATTGGTATTAGAAAATACAGTTTTTTTAGAATCGGCTTTTATCTTGTTTTGTGTGAAGTTCTCTCGGTTCTCTTTTTGATTTCTTGCAGATTTTTCACTTCAAATGACTTAGATATGGATAAGAACGCGAGGAGTCGATTCAAGTGAGAGATGAGCAAGCGAGAGGAGGTATCACATTCCTATTTTCCCTCCTTTTGTAAGTTTATTGATGAACATACTATGTTTGTTCGGTTGCACTTGAGTCCCACTCCACACTTAGCACGCTATCTTTTAAGACTTACTCTCAAGGCTAATGTCACTACTTTGGCTTCAATTTATGAAAATTATTCCTAGTTAAAAAAATAACCGCATATAATAAAATTCCAATCTTTTGAGACCAAGAGAAAGTGTCTTCTTGAAAACTTTGGTGCCATGTTTTTTGTCTTAAGGGCTTAATATTAGTAGCACTCAACCCCACATCTTGAGGATTTGACTTGATAACACCATTTGAAAAAGAATTGTTTGAATGAATGGACATTTTGCGGTTGTTGAGGTAGATGCCAACCTTGTCTTGCTTAGTTGAAAAGAATTTTTTTTATTGAAGAGAATTACAAGAGGACCCAAACTTCATGGAACTAACAACTCCTATGGCCTACGAACAATCTTGATTGCATCTCAAATTTCAGCTACGATTTCGGTAGACATTTGTACCGTTGCTCCGGTGTGCAAAATTTTAATTCCATGAGCCTAAATACTTGAGCAAAAGAAACTACCATCAAGATATGAGCTGAAATTGTTTGATCTTTATGAATGTCTTGGAATCACCTAACCACTTAAAATATTAAAGTTCTTGAAGAACAATGGAAGAATGGGATGTTGGGAGACCACGGATTTCTAAGTGGGTGTTAATAAAAACTCTAAGTTTATCCTTATTTTTAGATCAACGGGTGCACCACTAATTGGACTAAAGCATACTTGCTTAAAATTATTTTACTCTCATAAAAGAGGTTCGTTGAAAGAAATGATTCGCAATTCTAACCAAAATTTTGATAGTCTCTTTTGAGTTTAAGAATTATTAGCTAGCGAGTTATTTGCGGTTAGGAAGCAAACTTAAGTGCAATTGTTGAGTTATACTATGCTCATGTTTAAGGTTGCAGGATTTGTGACAATAGAATATGATACAACCTTGAACTTGTGTGTTTCCTCTCTTGAACTTATTTCTCGCTATTATTATTTATAGCTTTCTCACTCGAGGGCTAGTAACAACTAAGCTCCGGGACGTTGACAGCTCTACATTTTGACACTTTTTATCAAGGATTTTCCATTGGTTTTTACCAGTTTTCATTGATTTTGATCTTTTAACTAATGTTAACATCGCAAATTAGTGAAACCTTATTTTTTGTATTGTTTTCAGGTATTGAACACTTCTAGAAAATCTGAGAGCATTTATGGGCTAATTAAACCTAAATGAGCAAATCCCCAGTTGAAGACTCTTTCATTCGAGGCATCCAGAGCCCTTAACCACCACAAGTACGGTCGGAGAACACCCGTACGACCCGCCCGTACTAATCTCCTTCGCCTGTGTTATATATATACAAGAAACTTTCATGAAGGGAAGGGGACAAAAGACGAACACAACAGCCACAAACAGTCCCAGAAGAGACGAGATCAGATCTAGCAAAGAAGAAGAACACCACCTCATACATCGATGCTCCGAACCTCTCGATCATCAACTCCACCTTCATTCCCACTTGTATTGAGAGAGATTCCTATTTGCAATATTAGGGTTTGAACCTCTATTCCACTTTGTTTTATACTTGATTTGATCTCCAACGGTATTGTGGCTTGCTATGATAAAATGGAGATGATTTCTATTTGCAATATGATTAAGCCTTTGGTCTATTTTTCTCTCAAGTTTGTTCGGATGCGTCTTTCCGCAGGAGCCAAAGTTGCCCTTTCCTAGGTGCACATGCACCATCCGACGATTGACCTTGAGGAGATTTCGCAGGGACTTCCCGCTCAACTGGGAGGCGCCCTTGTATCCATGGCTCTGCATAATGAGACTACTCTCCATCCGTCTATCCAAATTATTTGTCATCTTCTTGAAGCTGATGAAGAATTTTTCATTAAGTTTCCCGTGTAACTTCTGATTTGTTTCCTGTAAAGACACATGTGTACTTGTAAAATGATTGTAACCTGTAATTTTTTGAAGTAAATATAATGCATTTATTGTCGAAGCTTTTTTAGCAGAGTACTTTTCGCATGAGACCTTTTCGTTAGCCTACTTCTAGTTAGGGTGAAACAACTACTCGGGTTATAGTGCATTGAGTATACTGGAACTCAAAGTTATTTTTTTTTAATGTTGCAACCCCTGAGTATCAGGTGTACCGGACTAAGCTATCTTGGCGAAGCCCCTGAGTGTCAGGAATATTACGATGATTAATTAATATAGCCCCCGAGGATCGGGTATGATGAATAATGAAATTTGAAACTAAGACTTTATTTAAGAGAACTTAGCTTTATTATTATCAAATTCAGAGGTACATGTTTTGGCGTGATTTCCTGGCCGTAGTCCTTATTGGAAGCAAATAGGAGTCTTGGCTAAGTAGCCTAGCCATGAGCCTTATTTAAAACAAAATGTACAAAAAGTAAAAGGTCCTAAGCGTAGAAACATCACAATTGTGCAACGTTCCATGAATTGGAGTACTTAACTCCTATCTTCTTGTTTTGGAGGCAATATTCTCCTCTAGGGATCACTTCTGTAATGATATAGGGCCCTTCCCATGGTGATTATAGCTTATGGTGGCCATCCTGCTTGAGGCGAATAACAAGGTCCCCTACATTGAAGGACCTAGGATGCAGTCGGCGACTGTGGTAATTGTGCAGGTTTTGCTAGTATATTGCCAATCTGGCAAGTGGAATGTCTCGGGCTTTGTCGAGTGCATCAACATCGTCTTCGAGTACCTCTATGGAGGCGGCTTCGTCGCATGTAGTGACTCATGGCGATTCATGGGTTATTTCTATTGGAAGCACAACCTCAGCTCCGTGGACCAGAAATAAAGTTGTTTCTAGCATAGAAGTGTTTGCAATTGTTCGTAGGCTCCATAGGACGGAGGGTAGTTCATCTACCCAAGCGCCTCTTGCTCTTTTGAGTGGATCCAGAAGCCTTTTCTTGATGTAGTTGCACACGAGCCCCTTGGCCTTCTACACCTGGTCGTTGGTTTGTGGGTCGGCAACCGATGCTTAGTTTAGTTGTATGCCGAGCTCTTTGCAATAATCCTTGGAACTCCCCAAAAGTGAAGTTGGATCCGTTGTCCGCAATGATGCCGTGCGGCACCCCGAAGCAGGACACAATCAAATTTATGAAGTTTACGTATGATGTAGCGTCTTGGCTCGTAACAGGCCTTACCTATATCTACTTGGTGAATTTGTCGACTGCGAGGAGAAAAAAGACGAGTCTGCTAGGAGATGATTTGTGGAGCTTCCCACCAATTGAATGTCTTGGAATCACCTCACCACTTAAAATATTAAAGTTCTTGAGGAACAATGAAAGAATGGGGTGTTGGGATGCCACGAATTTCGAAGTGGGTGTTAATAAAAACTCTAAGTTTATCCTTAGTTTTAGATCAACTGGTGCACCACTAATTTGACTAAAGCATACTTGCTTAAAATTATTTTACTCTCATAAAAGAGGTGCGTTGAAAGAATTGATTCGCAATCCTAACCAAATTTTTGATAGTCTCTTTTGAGTTTAAGAATTATTAGCTAGCGAGTTATTTGTGGTTAGGAAGCAAACTTAAGTGCAATTGTTCAGTTATACTATGCTCATATTTAAGGTTGCAGGATTTGTGACAATAGAATATGATGCAACCTTGAACTTGTGTGTTTCCTGTTGGGGGGATACCCCTGGGTAGGGTCGCGCTGGGGTATAAATGCCGAGTTAGCCGAGGTTCGGCAAGGTCAAAGCAAATGCTGGCCGAGTCACCTCAAGGCAGGCCGGATCACGGAGTAACCCGGACCAGGGACGTTCACCTTACATGGTCTCAACCGACTTAAGCCATAAGTCGGTAAGATATATCTAACTTGTATGCAGGAACAGGTATGTCCGGATCTACTATGCAGGATTCGGGTTATATCAAGCTTGCAAGAGACCGAAGGTATCTCGCTGGTCAAAAGGTGGCTGCCGTACGCGGAGCGTGAGCGAAGCGTACAGAGGCCAGACAACCGAGGCATGGCCGACAAAGGTGATGAAGCCAATGTCGGGTGACGCAAGCACCGCAGAGGCTCACGTAGCCTCTGCACGGGTGACGCGGGGGAAAAGTAACCAGGTCGACTTACTATTTTGGGAGGAGGCATATTTCCTGGAATATGCCTCCACGTATGCCCTATGTGGAGTCCTAGCCACCCCTATATAAGGAGGGCTAGGGCTTCTGTAGAGGAGGTTGATCCTAGACAGATTGGTTTCTGGGAGATTGCTTTTAGGGCTAGCTAGTGGCGAGAGTAAGAGAGTTCTTTCTTCCTCCTCTCCCCAATACAGCTCTGGGAGCATTTGTAACTGGAAGAGGAGAATCAAATACAAAGCTTCTGTGTGTGGAATCACCACACTATCCCTCCATGGATTCCCCTAGTGCATTTAGTCCCCACATTGAGCCTATACATGGCATCTGCCGTGACACCACCACGACAGTTGGCGCCCACCGTAGGGCTAGCGGCGCTAGCAGGGGTGAAGATCCGGATGGGAAACCTCATCGGCAGCGGCGAGCGCATCGTCTCCAGCCTCATTTAGCGCTTTGGACCGCTGGATTTCTTCAGCGACAATGCTGGCTGCTTCGGCACGCGTCCTCTTCCGCGCAACGGCCTCTTCGTCAAGCTCGGTGCGCACAAGGTCTATGTTGCCGTCGATGTGTCGTGCGTTCATCCGCGACACGTCGTCGAAGGAGGCGAGCCATCCCTTAGCGTGGTTCATGGGGCACGTATCACTCGCTCCCCGGACCGTGCAGAAGTGATGATGACTGTGCCAGCTGTAGGTGCGAGCAAGGATCCGACACCAGATCCAGAGGTAACACCTAAGGCACCGAGGAAAAGTAGAGGACCTCCACTAGAGAGGCCTGAAAATGTACTACAGCAAGCGATGGATAGCTTGGCCAATCCAGTAGCAGTAGCAGTGGATCCAGCTCAGGCACAGGCCGAGCTAGAGGAAACTAGGCAGAAAATACTAGAGGGTGCGAAATAGATAGCCGCGACTCAGCAGTCGTTGAACATGACACTTCGTGAGTACGCAAAGGCAAATAAAGTAGAAGCTGTAAAAGTGAAGGGGAGAAATCTCATGAGTGAAATGAACAGAGAGGGTGATACTAGGATTGAGGAATCAGAGAACTGTCTGTCCGTGGGGCTGTCGAAGTACAGTACCCCGGCAAAGAACCTGAGGGCGGCAGATGCAGCCGCATCCGAGTTAGAAGGTCTGACGGGTGAAGCCCGCCAAAGACAGCAAGATAGGGTTAACGAGTTGGTTCGGATCGCGAACAGGCAGAACGAGGAATTGCTCAGGGCTAACCCGGAGAGAGCTGGGGCCTCCAAGATCGTTCATTCGGCGGTGGGTAACCCGGAAAAATCCGCTAGAGCCGCATCGTCACCTCATGGTGGTCCTAGGAGAGAAGAGGTAGTAACTTCGGCCAGGAGGAATAAACAGATAGTTCCATATGACCCGGCAAGGGCAGGGAAAGGGAAAGAAGTGCAAAGAAATGAGGATCGAACGAGTGTGAGCCGAGGTGAAGCAGGCCGAGGTAACTGCAACCAAGGCAATGCCAGTCAAAATAATGCTATAAACGGCAATGCCGGACAGCATAATGTGGAAGGTGGAGGTCAACCGCAGCAGCGGAATATGCCACGGCAAGAGCGCAGTGCCGGCCAAGGTATGCAACAAAGGGCAGCTCCACCGGAGCAAGAAAGATACAATGATGGTAATTCGGAGATGGTGAATGCTGGCTATCCTAGGCCGGACTATCATGTGATAGGATCAAGGTTGGGATGCAGAGACTTAATGCATGATGACGCCAGGCTAAAACTGGATCGGTTGTATAGGTCGGAGAAAATTGAGTGTCAAGGTCCCCCGGGTCCAGCATGTTTTGGACCCCGGATCATGAAGGAACCTCCAGTACCTAACTTTCAGTTACCTAGAGGCACAAAAACATATGACGGCAGCACTAAGCCGGAGGATTGGTTGATTAACTATGCTACTACTGTAAAAATTGCTATAGGCAACTTGAGGTGGGCTGTGAGATATGTACCCCAGATGTTGGAGGGGCCAGCAAGGGTATGGCTAAACAACTTGCCACCCGGAAGTATCAACTGCTGGATCGATTTCGAGGAGATGTTCGTTAGCAATTTCTCAAGTACGTATCAGAGACCCAACAGGCCACAAACCCTAGCAATGTGCAGGCAGAGACCAAATGAGACAGACCGGGAGTTCTTAACCCGTTGGTGCAATGTGCGAAACTCGTGTGAGGGTGTGATTGAATCACAGGCCATAGCTTAGTTTGCGCAACGATGCAGGTATGCAAGCATGCTATGGCAAAGGTTGCAAAGAGATATGCCAACTACATTGGCAGAAACGATCCAGATTGCTGATTCATATGCTTTGGGTGATCCGACACAACCTAAGCTCACCTCGAACGAGTCAGGAGAGGAGTACTACCAGAGAGATGGAGCCGGGTCATCCCGGAGGAATGATTACAGAGGTAAAAGAAGAGATGACAGGGAAGATTACCGGTACAGTTCGCAACAAGTTGCAGCTGTGAATCAAGATCAACCTGGAGCAGGAAGCAGTCAACGTCAGAAAACTAGAGGACATCAATGGACGCCACGGAATGATGGGAAGAAAACTTGGACGCTAGAGCAGAAAAAACAGTGGCAAGAGACGTCTGAGGTATACTTATGAAGCAATGCTAGATCAGCCGTGTAAATTTCACACGCCTAATCCAAGTAACCCGGCGGGTCACACAACTAGGCAGTGTGAGTGGATGCGAAAGATAGAACAAAGTGGTTCGGGGAATGCTCAGGCACCTCGGAATGATCAACCTCGGCAGGAGTTACCCCGGCAGCAATTGCTCTCCGGAGCAAACACACAACAGTTAATGTTGCCTCCCCCTCCGCCGAGGTATGACAACCATGAGATAAGGGATGCAGTGCATCAGGTCGAAAACCAAAACAGCAGGATCAGAGGTACCCCGGAAACGAGGGGAGAAATGAGTACAGAGAACACCATCAAAGCTACTGTGTGTTCACTACGGAAGAGATAGACAGGAAAAGCTTGCAGCGCCGACATATGGAAGTGAATGCGGTAATTCCAGCTGTGACAAGGTGCATGCCTTGGTCGGACCAGGAAATCACCTGGAGCATGAAAGATCATCCCAAGCTTATGCCTAGTCCGGGCTCATATGCACTGGTGTTGGACCCAACATTCATTGGGCCTAGCATCAATGTAAGATTCTCCAAGGTACTGATTGACAACAGTAGTAGCATTAATATCATGTATGCGGATACGATGCGCAAGTTGGGTATCTCGGAGAACATGCTCCAACCTACAAGGACAACTTTCCATGGCATTGTGCCAGGCATTTCTTGTGAGCCCATAGGCAAGGTCCGAGTTGATGTTTTGTTCGGCACGAAAGACAACTGCCGAACTGAGAATCTGGAGTTTGAGGTGGTGAATTTAGAAAGTGCGTATCACGCGTTACTCGGTAGACCAGCTCTGAACAAGTTCATGGCAAGATACCGCATCAGTTATCTAAAGATGAAGTTTCCTGGATCAAATGGTGTGATCACCATCGCCGAAGATTTCCGACGTTCTATTGAGTGTGCATCAGCCGGGTCAAACCTAGCCGAGTCACTCGTGATAGCGCAAGAAAAGAGAAAGATCCAAGAGGTGGCAGCATTAGCTCAGTCCGCCCAGCAGTATATGCTGGCATTGAGTAACCCGCATGGAAGCGTCTCATTCCAAGCAACAAAAGATACCAAGAAGATGCCTGTTGATGATATGTTCCCTGAGCACACCGTAACAATTGGGACCAGGTTAAATGACAAATAGGAAAGCGAGCTCGTCAACTTCCTCCGTGAGAATCGGGATATTTTTGCTTGGTCCACACAGGACTTGCAAGGTGTTCCGAGGGAGTTGGCCCATCACTCTTTGAATGTGAGACCCGGAGCTAAGCCGGTGAAGCAACCTCTCCGCCGCTTCGCCGAAGACAGGAGAAAAGTCATAGGAGATGAGATAGCTCGGTTGTTGGCTGCAGGATTTATCATGGAAGTGCTTTACCCGGATTGGCTGTCTAATCCGGTGCTGGTGGAGAAGAAGAAAGATGATCCGAACGTGGCAGTGGTGTGGCGTATGTGTATCGATTACACGAACCTGAATAAGGCGTGTCCAAAAGATCCATTCCTACTGCCAAGGATAGACCAGGTCATAGATTCCACTGCTGGGTGTGAGTTGTTGTCGTTCATTGATGCATATTCTGGTTTCCACCATATACCTCTGAACCCGAATGATCAAATAAAGACTGCGTTTATCACCCCGTATGGGGCTTATTGCTATCGCACCATGCCTTTTGGTTTACGTAATGCTGGGGCGACGTACCAGAGATGTATGCAAAAATGTTTGCATGACCAAATTGGTCAAAATGTGCAGGTATATGTGGATGATGTTGTGATAAAGACCAAGGAAAGGAAAACGCTCCTTGACGATATCAGGAAGACGTTCGCGAACCTAAGAAGGTTCCGGATGAAGCTTAACCCGGAGAAATGTACCTTCAGTGTCCCGGCTGGAAAATTACTCGCATTCCTCATCTCCAGCCGAGGTATTGAGGTCAATCCAACTAAGATCCGGGCCATAGAACGAATGGAGCTGTCGAGGTGTCTTAACGATGTCCAGAAGTTCACTGGTTGCCTGGCGTCGTTGAGTCGGTTTGTATGTCGGTTGGGAGAAAAGGCACGGCCTCTCTATCAACTCATGAAAAAGTCGGATAAGTTCATTTGGACGCCGCAGGCCAATGAAGTCTTTGCTCACTTAAAGAAAATGTTAGCCACTACACCAATGTTAGCGTCTCCACTATCAAAGGAGACAATGTTGCTCTATATAGCCGCAACCAACCGAGTTGTAAGTGTAGTAATTGTGGTAGAGCGCAATGAAGAGGGCAAGTTGGTGCAAAGGCCAGTGTATTATCTGAGCGAGGTATTATCAGCCTCAAAACAGAACTATCCTCATTATCAGAAAGTGGCACACGGCGTGTATATGGCAGCTAAGAAGCTAAAACACTATTTCGAGGAACACCCGATCAAGGTAATATGTGAAGCTCCCATATCCGAGATAATGAGTAACAAGGATGCAAGTGGCAGGATTGCAAAATGGGCAATTGAACTAGCACCTTATGTGCCACAATATGACAGAAGAGAAGCAATTAAATCTCAAGCTATGGCGGACATTTTTGTGGATTGGGCAGAGGTGCAATACGAACCACCATTGCCAGATCCGAACTACTGGAGAATGCACTTTGACGGGTCATAAACGAAAACCGGGTTAGGTGCCGGAGTTGTGCTTACCTCGCCAAAGAAGGACCAGCTGAAATATGTGCTGCATTTCCACTTCGCTGCATCGAACAATGTTGCAGAATACGAAGCACTTATACATGGGCTCAAAGTGGCAAAGGAGGTTGGTATACGTCGGATCCAATGCTTTAGTGACTCGGATCTCGTAGTCCAGCGGGCCTCCAGGCAATGGGATGCTTTGGACGCAAACATGGCGTTATACAGATTTCATGTGCAAAAGATATCTCGTGAGGGATGTGAATTTCACCATATACCTCGGGTGGAGAATGAGGCTGCCGACCTACTGTCGAAGCTCGGTTCAACCCGACAAGCAATTCCACCAGGCGTAGCATTGGAGCACCTCGAGAAACGATCCATCAGGCCATCCCCGGAGTCCGACTCAATTTTTATCCCGGAATCAGAGGCTGTGCCCATGGACATTGATGAGGGAAGTGGCCTGCGAAACCCGGGGACTACCTTAGCAAACCCGGGGATTGCCTTGGCAAACCCGGGGACTGCCACGATAAACCCGGGAACTGCACAGCACGATCCGGTAGAAGTTATGCCGGTGGATCTGATGGAAATTGATGAGGAAATATTCCCAGTAAGAGCGGTACCAGCTTGGGCATTGCCAATATTCAAATTCCTGAAAGATGGAATCTTACCCACTAAGGAGGTACTTTCCAGGCAAACTCATAGGAGAGCGAAAGCATACACGATCATCAATTCCGAGCTATACAAAAGGAGTGTGACAAGCGTCCTCCAGTGATGTGTTGACCCGGAGGAAGGACTTGACATTCTCCGGATATACATCAAGGGGAATGTGGGCATCATGCCTAGTCCAGAGCCTTGGTGGCAAAAGCTTTCCGCCATGGGTTTTACTGGCCAAGTGCCTTGGAACAAGCAGAAGATCTGGTAAGAAAGTGCAATGGTTGTCAGAGATATGCGACAAAAACACGTATGCCAATGTCGAAGCTCAAGACCATACCAATTACATGGCCATTTGTTGTATGGTGCTTGGATATGGTTGGCCCCTTCAAACCAGCAAAGGGAAATATGACTCACATTTTGGTCATGGTGGACAAGTTTACAAAGTGGATTGAAGTGAAGCCGATAAGAAAGTGTGATGGAGCTACGGCCATAACATTTCTCAAAGACATCATCTTGAGATACGGTTATCCTCATAGTATCGTAACAGATAATCGCACAAACTTCGCTGAAGGAGCATTTGCACGTTTTTGCCGTGATAAGAAGATCCGGCTCGATGTTGCCTCGGTAGCCCACCCCGCATCGAACGGACAAGTGGAAAGATCCAACGGATTAGTATTATCCGGGAATAAACCCCGGCTCATTGAGCCACTGCAAAGATCAGCGGGGTGCTAGATAGAAGAACTACCAGCAGTACTTTGGATTTTAAGAACAACTCCGAATCGATCAACAGGCTATATGCCATTCTTTCTGGTATATGGGGCAGAAGCTGTATTACCAGCCGACATAGAGCATCATTCGCCTAGGGTCACCCAATACACAGAAGCCGAAGTGCAAGAAGCCCGGCAAAATGATATTGATCCGCTGGAAGAAGCGAGAGAATTGGCATTGTCCAGATCCGCCATATATCAGCAAAATCTCCGACGCTATCATAGCCGGAAAGTAAGCCCCCGAGTTTTCCGGGAATGCAATCTGGTACTCCGGTTGGTACAACGTACTGCTGGCATGCACAAGTTATCCCCCCCATGGGAAGGGCCATTAATTGTGAGCAAAGCATTGCACAATGATTCTTATTATCTTATCGATGCAAAGCCACAGGAAAAGAACAAGGCGGACAGGTCCGGCGAGGAGTCTAAGCGTCCATGGAATGTAGCACTACTTTGTCCTTTCTACACATAGCAGAGAAGTGTATGTATCCGAGTTCCTCATATGTCGGTATGTATGCCGGTAATGAGCCTATCAATGAAATCTTGGCACCTCGAGCAGTAACTCGGGGACTGCCTTAGTAATTTTAGTTGTCTTCTGCGTTTATTTTTTTTACGTCGGCTGGCGTAAGTCGCTTCTGCTTAGGTCGGATTAGTAATGTGTGAGCACCAAGAACCTAACTCTTCGACTTGCTGTTGTCCAACAAGATTTGGCTTCATGGCAAGCAAGAGAACAAGTTTGGAATTGCGTAGCACATGAAAAACGACTAAGGGGAAAAACTTAATCGAGCCAACGTTTGTTTTTGAACTAACCATATGTATACTTTAAATTTATCATGCTGAATTATTTTGAGCTAATCCCAAAGTTAGTATTGTTAAGACAATTTTTGAAGCTCGGACTCGTAAGTCATAAAACCAAACCAAGGTAGACGCGAGCCGAGCCAAAAGATTGGAAGAACGAGAAAATGAAACTCGGGAACTACGCCCAAGTCAATCCAGCATAAAAGCTTAGTAGCAAAATATTACTTGTGCACTTGATACAACTGCACCCGGCATACCGGGGATCTGATAAACTTTAAAGTTTTTCGCTCAAGGAACAGCAGGAGGAGGAAGTTCGGTGTCATCTTCGCTATCTTCGACGTCCGAGGCATCGTCCTCTTCGTCTTCATCTGAACCATCTTCTACGTTTTCAGCATTTTCGGCATCAGCGGCACCAAGGAAGCTCGGGCCCTCGTTCCATTCATGAATGGGCGCATAATCGATGAGGCTATGGGCACAGGCCTTGCGCCGAGCAATCCACTACGGGTCGCTGGACCATTTGGATCCGGTGCGCATGTGCGCTAGGAGGTTGAGGTCGATCTTCTCGTACCACGTAAGGACATAGTGGAGAACGGTCTCAGCTTCGGCAAGGCCAGCGGATTCCCTCCAAAGGTCGAGCTGGGTCTCGCATTCCATCAGTTTGTCGATGAGAACTGCGGTCCCCTCTGGAGTATCTTCATCAGGCCAAAACATGTTGAAGATCCGAACTGCCACGTCAAGGATATCTTTGCCGTAGTTCTTCACGATTTCCACGCGAGAAGACAAGCTGACCAACAAGTTCTCCATGTCATAGGGAATTTCTTCAGCGTCAGGAGCAATGGGGGTACCCCTCTCTCGGCGGAACTTAGCAACAGCGGTGCTCGCAATGGCGTTGCCCTCTGGAAATTTGCCTGAAAACAAAACAGGAGAAACAAGTAAGGAAAAGACAGGAGAAGCAACCCAGAGGAGTATGCCGGACGAAGGAAAATAACTTACGGGAAATATGGCTGTGGATCCGGGTTAACTCCTTGGTACAGTCATCGCGCCTTTTGCGAAGCTACACAAGTTCAGTGTTCGCCGACTCGAGTTTGACGTCCGCCTCTTGGAGAAGCTCTTGGTCTTTGGAAATCTGGAGGGTGAGGTATTCCCGCTCTTCAGTATAGTCCTGGCCAGCCTTTTGAAGTTCGGCTTGGTGCTATGCCTTTAGCTTCTTCATATCTGCCTTGAGCTTGGCAATTTCATCATCTTTGGCTCGGAGGAGGGCAAGCTCGTCGTCTTTCTTCTTAAGTTTGGCCGGATGCTGCCCTGCTTGTTCGAGAAAATATAGCATCATATCAGGCACAGGCACACTATCTTTAAGAGATGCTGAAATAGTTTGTTGACTCGGCAAAGCCGAGGTATGAATGTTTGCCGAGCCATGGGGAAAAAGAGATAGAAAGCATAGTAAAGTTGAGCAAAAATAACTTACCCTTGATTTGATCCAAATTCTTCCTCACAGGTAAATTCTCAGCCTCCACCCCAGCTGCGGAAACCGAATGATGGGTTAGCTCGACAGAAAAGACGAAGAAAAACAGGAAAATGCCAAGGAAGGAACTTAGCCCTTTTCTCGTATTCAGCGAGAAGTGCATTATGCTTTGCGCGCAACATCTTGTGAGTGTCCAGCAGACGCTGAAACTCAGCGCTTCGGCGGTTGGTGGTCACCTAAAAGGAATACAAAAATGTAGCTTAGTCTTGTGCATATTCGAAGTGTACAAAATCCGGGCCAAGTGGAACTTAACCCGGCTCTAGGTGTGTGCATATTCGAAGTGTACAAAATCCGGGCCAAGTGGAACTTAACCCGGCACTAGGTGTGTGCACGTTCGAAGTGTACAAAAATCCGGGCCAAGTGGAACTTAACCCAGCTCTAGGTGTGTGCATATTCGAAGTGTACAAAAATCCGGGCTAAGTGGAACTTAACCCGGCTCTAGGTGTGTGCATGTTCGAAGTTATCAAAGATCCGGGCCAAGTGCAAATTAAGCCAGCTCTAGGTGTGTGCATATTCGAAGTTATCAAGGATCTACGTTAATTTTCTAAGGAGCATCCGGCCGAGTAACAAGTTACTCCCCCGGAGGCTCGGGGACTAATGGTTATATCGCTAATATCTACAAGGATAGACCAGGTCATAGATTCCACTGCTGGGTGTGAGTTGTTGTCGTTCATTGATGCATATTCTGGTTTCTACCATATACCTCTGAACCCGAATGATCAAATAAAGACTGCGTTTATCACCCCGTATGGGGCTTATTGCTATCGCACCATGCCTTTTGGTTTACGTAATGCTGGGGCGACGTACCAGAGATGTATGCAAAAATGTTTGCATGACCAAATTGGTCAAAATGTGCAGGTATATGTGGATGATGTTGTGATAAAGACCAAGGAAAGCAAAACGCTCCTTGACGATATCAGGCAGACGTTCGCGAACCTAAGAAGGTTCCGGATGAAGCTTAACCCGGAGAAATGTACCTTCGGTGTCCCGGCTGGAAAATTACTCGCATTCCTCATCTCCAGCCGAGGTATTGAGGTCAATCCAACTAAGATCCGGGCCATAGAACGAATGGAGCTGTCGAAGTGTCTTAACGATGTCCAGAAGTTCACTGGTTGCCTGGCGTCGTTGAGTCGGTTTGTATGTCGGTTGGGAGAAAAGGCACGGCCTCTCTATCAACTCATGAAAAAGTCGGATAAGTTCATTTGGACGCCGCAGGCCAATGAAGTCTTTGCTCACTTAATGAAAATGTTAGCCACTGCACCAATGTTAGCGTCTCCACTATCAAAGGAGACAATGTTGCTCTATATAGCCGCAACCAACCGAGTTGTAAGTGTAGTAATTGTGGTAGAGCGCAACGAAGAGGGCAAGTTGGTGCAAAGGCCAGTGTATTATCTGAGCGAGGTATTATCAGCCTCAAAGCAGAACTATCCTCATTATCAGAAAGTGGCATACGGCGTGTATATGGCAGCTAAGAAGCTGAAACACTATTTCGAGGAACACCCGATCAAGGTAATATGTGAAGCTCCCATATCCGAGATAATGAGTAACAAGGATGCAAGTGGCAGGATTGCAAAATGGGCAATTGAACTAGCACCTTATGCGCCACAATATGACAGAAGAGAAGCAATTAAATCTCAAGCTATGGTGGACTTTTTTGTGGATTGGGCAGAGGTGCAATACGAACCACCATTGCCAGATCCGAACTACTGGAGAATGCACTTTGACGGGTCAAAAATGAAAACCGGGTTAGGTGCCAGAGTTGTGCTTACCTCGCCAAAGAAGGACTAGCTGAAATATGTGCTGCATTTCCACTTCGCTGCATCGAACAATGTTGCAGAATACGAAGCACTTATACATGGGCTCAAAGTGGCAAAGGAGGTTGGTATACGTCGGATCCAATGCTTTAGTGACTCGGATCTCGTAGTCCAGCGGGCCTCCAGGCAATGGGATGCTTTGGACGCAAACATGGCGTTATACAGATTTCATGTGCAAAAAATATCTCGTGAGGGATGTGAATTTCACCATATACCTCGGGTGGAGAATGAGGCTGCCAACGTACTGTCGAAGCTCGGTTCAACCCGACAAGCAATTCCACCAGGCGTAGCATTGGAGCACCTCAAGAAATGATCCATCAGGCCATCCCCGGAGTCTGACTCAATTTTTATCCCAGAATCAGAGGCTGTGCCCATGGACATTGATGAGGGAAGTGGCCTGCGAAACCCGGGGACTACCTTAGAAAACCCGGGGATTGCCTTGGCAAACCCGGGGACTGCCACGATAAACCCGGGAACTGCACAGCACGATCCGGTAGAAGTTATGCCGGTGGATCTGATGGAAATTGATGAGGAAATATTCCCAGTAAGAGCTGTACCATCTTGGGCATTGCCAATATTCAAATTCCTGAAAGACGGAATCTTACCCACTGAGGAGGTACTTTCCAGGCAAACTCATAGGAGAGCGAAAGCATACACGATCATCAATTCCGAGCTATACAAAAGGAGTGTGACAAGCGTCCTCCAGTGATGTGTTGACCCGGAGGAAGGACTTGACATTCTCCGAGATATACATCAAGGGGAATGTGGGCATCATGCCTAGTCCAGAGCCTTGGTGGCAAAAGCTTTCCGCCATGGGTTTTACTGGCCAAGTGCCTTGGAACAATCAGAAGATCTGGTAAGAAAGTGTAATGGTTGTCAAAGATATGCGACAAAAACACGTATGCCAATGTCGAAGCTCAAGACCATACCAATTACATGGCCATTTGTTGTATGGTGCTTGGATATGGTTGGCCCCTTCAAACCAACAAAGAGAAATATGACTCACATTTTGGTCATGGTGGACAAGTTTACAAAGTGGATTGAAGTGAAGCCGATAAGAAAGTGTGATGGAGCTACGGCCATAACATTTCTCAAAGACATCATCTTGAGATACGGTTATCCTCATAGTATCGTAACAGATAATCGCACAAACTTCGCTGAAGGAGCATTTGCATGTTTCTGCCGTGATAAGAAGATCCGGCTCGATGTTGCCTCGGTAGCCCACCCCGCATCGAACGGACAAGTGGAAAGATCCAACGGATTAGTATTATCCGGGAATAAACCCCGGCTCACTGAGCCACTGCAAAGATCAGCGGGGTGCTAGATAGAAGAACTACCAGCAGTACTTTGGATTTTAAGAACAACTCCGAATCGATCAACAGGCTATATGCCATTCTTTCTGGTATATGGGGCAGAAGCTGTATTACCAGCCGACATAGAGCATCATTCTCCTAGGGTCACCCAATACACAGAAGCCGAAGTGCAAGAAGCCCGGCAAAATGATATTGATCCGCTGGAAGAAGCGAGAGAATTGGCATTGTCCAGATCCGCCATATATCAGCAAAATCTCCGACGCTATCATAGCCGGAAAGTAAGCCCCCGAGTTTTCCGGGAAGGCAATCTGGTACTCCGGTTGGTACAACGTACTGCTGGCATGCACAAGTTATCCCCCCCATGGGAAGGGCCATTAATTGTGAGCAAAGCATTGCACGATGATTCTTATTATCTTATCGATGCAAAGCCACAGGAAAAGAACAAGGCGGACAGGTCCGGCGAGGAGTCTAAGCGTCCATGGAATGTAGCACTACTTTGTCCTTTCTACACATAGCAGAGAAGTGTATGTATCAGAGTTCCTCATATGTCGGTATGTATGCCGGTAATGAGCCTATCAATGAAATCTTGGCACCTCGAGCAGTAACTCGGGGACTGCCTTAGTAATTTTAGTTGTCTTCTGCATTTATTTTTTTTACGTCGGCTGGCGTAAGTCGCTTCTGCTTAGGTCGGATTAGTAATGTGTGAGCACCAAGAACCTAAATCTTCGACTTGCTGTTGTCCAACAAGATTTGGCTTCATGGCAAGCAAGAGAACAAGTTTGGAATTGCGTAGCACATGAAAAACGACTAAGGGAAAAAACTTAATCGAGCCAACGTTTGTTTTTGAACTAACCATATGTATACTTTAAATTTATCATGCTGAATTATTTTGAGCTAATCCCAAAGTTAGTATTGTTAAGACAATTTTTGAAGCTCGGACTCGTAAGTCATAAAACCAAACCAAGGTAGACGCGAGCCGAGCCAAAAGATTGGAAGAACGAGAAAATGAAACTCGGGAACTACGCCCAAGTCAATCCAGCATAAAAGCTTAGTAGCAAAATATTACTTGTGCACTTGATACAACTGCACCCGGCATACCGGGGATCTGATAAACTTTAAAGTTTTTCGCTCAAGGAACAGCAGGAGGAGGAAGTTCGGTGTCATCTTCGCTATCTTCGACGTCCGAGGCATCGTCCTCTTCGTCTTCATCTGAACCATCTTCTACGTTTTCAGCATTTTCGGCATCAGCGGCACCAAGGAAGCTCGGACCCTCGTTCCATTCATGAATGGGCGCATAATCGATGAGGCTATGGGCACAGGCCTTGCGCCGAGCAATCCACTACGGGTCGCTGGACCATTTGGATCCGGTGCGCATGCGCGCTAGGAGGTTGAGGTCGATCTTCTCGTACCACGTAAGGACATAGTGGAGAACGGTCTCAGCTCCGGCAAGGCCAGCGGATTCCCTCCAAAGGTCGAGCTGGGTCTCGCATTCCATTAGTTTGTCGATGAGAACTGCGGTCCCCTCTGGAGTATCTTCATCAGGCCAAAACACGTTGAAGATCCGAACTGCCACGTCAAGGATATCTTTGCCGTAGTTCTTCATGATTTCCACGCGAGAAGACAAGCTGACCAACAAGTTCTCCATGTCATAGGGAATTTCTTCAGCGTCAGGAGCAATGGGGGTACCCCTCTCTCAGCGGAACTTAGCAACAGCGGTGCTCGCAATGGCGTTGCCCTCTGGAAATTTTCCTGAAAACAAAACAGGAGAAACAAGTAAGGAAAAGACAGGAGAAGCAACCCAGAGGAGTATGCCGGACGAAGGAAAATAACTTACGGGAAATATGGCTGTGGATCCGGGTTAACTCCTTGGTACAGTCATCGCGCCTTTTGCGAAGCTGCACAAGTTCAGTGTTCGCCGACTCGAGTTTGACGTCCGCCTCTTAGAGAAGCTCTTGGTCTTTGGAAATCTGGAGGGTGAGGTATTCCCGCTCTTCAGTATAGTCCTGGCCAGCCTTTTGAAGTTCGGCTTGGTGCTACGCCTTTAGCTTCTTCATATCTGCCTTGAGCTTGGCAATTTCATCATCTTTGGCTCGGAGGAGGGCAAGCTCGTCGTCTTTCTTCTTAAGTTTGGCCGGATGCTGCCCTGCTTGTTCGAGAAAATATAGCATCATATCAGGCACAGGCACACTATCTTTAAGAGATGCTGAAATAGTTTGTTGACTTGGCAAAGCCGAGGTATGAATGTTTGCCGAGCCATGGGGAAAAAGAGATAGAAAGCATAGTAAAGTTGAGCAAAAATAACTTACCCTTGATTTGATCCAAATTCTTCCTCACGAGTAAATTCTCAGCCTCCACCCCAGCTGCGGAAACCGAATGATGGGTTAGCTCGACAGAAAAGACGAAGAAAAACAGGAAAATGCCAAGGAAGGAACTTACCCCTTTTCTCGTATTCAGCGAGAAATGCATTATGCTTTGCGCGCAACATCTTGTGAGTGTCCAGCAGACGCTGAAACTCAGCGCTTCGGCGGTTGGTGGTCACCTAAAAGGAATACAAAAATGTAGCTTAGTCTTGTGCATATTCGAAGTGTACAAAATCCGGGCCAAGTGGAACTTAACCCGGCTCTAGGTGTGTGCATATTCGAAGTGTACAAAATCCGGGCCAAGTGGAACTTAACCCGGCACTAGGTGTGTGCATGTTCGAAGTGTACAAAAATCCGGGCCAAGTGGAACTTAACCCAGCTCTAGGTGTGTGCATATTCGAAGTGTACAAAAATCCGGGCTAAGTGGAACTTAATCCGGCTCTAGGTGTGTGCATGTTCGAAGTTATCAAAGATCCGGGCCAAGTGCAAATTAAGCCAGCTCTAGGTGTGTGCATATTCGAAGTTATCAAGGAGCTACGTTAATTTTCTAAGGAGCATCCGGCCGAGTAACAAGTTACTCCCCCGGAGGCTCGGGGACTAATGGTTATATCACTAATATCTACAACATCTTAAGAAAAACAAGAACTAACTTACCTCCATCATCCGACCCACGAGGTTAATTGCCTTGGCGGCAGTATTCATTTGTGCTAAAAATTCGGCGGGACCGAACTTCTCCGGGAGGTCGTCGTTGTGGAAAAACTCCGCCTTGTTCTAGTTGTTTACGAATTCAATCAAGGTCGGAGGATATCGTTCGCCGCTGGGCATGTGGGGCGCTACCAAACCCTTGGCATGCGCTTCCCTCCTCTCAACCTGAGCAAGGGCTGGGCTGGTGTGCAAAACAAGTTGTTGTGCATCAGCTGGCTCGGTAGGGGCGCCCTTCGGTGGCGGAGTCTTCTTCGGGAGCATGGACGCGAGCGTGCGCTGTCCAGCCTCGACGGACGCTGCCCTAGTGGCGTGAGGGGTCTTTTTGCCCTTAGGTTGCTGCTGAGAAGTGGAAGTTGGTGCAGCAGATTTACCCTTGGGAGCGACCTTGGTGCTTTCTCGCCGAGACTGAGAAGACCCGGACGAGGCGGAGGGGCTGGGTGCTGCTGCTGTTGCCTTTGCTGCTGGTGCTGGTTGCTTCTTCGGTGGAGGTACTGAGGGAACCTCGGTGGTAGATGGTTGCGGCGGAGCCAAAGTAGTGGTGGTCGTTGCCTCGGTAGAGCCGGTCTCCCCCGCTCCAAGGTTGCCCTCTTCTTGACGAGGTGGGCTGGAACCCGGAGCAGCCGCTGAACCCTCTGGGATTGGGCTCAGCGGACATAAATCCTCGCCACGAGGGGGAGAAGGGTTGAGTCTAAGTGGGGAGGCAATGCCGGATCCACTTTGTGGGACCTCCACCACGGCCCTGCCAAATCAAACATTATTGAATATGAAGATGTAATAAAAGAAGGACAAGAAAATAGTAAAGGGAGAAGAGGCTTACTCGTCCGACGTCAGGGGCTCCTTGGGATTTCGAGCCCTCCGAGCTGTGGCCTTGGTTGCAGGCTTGGTGGTAGTTTTGTCTCCAGATTTCTTTCGCCTTTTGGCGGGCTGAGAAGGTCCGGAGGAAGAGGTTCATGCGGCCCCCCTTTTCTTCTTCGGCGCAACCGGAACAGGATCACCCACCGCAAGGGGCGGATCTTCATGGATCTGCCCACCGGGGTTAGCTGATGCCAAAAAAGCATAACAAAGGGGGACAACGTCAAATGCTTCCATCACCTCAACATCTGAATCATCCTCATCGTCGGGCCAATCTCTAATAGAAGATAGTTTACCGGTAGGTCGCTTGGCCGCGTCCAACATTGGAAGGAACATCTCCTGATCAGGTTCTTCCTCGTCCGAGGTGTCCCGGTCAGGCACCCATTTGAGGGTAGGGTCGGTGCCATCCTCGATGGTTTGCTGAAGAAACATCTAAGGAAAAGGAAAGGAAACAGGATTAAAATCTACAATAAAAAGACTGACTTATGATTCAACACGGAAGAAAGTTTGGGGTGCGAGACTTACCAAAGGAGGAAGCCTATCCCGGCAAAAATGTTCAATCCCGCACGTCCACTCAGAGGAGAAGTCCTTGTGGGTGGTGAACAGGGCCTTGACCCCGCGGTAAATCTCTGCATTGCTTAACTCGAAAGACGAGGTCCGGTTGGGGTCGCGGCCCCAGCTCATGTGACACACTTTGTGTGTGTGTTTCTAGACGGGGAGATCCGGTTGCGGACGAATGTGATCATGGCGTCCTCGTTGCGCAATCCAAGGTCCTTCAGCTCCTTGAACCTCTTGTTGACTTGGTTGGCCAACACTGTGGGCTTCTTCGGGATAACGTCCCACAACTCCGGGTTAGGAGGACCCGGAATATAGGGGCGCAGCCAGATCAGATCTTCGGTGGTGCTGTTCCGGACAAAGAAGAAGGTCCGGGCCCATCCCTTGCAGGAGTCCAGCCCAGTAACTTGGGGGAAGACAGACAACCTTCGGGGAGAAATTGACGCTGCACCGAACTGCGTGAGTTGTTTGTCCTCCGGATCTAGTTCTACATTCGGAATTATATTCCGGCGGAGGCCAAAGAACCGGATCCATAGCTCCTTTGTGGGCCATAAGCCGGCATAACCCTCGATGGTGGAGGCGAAGGCAGAGAGAGATGTGATGGCATTGGCTGGAAGGTGATGCGGCTGGAGCTCGTGTGTGTTCAACCAGTCGTGGAAAAAATCGCTAACTGGCAAACCGAACCCCCGCTGGAAGTGTGATAGGAACACAACGTACTCACCCGGATTGGGTGAGGGGTCAAGCTCGGAGGAGGCGAGGCACGCGGCGACGCCCTCCGGGATGTGCCTGGTCCGGTAGAGCCAGTCTAGTCATCCTGGCAGACCCAGGAGCCTGCCCATGCGCCGCGGTTGGCGTTCGCAGCATCATCCTCCATCTCTTGCTCGGCGACGGCGAGCTCTTCTTCTGTCATCTCGAGGTCACTGCTCTCACTGGCGCTAGCGGCGGTGGGTGGCAGCGGCCTGGACTGACGGGGACCCGTGGCGGAGGAGGTGCGCAGAGGCGCCGGTGGCGCAGGTGCGCGCGGAGGCAGAGCGACGGCGGTGCAGCTGCTTAAATGCGGTGGCGGCGGCGCTGTCGCAGGGAAAGATGAGGAAGAAGAGAGGGCAGAGGGGCGCGGAAGTGAGGAACGGCCCCAAGGGGCGCGGCCCTCCCCTATTTAACCGCTCCCTCAGGGGAGTAGTGGGATCGCGTTTGCAGACGGGCCACACCATGTGGCCGCGTACAATCCGTATTGACCATTCAACATCGAGCCACATGGAAGGCCACAGAGCACAACAAATCCCATGACGTGACGTTATGATGCAGATAACGAGGAGGCAGGCACGATGTGACGTGCGCTACAGTGATAACTGACATTTACTGCGGCGGTTACTGTGGCTGGCCCTTAAAATGAGGCGATGTGATGATTAGCCTCCACATGGGGAAGCGTACGAGAGAAGGAAGAGAAACCCGGATGAGTATGTGGTAACCCGGCCAGCAAGTAAAAACTTGGAATGTGCCAAGGGAAAGTAAATCCATAGAATCCTAGATAAGAGGTAACTCGGAAAAGGAACACACATCTTAGTGAAGTTGAACCTGCTGTGGCCTTAGCGGCTAAGGCAGCTAAGACCGCACCAGCTTCGGGGACTAATGTTGGGGGGATACCCTCGGGTAGGGTCACGCCGGGGTATAAATGCCAAGTTAGCCGAGGTTCGGCAAGGTCAAAGCAAATGCTGGCCGAGTCACCTCAAGGCAAGCCGGATCACGGAGTAACCCGGACCAGGGACGTTCACCTTACATGGTCTCAACCAACTTAAGCCGTAAGTCGGTAAGATATATCTAACTTGTACGCATGAACAGGTATGTCCGGATCAACTATGCAGGATTTGGGTTATATCAAGCTTGCAAGAGAAGGAAGGTATCTCGCTGGTCAAAAGGTGGTTGCCGTACACGGAGCATGAGCGAAGTGGACAGAGGCCGGACCACCGAGGCATGGGCTACAAAGGTGACGAAGCCAATGTTGGGTGACGCAGGCGCCGCAGAGGCTCACGTAGCCTCTTCATGGGTGACACGGGAGAAAAGTAACCCGGTCGGCTTAGTATTTTGGGAGGAGGCATATTCCCTGGAATATGCCTCCACGTATTCCCTAAGTGGCGACCTAGCCACCCCTATATAAGGAGGGCTAGGGCTTCTGTAGAGGGGGTTGATCCTGGACGGATTGGTTTCTAGGAGATTGCTTTGAGGGCTAGCTAGTGGAGAGAGTAAGAGAGTTCTTTCTTCCTCCTCTCCCCAATACAGCTCTGGGAGCATTTGTAATTGTAAGAGGAGAATCAAATACCAAGATTTTGTGTGTGGAATCACCACACTATCCCTCCCTGGATTCCCCTAGTGCATTTAGTCCCCACATTTAGCCTATACATGGCATCTGCCGTGACACCACCACGACATTTACTCTCTTGAACTTATTTCTCGCTATTATTATTTATAGCTTTCTCACTCGAGGGCGAGTAACAACTAAGGTTCGGGACGTTGACAACTCTAAATTTTGACACTTTTTATCAAGGATTTTCCATTGGTTTTTACCGTTTTCATTGATTTTGATCTTTCAACTAATGTTAACATCGAAAATTAGTGAAACCTTATTTTCTTGTATTGTTTTTCAGGTATTGAACACTTCTAGAAAATCCGAGAGAATTTATGGGCTAAATAAACCTAAATGAGAAAATCCCCAGTTGAAGACTCTTTCATTCGAGGCATCCAGAGCCCTTAACCACCAGTGGTACGGTCGGAGGACGCCCATACGACCCGCCCATACTAATCTCCTTCGCATGTGTTATATATATACAAGAAACTTTCATGAAGGGAAGGGGACAAAAGACGAACACAACCGCCACAAACAGTCCCAGAAGAGACGATATCAGATCTAACGAAGAAGAAGAACACCACCTCATACATCGATGCTCCCAACCTCTCGATCATCAACTCCACCTTCATTCCCACTTGTATTGAGAGAGATTCCTATTTGTAATATTAGGGTTTGAACGAACCTCTATTCCACTTTGTTTTATACTTGATTTGATCTCCAACGGTATTGTGGCTTGCTATGATAAAATGGAGATGATTTCTATTTGCAATATGATTAAGCCTTTGGTCTGTTTTTCTCTCATGTCTGAGTAAATCCCCATAGGCGTGGGAGATGTAGGGGATTGGTGATATGTGTTGTGCCTCCTATATTTAGATCTATCTGTGATTGTAGTCATGATTATTATATTGTGAGAATGACTATCTATGTTTGCCTAATGCTTGTTGTCCAATTTATGGGCCCAGATATAATGATCCTGATTGCTACCGAATTGGTGACCCTCGAGTGATACAGATGATATCAAAGAGGAGATAGTGTAAATCGAGGATAACATGGAGCCATCAAGTTTAATGACTTGATCTGGTCGGAAGACCTTAATTGATGTCCTGACCATTTATGTGGTAACAAACTGATGGGAAATTGGGATTGGGAAGAATCTACCAAGAGGACTCATGATCGGTATATGGGTTGTTTTCCACTCACATATGAATAAGAAGTATCACAATCACTTATTCCACATTATCCACCTGGCACATTCACTATCACTATGAACTATTTCTCTCCGTGTGTAACTTCTCATCTGTAGAAATCTCAAACAACATCCTTACTTTTACTTTTATGTTATTTACTTTCAGTTATGTTCAATACTCAAATATACTCCCTTATTCACTCACCCATTTCCACTCTCAACACTTGCAGTCAATTCACTCAACATAGCATGACACCTTGGGTGCGATAGAAACGCCTCATATAGACACTTTCCTAAGCTCCTTGTTGGGATCGATATAAAACTGGAATTGATACTTCCACAAAAACATGATCTGATGAACCTGTGCCCTTGCAGGCTATCAGATGGCAATCTAGGCTATGTGCTTGTTCTTCTCCAAGACAGGGCCTCCCAGGTGGGCCATTTTGTCGAGCGCTTTTGTTCGACCCTAGCGCTGATTTATAATGCGTTGTTTCCTCGGGATCCCCAAGACCAAGGTCTTCTGCTGATGTAGAAATATGGGGGTGCGCAAGGAAGTTCACAAGTTTGTTCTGATGCGGCTTTCCGCAGGAGCCAAAGTTGCCCTTTCTTAGGTGCACATGCACCATCCGACGACTAACCTTGAGGAGGTTTCACAGGGACTTCCCCCTCAACTGGGAGGCAACCTTGTATCCATGGCTCTGCATTATGAGACTACTCTCCATCTGTCTATCCGAATTATTCGTCATCTTCTTCAAGCTGATGAAGAATTTTTCATTAAGTTTCCCGTGTAACTTCTGATTTTTTTGTTGTAAAGACACATGTGTACTTGTAAAATGATTGTAACCTGTAATTTTTTGAAGTAAATATAATGCATTTATTGTCGAAGCTTTTTGAGCAGAGTACTTTTCGCATGAGACCTTTTCGTTAGCCTACTTCCAGTTAGGGTGAAACAACTACTCGGGTTATAGTGCGTTGAGTATACTGGCACTCAAAATTATCAGTTTTTAATGATGCAATAAGTTGAACCATTGGGTCCTTCTTTGTTGCGTATATGCTTGCGCTTTATAAGTTGAAATCAGCAAAACCATGTTTCATTGGGAACACTTTCAACATTGCACTTGTACTTTGTACCCCGTTGATATCATGTTCTTTTGCTTACGGATCCCGGCGGTGTGAAATAAAAGTGGAACTTGTAAGATCATGGAGTTTGTATGTGTGTTAGAGAAACTCCTTGACCGCTAGCATAAGCCATGCCTAATCATGGTGGAAACTTGCAGCATCACCATAATGAGCACTCTATGAAGCATCCTCAATAAAAACCTGTGCAAATAGCAAATAAAAAGATCACTGAGATGCTCATTGTCTGCTTGCCTTGTCATTTTGATTATGGGAAAGCTCCCGTATCATGTGCAAGGGGTACCCCGTTGGCGGTTCTTAATGATACACATGTACTTACAATGACAAGAGCTTACTCGTGACTAAAGTTGAGTAGCATGAGGTTCGGTCTTCGTAAGTAAGGGGCATGAGATTTCGGTTTATAACTTTTCAAGCATATCCTCTTAGTTGTGTCACTTTAACCTTAATCACCTTAAAGATGCTGATGATAGGGGCAATGAGAGCTGAAAGCTATAAGTACTATAATTTTTGGAAGCTCTTTATCAGACTTGAATCCCTACTTCCTTTTATAAAAAGGCCTTTCTTCCACCATTATATTGAGTCCCCACCTTCTATCTTTATGCACCTACTTTGAGAGCATAGTGGCCACTCTTAGTTCTATGTGCATTGTCCCAAGACTAGTTGATTGATGCATAAATTGATATTGCTTGTTTGAAACTATTTGTATCTAGTCACTCTTATGATCTTTGAAGGTGTCCTATGCATTTAGATTTGCTACTCTATTGAGGGACAAGCGGAATACTATTATGCTATGTTTTCTTTATGTGAAACAAACAAACGTCTTGCAAGACATTGTTATTCATGAATCTTTTGTTTGTGCCTTTTCATGTTGCATCATAGTTTTTTTGTCTTATTGCTAGAACTTTATCTTTCATGTTATGATTGAAGTACTATGATCCCAGCTTTGAATGTTTTACAAATACTTTGATCAAGTCTTTGATGGTGCATGTCATCTCAAAACTTATTCTTTCTTTTTGTCACTTACCTACTCGAGGACGAGCAGGAGTTAAGCTTGGGGATGTTGATACATTGCAAATGTATCTATAATTTTTAATGTTCAATGCTTGGTTTTATCCACTTTCTTGTGTTTTGTTCCAACTTTGGAGTACTTTTCATATGATTTCTTGGACTAACCTATTAACAAGAGCCACAGTGCCAGCTGCCTGTTTTCTGCTATTTTTGGTTCCAGGAAAGTCAGAAAATGAATATTCTCGGAATTGGACGGGACAAAAGCCAAAGTGCCTATTTTTCCGGAAGTCATCAGGTGCTAGAATACGAGACGGAAAGGGGCCAGAGGCCGGCCACACCACCTAGCCGCGCGGCCAGGCTAGGCCCGCGCCAGGGGGTGGTGTGGTGGCCCCTGGCACCCCCTCGTCCTCCCCTTTCGCCTATAAGATGCCCTCGCGACGAAAACCCTAAGGACCCGATCAAAAATCCACGAAAGAGTCTGTAGCCGCCGTCATCTCCATCCCTAGATCAGGAGGGATCTGAAGCTCTTCCCGACACCCTGCCGGAGAGGGGAATTCACCCTGGAGGCCTTCTGCATCACCATGCAAGCCTCTGGTGTGATGCGTGAGTAGTTCATCCTTGGACTATGAATCCATGTAGTAGCTAGATGGCTGGTTCTCCTCCTTTGTGCTTTCATGTTTAGATCTTGTGAGCTCCGTTCATGATCAAGATCATCTTTGTAATTCTGCATGTTGTGTTTGCGGGGATCCGATGGATATTGAGATGCTATTTCGGATTGATTATTGATTCAATCATGTCTTTGTTATTTGTGATCTTGCATGCTTTCCGTTGTTAGTAGCTATCTTGGCCAAGTAGATGCTAGCAACTCCAAGAGTTAGTATTTATGCTCGATAGTGGGTTCATGCCTCTAGTAATCTGGGGAAGTGAGAGAAATCTCTAAGGTACTAGATGTGTTGTTGCTACTAGGGAGAAAAAAACAATCCTTTGTTCATAGAAAATCGTATTGTTTAATTTACACGCAGTTCGTAAAGCAATAATCTGTTGCTTGCAACTTAATACTAGAGGGGTTTCAGATGATAACCTGAAGGTGGATTATTAGTCATAGATGCAGTTGGATGGCGGTCTATGTATAATGTTGTAATGCCCAATCAAGTCTCAAAGGAGTCAAGATGATTAGTATATGCATGTATTGCTTTCTTGATGTTTGTTAATTGCCCCACTATAATTTGGTCACCCAGCATGTTATCTATCTTAAGGAGAGCCACCTCTAGTGAACTATGGATCCCGGTCCTTTTTCTCTACATACAATCTACAAACTTTTACTACTTTGTGTTTACTTTCTGCAAACTATTACTTCCTTCCATTCGATACATTTAATCCTTTGTTTTCTGCAAAACACGGTGAGATTGACAACCTCATCGCAAGTTGGGGACAAAGTTTTGTGGTTGTGTTGTGCAGGTCTCCACGTTGCTACTAGCACCGGTAGTGCGCCCTGCCAAAGCTCAGCTAGTAACACCTTTGGGGTGTTTCCTTGCTCCTACTGGTTCGATTAAACCTTGGTTTCATAACTGAGGGAAACATGCTGCTATGCTCATCTTACCTTCCTCTTGGGGTTCCCAACGAGCTCTACATCAACCACGCACCAGCACTTTTCTAGGCGCCGTGCATTGAGCCATCACCCTGATCACCAGGTTAACTTGTCAGGTGATTAGCTTCTAGGTCCTGTTGGATAGGCGCCCTTACTAAATCATGTTTATTGCTTCCCTAGATCGTGGGTACTCATTGGTCTGGGCCGTATTCGCCCACAGATTGGTTCTGAATTACCACGGCTACCGGAGGTGGCCCGGGTGGTGGTGGAGGCGCGTTGATGGCTAATGCTCCGGGTCTAGCGGTGTACCTTTGGTCTCTAGTTTCAGCTACCTTGCTATTTTAGGATCCCTAGAGTCCTAGAAAGGTGAAATAGTCCTTCATGAGGTGGCTCGACTGTTTCCTCCCTTATGAATCAATGTAGTAGTGCATGTAGCATGGTCCCTCTAGCATCGCAATGGGTGATCGCAGTGCATCCCATGGTGGTCTTGGCCGGTACTACTTGGTTATCCTGTTGTTGCCGACTTCATCGTGATTGTTGTGGTACCCTCTAATGCAGTATTTGTCCTTGCGATTTTTATTTTTGGTGAACCCTATCGCCACTTGACTAGGTATGCCATAGTCATCATAATTGTGTCCACGCCTTCTCCGTAATTATTGCGTCTATCGTGGTATTTTTTGAGTGAATGCCCCCGTTTGTTGTTTACTTTGTCCTCACCATCGGCCCATCGATTGGCAATGTCCATCAGCTGAGAATATTTTCATCTTGACGCAACCCAGCTCCTCTATGAACTCCTTTCAGCATAGGCCATCATTGAAAGCATTGATTGCCCTTTTGTCAAATATATTTTTTGCTAAGTTTTTGATTATGTTCCATCGCTGAATGAATGCACATATTGGCTCCCCTTATTTTTTCTTGCACGCCCATATAACTTAGATGGACACGGGTTGCTTGAAAGTGGACTTGAAGTGCGGATATACTTTTCCTCCATTTTGCTCCAGCTGCTAATCGATTCCCTGGGTAAATTCTTGAGCTAGGAACATGCGGTGCTCCTCGGGTGTAGTTGTAGAATTTGCATAGCGGTGGACTTTGAGCCACCTTGAAGTTTTAAGGTTTGTAGGTAATCACCCAACCATATCTCTGGCTCCTAGAGACCTTCATACTTTTGTCGGTCATGGGGCAGCTTAAAATCCTTAGGTACCGGTGTTCTGTGAACTCGACAGGTAAAGTAACTCACACCACAAGGCTCATAGTCATCCTCATCCTCAGCATCTGAGTATCTTTGGGTGATGCATTCATCCCAATACCTATCGACTCTATGTTGTATGATGTCATTACTAGTGTCTTGACTATGCAAAGTTTGGTTGAAGCGCACGTGGTGCAGTGAACTGGATCTTCGGTTTTCCACCACCTGCCAAGGGCTGCTACAATGAGTGGTGATCTTTCCGGTTGGGGTACAACCTCTTTATCTCCCTACGCAAGTGATGCCCTGACCATCCCGACGCCCATGAGGGCGGAGTGATGGATAATTGCCAACGGATCGTTGGCTCCCAGCTGAGTAGTGAGTAGGTATGTTTGGGCAGCAACAATGGCAGCTTGGGGTGTCTTATCTTTTATGTTGCATGCAGAATCTACCAACATACAAGAAATATCTAAATCTTGGGTTACCTCATGCCTTTTGTTTTCTAGGATGTTTTGTAGCCTCAAGCCACCCCTCTTGGGTTGCGTTCCACCTATGACACTTCCGGAGTTGCGAGTGGAGCTTAAATGTGCCCGTCGTAGCCTTGATTCATCGGCAAGCCTTTTTCGCTCGTCTAGTTGCCTCTGCATTGTGATCAATTATCACCTCTAGTTGTGGAGCAACCACCGGTAGACCATGAGTTCTTCGTGTGTGGTGTCTGCTGTCATAGGAACAGTACCCCTGATGGCCTTCATCGCTTTCTCCCACGATTTGGTAGAGATCCAAATAGATAATCATTCCCTATTATTTCTGCCATCTCTTTCGCATCCCTGGACGACGCGATTGTTTGTAGTTGTCTCTCACTTATGTGTGCTTCCAGATCGTCCTCCGTGGAGAAACCGTCAGTGTGGATGAATGGGTTGTTGTTGGAGTCACGTGGTTCTAAAGTTTCTCCATCTGGTGCCATGGCTCCTATTATCACGCACACCTAGTGGCGCATCATGTACTAGCACCTATTGCAGCTATCAGAGGTGTAGGAGACACCGTTGTGAGGGCATGTGAAGTCCCACGGGTCCTTTTCTAGGTATGACTCTTCCTTCTTGATACCCGACTCAATGCTTGTGTCGTGCTCTTTGTTGGTGACTTTTGTTAGGTCCACAATGCAGGATGGTGCAACCGATGTTGGCTCGCTGTCAGATCTGGAAGAGAGACCATCAGAGAGATTAGCCAAATCTCCCAACTAGAGGTCATAGTTATGGTTACTCATGATGCTTGATGGGGGTGCAGTCGTCCCTCCAGTGGAGCTGATGGATGATGCCGGTGTTGCCGTATGCATTATGGTTGCTACCAACGAACCCAAATAGATCGGTTCTGAAAGGAAGAAAGTCCCTGCTACTCTAATGCAAAAGTTGAGGCTCCTGATCATCAGATATATCTTATGGTCGAGGTTGTTAGAGGATATGAGAAGGGAGGGTGGGTGTGGATTGATGTGAATAGAGCCAGAGCAGATCTGATAGTTGCTTATCATTGAGTTGTGGCTTCATGAAGATGAAGCCACCAAATTCATGACTCCAATGGTCAACATTTCCATAGACGACACCAATTGATGAGGGGTGACCTCGGCGATGCCCATTGTATGGACTTGGGTTTATGGGATGAGAGGGATATGGTGATTTCATCGTCTTATTAGACAAACAAGAAGGACATTTACCCGGATCCAGTCCCTCGTAGAGGAAACAATGCTCATGCTTGTCCGATCATTACTGATTGGGATTACAAAGTCGCCGAGTTGCCAGATGTGATCTAGATTACAACGGATTGCTATGATAGGAAAATGGTACCCCTCCTTGTCGGCTCCTCCCATCCCTTATTTGAGGGGCTGGGTTCCAGAGTCCTGCACGGGTGGGATCACAACTGGAATACAAATTCTACAACTATGTCGGTTTACAGCTTTTAGCTTCTTCCTTGACCACAACATCTAGTTCCTGGGCTTCCTATGCTCCCAGCGCTCTTGTTTCTTGTCGGCTTTACGGGGCCTAGTTCAAACACACACTAGATATACCAATAGTGGCAACCCGATAAGTAAAACCCATTTTATAAGGTGTGACGTACATATCATCTCTACACTTGTATTTCTGGGGGTTTCAAGTATATATAGGAAATGGTCTTGCAATCATGGTTTATTTCTAGGATATGATTAGTAAAGTTAAGTTACTTGCTATGCATCCAAACATAGGGTTGTCTTTCCATCCTAGATCATCTCAACACTTAAGTTTTAGGGTTGAGTAATAGGGAAGACATGATCTCCTAATCATAGGATCATGTCCATGATTAGTTTGATAGAGTTGAATCACAAACTATGCATGGAAACATAATAGGGACTTACTCTCTCTAGGTGACCATGATATATAAGGCATATTCCCTATCTAGAAATAGAGTATCACACTACTAGAGAAAGGCTTATGGATAGATTTATTATCAGTGGAGCATTGTTTTGAATATGCTCCACTGATAATTATCAGTGGCGCATTTAAAAATATGCTCCACTGACATTATTTATAACCAATGGCGCATATCACAAATAATGCGCCACTGATAATGTGGGCCCGACACTCTAGAGGCCTGTGGACCAAATATCAATGGCTCATATGGATATATGCGCCATTGATATAGTATTATCAGTGGCGCATATGCCATATGCGCCATTGATATTCCCGTCACCAATGGCGCATGTAGATGTAAATGCGCCACTGGTAACTAAGTGGGCCCCACCATCCTGAAAGGTGGCAGAAATATCAGTGGCGCATTTGGTATATGCGCCACTGATACTTGGTACACCAATGGCGCATATAGTGCACATCATAGCCTTGATAGCCTTGATGTCATGCACATCACGAAGAACGTGTGCGAGAGTCTGCTTGCCGGATAGGACCAAAGACGGCCTGAAAGCAAGGAACGACCTGATGGAACTTAGCATCAAGGAAGAACTTCATGAGACGCCGCCGCCCGATGATGATGATGATGATGATGATGATGATGATGATGATGATGATAATGATGATGATGAGACGACATCTAAAGATACTCAAGGTTGCCGCAAAAAGATTAAGAGGGGAATTGTAGTGTTTCCGGCTGCCTGCTTCACTCTAAGTGAGCAGGAGCTTGAGCAGTTTTTCAACTGCCTCCTAGGAGTCAAAGTTTCTTACGGTTACTCCGGGAACATAGGAAGATATATGGACAAAGCGAAGAAGAGGTTCAGCGGGATGAAGTCTCATGACTGTGACGTGCTGATGACGCAGATACTTCCCGTTGTGGTTCGAGGGATAATGGACGAGCACGTCCGTGAGATGTTGTTTGGCCTCTACAATTTCTTCGACGTCATCTCGAGGAAGTCAATTTGCTTGAAGCAGCTCGACACACTACAAGATGAGATCGGCGTGATACTATGCGATCTCGAGATTTACTTCCCACCCGCATTCTTCGACATCATGGTCCATCTACTCATCCATGTCGTGGATGACATCATTCATCTCGGGCCGACATTCCTGCACAACATGGTTTTGTTTGAAAGGCTTAACGGTGTTATCAAAGGATTCGTACGCAACAGGTCCCGTCCAGATGGAAGAATTGCCAAGGGCTTTCTGATCTATGAGTGCGTCTCTTTCTAACAAAATTATCTACGCACCGAACCGGATGACGAGGATGACCCTGTTGGTCTACCCAAAAGGACGCACCTCGGCAGGCTCGCTATATATGGCCATCGCAAGGGATTTCACACCATTCAAGTCGGCGCGAAGGGTCGACGTGACGACTTTGACAGGGCACACCAAGTCGTGCTACAACACATCGAATTGGTCGATCCTTGGTGGAAGAGCACAAAAGCTTAATCGAGCAGAAGTTCATTGACCTTGGTCGACCGAGGAAGAAGGGAGACGTAACAAGAGAGCAAAACTCTAGCTTCATGGCTTGGTTCAAGAAGAAGCTTCAAGACAATCCCCCCGCAGACCCACAAACGCCTTCTACGGAGGATGAAAAACTAATTTTTGCCTTGTCAAATGGCCCTGGGAACAACGTGAGGACATATCAGGCATACGACATCAATGGGTACAGATTCTACACCGAGAAAATGGACATGAGCAGCGACTATCAGAACTCAGGAGTAACGATGCTATCCTATGCGGATGATGAAGCCAACGTCAAGGAACGATTTTTCGGAAGGATCGAGGAGATCTGGGAGCTCGACTACACCGGAGAGAAGGTGCCGATATTCCTTGTCAGATGGTCCAAGAGCGTCAAAAAAGAGGGTCGGTATTTCACCACCATGGTTATACCCGATGCCTACGCGAAGAACGCCTCCGCAAAAAATGAGCCATGGGTACTCGCGAGCCAAGTTGACCAATGTATCTTCATCACTGACCCGTCAAAGTGAAGCCGTGTTGTCGTGAGGAGGGGCAAGAGGAGCATCATCGGAATGGACGGACCCGCCAACGAGCAAGACTTAGAAAAGAACGGCAATCCGAAGATCGAAGAGGAATTTGACAAGTACTTCGACAAGCCGACTGCTGTAGGAAAAAGGAAGACCACCCAACCTACTAAAGGTTGTCCGTTCACGAGAAGAAACCTTAACCTTTCCAGGCTAAAGTATTCAACCGCGAGGAAGAAGGGCAAGAAGATTGCAAAGAGATGCTAGCTCTAACTAGCTCGGAATCGAGATCATGCACACATGACATGACATTTTTATGGAGAATATTGGTGTGTATGGATATTGAATAAGATGTCCTTGTTTTAAATAGATTTGTGAATGTTAAACTTAATTACTATTTGTTACAAAATATTAAAATATACTAGATATTATTTATATACTAGATATGCGCCATTGGTATTTTGTTTTCAATAGATTTGTGAATGTTAAACTTAATTACTATTTGTTACAAAATATTAAAATATACTAGATATTATTTATATACTAGTATGCACCATTGGTATTTGATAAAATATTAAAAACTGAAAAAAAATGTGAGAGAGCCTAGGAATCGAACTTGAGAGCTCCCAGCAATAGGTATGTGTAGTTGACACATACAAGGCTTCGTGGTTTTTGACTAAGCGCCAAATACCAATGGCGTATATCCATAAATATGTGCCACGAATATTTGACACTTAGCCAAATAACTGTCGGCCTCACTCTCTCCCTTTCTTCTCTCTCACACAGAGAATCCCCGCCGCGATCGAGCCCCCAGCCGCCGCCCGCCACTGGAGGAGTCACCACCGTTGCCCGCCACTGGAGGAGTCACCACCGCTGTCCACCACCACCGTCGGCGAGCCTCCCCAACCTCTCCCCAACCCCTCCCTTCCCCTCCCTTCCCCTCCCCTCTCCTCTCCTCCCCTCCCTTCCAATGATCCCCGTGTCTCTGCCACCAGGAGTGCCGCCCCATTCCCATGGAGCAAGCAGGAGGATGAGGATCACCAGGAGCGCGACCCCGTCCCTGTGGCACCACTAGGAGGAGGAGTGCCGCCCCCTCCCCGTCGAGCACCAGGAGCCTCCCCTCCCCGTCGAGCACTAGGCGCTGCCCCCTCCCCCGTCATCGGCCACCTCTAATCCGTCATCGGCCACCTCAGGTTGAGCTCTCCCTCCCCTCTCCCACCTCAGGTAATCCATTAGGTCTAGGGTTTGCTCTAGGGTTCTAGGGTTTGCTCCCAAAGATAGGTTGATTTTAGGGTTTCTAGAGTGTTCTAGAAGGTTAGTGAATTAGAGTGTTCTAGAAGGTTAGTGAATTAGGGTTAGAATATTCAGTCATTAGATTATTTTGCTTATACCAGGAGTTGTTCTTATTTCACTTTGCTTACTTGTATGCTTTCAATTCTAAGAAGTAGGTTTAATCCCCCCCTTTGAGAAATGATTGTAATATGCGTGGTATGGCTAAACTGTTTGTAACTATATTCAGAGGTCTTGGATGACACTATTTACAGGGTTTAGGTTTGTCACTCTTAGATGGACATCCTGTTTGTGAACAACTCAACCAAATTAGCACAAGTCGATCCTTTGGCTGTCCACAGTATTTTCTTCACAAGTCGATCCTTTGGCTGTCCAAATTAGCACAAGTGGATCATGTTCTTAGCATTTTCTACAATGATTCCACCTCTCAAATCCCAGTATTTTAATGACTAGGGTGTTAATCGTAAATTGAGTTGGAATGCTGCTATAAGCATTAAGCAGTGGTAGGTTATTATACTTCCCAAAAAAGCTTAGTCATTTGAGTATAAAATTAAAAAGCTTAGTCATTTCAGTATAAAATTTGTGCAGGGGCGGCTGCTGAACTAGTGACTAATACTAGGTTGCAGCCAGCACACTTTAGCTTTTCTAGTCCTTTAGAATGTGAAACTCCACAGCCGAATTTTCTATTCTCGCTTTTCTGGTCCTTTAGAATGTGCAACCAGCACACTTTAGCTTCATCGTCGACCCATGATTGATAGCGTAAAGCACCAGGTCTTGCCAACTTTCAAAGAAAATTAACTTCCAGAATAGAATCAAACTGGATGGGCAGGCACTGAAATGTTAGCTAGGTCCTAATGGGGAGTAGTACAGCAGGTCACCAGCCTAGTAGATTGCTTGTCCTAATGCACACAACAATAACTGATGTGATCTGAGTTTGATCTGAGTGTGATCTGTTGCTGCTATGATCTGAGTGTGATATGCTGCTACTGTGCTTGTCTATTATAAATATGAGTTCCACGAATGAAACTTTGTCTAGGCAGTTGAGTTGTTCTAGTTTGGTGCATGTCATGTATATTACTAGCTGACCAGTAAAATCAAGAACTTGTTCTACTACTAATACCTAGCATCTGATTTTGTGCCTTTATTTAAGTAATTCTGTGTAGCTAGATTTCTCCTTGTGCTTAGTATCTGTTTTTTAGAAACAATTGGCAGCACATGGATGTGAGTAGTAACTGGATGATCGCACATCCTGATATATATAACAAGGACAACCTGATTATTTTAGCTTGTCCTGGAGCTATTTTTTGCTGCACCTGGAGCTATTTTTTGCTCTTTGTATATGTGTGATTGGATGGCTGCCATCAATTTGAAAACTGGAGCACATTATTTTGTATGAAAACTGTTGCAGGGAATTCATTTGAGTTGCCCGTTTCTCCCGAAGTGTTGACTGACTTCCGTTTCGGTTGAGAAATGGGCACTCCTAGGTCAAAAAAAAACAGCAAAGGTCATGCCGAATTTTTCGGTCGACTCTATCTTGTACTAATTACATTGCTGCATTTTTTCTATGAAGAGCAAACATGTCGAGCGGAGACAAAGACATCGGGGCTGGCCCTTCTCAGCCCATGAGCGTCGAAGAACGAGCAAGAAGAGCCAACCTCAAGTTTTGGCGGTTTGGCGATGACTTAAGAGGGTAGGACGAGGAGGCCGAAGCTACGGATCACGATGAAGTTGACGAGGAGACCCAAGCTATGGACCTAGAAGATGACGAGGAGTCTGAATATGAGGAGGAGGCCGAAGATGGCGACGACGATGGAAGCAGTAATGGTGACGAGGAGGCCGAAGCAAGTCATGGCGGTGAATGCATGGACTGTGATGGCGCCTCCCCGCCAGCTAGGAAGAAGAAGAACAAGGCGGAAAGGAAGGAGCGGACGCTACCGAAACTCGGCACCAACCGTGAAGAGTTCACCCTTGTGAAACCGGGTGGCCAACCCTTGGAGCCTGCGAAGCTTGCCGCTGGGTACGGCCTACAACTCGGGTGCATCGTGCGGGAGAGCATGAGCATTAACCAGAAGGACATAAGAAAGAACAAATGGTTGCGAGAACTCCTCATTGGGAAGCTTCACAAACGGTACAAGTTCCCAGATGAGTACAATAACCAAAAGCTTATAGGGAACAAGATAAACAAGTTAGCCCTCATGATGATGAGCACCGCCTTGAGCAGCTAGAAAAGCCGAGTGAAGAGGAGGATTAACGAGGGTAAAAGTTGGGAGGAGATAAAGAAGGCCGAACCGATGCTCGACGAAGATGAATTCATCAAGTTCAAGGCGAACTGCACTTCATCGGAAGGTCAGGAATGGACCGAGTGGGGGAGGCGTATGCGGGAGCTGAACATAGGTAACCAACGTTGCGGAAGCGGCGGTTACCGAGGAAAAAAGGCCGTTTGGGAAAAGGAGGACGCCGAGTATGCCTGTCTAGGGAAAGATAACCTGTGGCACAAATTCACGGACGAGCAGGTGATGCAGTTTGTCCACGCCCGCTACTATCTCCACCCCGAACTCAAGGAATTCGTTACCGACGACGATGATGTGAGGAAGTTCCAGAAAAGGCTGGTAAGGAATTTATCTCGGAGTACATCTATGTTTCTAATTTAGTAATGAAGCCGAATTTGTAAATGGGATCACTTTCCTTCTCTTTAGAGATCCGAAGAAAAGTCTTGTGCGTCAAGTGCGAGCTCGTCCCAAGGGTCGACAGCGGACCCGCGGTGGGACACGCCCTTCAACAGGGTGACAAACGTGTTCAAGGGGAGGGCCAAGTCTGCGCCGCTGACTTAATTTGGCCGCATGTCTGGCTATGGTACGTACGAAAAGGTTGGCGACTTTAGGAAAGAGGACCCAAAGGCGAAGAAAGAGAGGAAGGCCACGGCGGCGGCAGCAAGTGAAAAACGGGAGGTTGATGTCCTCCGGGAGCAGATGGAACAGATGCCGAGGCGGATCGACGAGAAAGTGCAAGAGAAGAGCGTGATGTTTCCCAATGAGATGTGGGAGTGGATGGCTGCTTGGAATGCGGCAGGTCAACGAGGGTCGCTCGTGGTGCCCAGCCTCTCCGGCAGCAACTCGATCCAGCACGTGTCACCAAACGTGGTGACGCCCGAGTCCGCCAACGTCGAGATGCACCCGGTCGCTCTGGTGCCCCCTCCCGCCGGCGCCAACACCAACGCGCAACCGGAGGTCGCTCTGGTAACACCTCCCGCCGGCGCCAACACAGAGCCGCAGGTCACACCAATGCCCCCTCCCGCCAAAACTAAGGCGCAACAGACGGTGCTTCATAAGGCATCTCAGCGGGAGGATGATACCGGTGTCTCGACATTAGCCGAGCTCAACGCCATCTCCAAGGTAATGACTCCGGCCAACACATGCATTGATAAAATTTCATCTCCTATGCCTTTGATGACTAGCTAGCGCCATCTCACGATGCTTGTTCTTCCGCAGGACACTCCTTGCACGCTCTTGCATTACGTGGACGGCGATCTAAAGGATGTTGGCAAGGGCTCAATTATTCAACCAAATAGCCACACGATGCACCACAAGTCATTGGAGGATGACGTGTTCAAGGTCCAGCTGGCTCGGGTGTTGCCGGGGTGCGAGGACATGGACCCCCCCAGCCAACCTCGAGGCGCTAATGATCATAAGAACCTTCAAGGTTGCTGTGGCTGGGTCTTGACATGGCCAAAGACCCAGATTCATCTTGTGAAGGAACAACAAGTAACTCAGCGGTCAAATGTGCCCTTGCCGCGGCGGCCACAACAACCAGTCACCGCCACCACCTCTCGTCACCAGCAATTGTTGGCCGCCGCTGCACCGTTCCCTCCACATGACAAGGCCGCTGCTGCGCCGCCGCCTCCACATGGCAAGGCTGTCGCCGCACTACCGCCTCCACATGGCAAGGCCGCCGTTGCGCCGCCACCGCCAAAGGATTCACTTGGGGACAACATTAACGATGATGATGATGATGACAACCCAGATAACTGGATCAACACTGGCGTCATGGACTCTTTGTTCATGCCAAACATGGACGAGCCCTACCGCGTTGCCGACGACCCAAATGCTCGTACCAGAACATGCACACGTCTAGACTTCCATGGTACCCTAGAGGAGACGCCTCCAGATGCTGGGGCCGCTGGTCCTTATAAAGGCACCCAGGGAATCATTTTCAGCCCCACCACACTCCATAAGGCGGCGGATGAGCAGATGGCTGCTAATGTCGAGATGAAGAAGCATCGCAAGAGAACCAAGAAGAATAATAAGTAGTCTTTGAGCAAGCCGGGTCCGAAGAGGCCCCGGGCTCAGGACGACCAGTTAACACAGCCCCCTGAGGGCACCTTGACCAGGGTTCACATAGCTGGTCAACCGATTCTGAGTGAGGATCTGATCAAAAATGCAAGTGGAGCGATGGCTAACCTGCAGCATGGTATTCTATATCTAGAGGAGTGCCTTCTTAAAGAAGCAAATCCATCGTACCCTATTTTCATGGTCAATGTTCCAACGGGCGCGGGCTTCGTCGATAATGCCCCCGCGGATATCTTCTTCATATCGTATGAGGACATCTTCAAGCTTTTCCATGGCAAGCGGATGAACTATAACTTGGTCCGCCTATACGCGCTCCATCGGGCGATGAAGGTCAACAGAGAGAAGACCCCTGGCGTCACGATAGTGGAGCACTACATCATGCGTGATAGCCAGTTGGTGAATCCAGTGACCCGGGCTAGCGCAAGGAACTACCTCCAAAATTTCATGGTGGACAACAAGAGTGGAAAAGAGCTTATTTTGCCTTTCTTTCCCTAGTAAGTGCACACACTCGCTCTTCGCCGTAGCTTGTCCTTTCTTAGTTTTCGGTTGCTCTTTTTCCAACATTGTTTCGTTTCAATTGTTTTGCGGAGAGACAAATACTGCACACTGATCCTCATTCACCCGAGTTTTTCGCTAGCCACGTACTTGGACTCGGGGAGCAAGCAAAAGAAGAGAGACTACACCAACATAAGGAGTCTTCTAGATGATGCTCTCGAGGCATTCGCCGAAAATGGAGGCGAATTCAAGAAGGGGGCGGAAAGTTTCAGGGATGGCAGACACGTGATCAAACACGTAATGAAGTTTGCCTTCGTCAAGCAGCGGGATAACAGTGTCAAGGAGGCCTACTACGCCCTCCATCACCTGCGGGCGATCGTCCGGGATGCACGCATCATTACGTTACCATCTAGTCTCCGAGCATGGGCCAAAGCTGAGGCAAGAATGGACAATGATGAACTTAAGGACGACTTCTTACACATCAAGACTCAGATTGCGATGACCGTGCAAGAAGATGTCATCACAAGGGGCGGCCTTATCCTGCAAAAGAGCGTTCAGTAAGGGCGAGATCGAAGCACGACTCATGGCGCAGGGTGACCGTAGGACATGGACAATGAAAGACGGATACAAACCCTTCCCAGTGCCGTGTAAAACAAAGTCTTCATGATGTAGTGTTCCTAGCTAGCTAGCGCTCAGCCGGTTTGTGTATCTCGTGTGTGTGTGTCATAAACTTTAACTTGCCTTAGCTCGAAACGGTCATTGTTGGACTTTGTTTACTTATTACCATATGTATGAAACTTAATAGCTTGCCTTAGATCGAAACCTTCTTTTTTGTGGAGATGCATGTGATGAACCTTTTAATTCTTTCTGTTGCATGATATAGTACTTATATGCCTTGTGTATAGAGATGTCGTGCTACGTGGTGTTCAGAGGGAGGGTCCCAGGAGTCTACAACGAGTGGGAGGATTGTCATAAGCAAGTGAACAAGTTCAGTGGCAACAGATACAAAGGGTACCCGACGAGAGAGCAGGCGGAAACTAGGTGGAGGAACCACCTCCTTGGAGAGCAGAGAGACAGGAACCAGATGAAGACCTTGATGATCGTGCTCCCTGTCTTGCTCATCACCGCCATTACGGTTGTACTCTACTCGGTCCTTTAGTAGTTTAGGACTTGGCTAATGATCATGATGATCAACTTTTTGTAATGTGTAATGTCTGAGAAGATGAGATCAATTTGTTCTAGACTTGTATAATATTCATGCACTTGTCACTTTGTCGGGTTATAATTGATGTGATGATGTATAATTCTAGTGGAATGGACAGAGTCGCCAACGAGAAAGACTTTGACCAGTACAGCAACCCAAAGATGGAAGACGGATACAACAACAAAACACCATACACCACAAGCCTAAATAAGAAAGGAGTCTCGTTCAAAATAAAAAGTGAAGACGTTCCAGACCTAACCTATTCAACCGCAACAAAGAAGGGCAAGAAGATAATTGTCTACAAGAAATGCTAATAACTAGCTCCCACGAAGCACGACGTGTCACGCGCGCGTGTGTGTGGCATTATTATATATGTATCAACACATTCTTAGTTATCTCTTTTGTATGCTAATTGTTGGATGGAATATTATGTATCAACACAATTATATATAATGTGGGCCCCACAGATTAATCCTTCGAGAATCCCTGTTATGCATACACCACAATCCCATGATCAGTTAGTCGTGGCACATAATCAACAAGTATCAAAGTAAACATCCATTTTACTTAAACATATACATGTCATACCTTATTTGTCGTTATGGCTACATCAACCATCATCAGCGGAACTTCACCATGCGTACAGCCCAAGGCAGTCCTTAACCTATAGGAAACTGACTAGGAGAACGTCCTAGCTCGCATAAATGTCAACTTCATCATCTTCTTGATATCTGACCAAGTTAATAGCCAGGGACAATGCCAGTGAGTACTTTGAATGTACTCGCAAACCACCTTAAGAGAATAATAATAACAAGAGGATATGCAATATGGCTGTGGTAGTAGGAGGGCTCCAAGAGAGGCTCTTTTCTCAAATAGTTTCTCTTGTAGATATAACATCTACATAACTTTGTTGAAAACTTTTGTAAAACATTTTGGAAACCTTTTTGAAAAGTGTTGCAAAACACTAGGATTGGGTAACCCATTAGTTCCTCCTTCTGGTCATCCCATGACCAAATCCTTTCCTTTCTTTCTGACCATCCCATGGTCCAAACATTTATCCTTTCCGAACATCCCATGGTCCGAACATTTCCAAAACCATTGCTCCTCCGAATTCCTTTTTGAAATCAAAACCGACACCGCTCTACAGTAGTTTGTACAACCCTTCCTTAACTGCGGACAAGGCTATTCGAATAGATTTACACTCCACAGAGGTTGTACACATTACCCACACCATCCGAGTACCCTACCCTGATCTACACCGATCGTGGATCGAGTAACCGATCAAGACTCTCCGGATGCCCACTCCAATGTAAGTGCCTACCCTACGAGAGTTGTTCCCCTGAACACCGGGACACCCTATATAGTTCACAAGCCAACCGGAGCGCTCTTTGCACTGCGCAGAGTGTGCGCTTTCAATGAGGGGCTCATAGTAATGCGTGGAGGCCCGTAGACCCTTAGTTTCTTCTCCAGCTCAATGTCTCACAGGGACCTTTACAGGAAAAGGCCCACCCTGTAGGATTTTTAAATCCCCTATAGTAGATGTAGGCAACTTATACCAGAGTAAACAAACATCAAGCCTAGCCCTGTCCCATTCCAGAGTAATGTGGTTGCACGGATTAAGTTGTTATAGCTAAAGCTACAAAGAACCAGGTGCGTTTTCGTAAACATTTTACCTCCTCTTTCCTTCAGCATCTTTTGTAAAACAAGAACCTTTTTATTTCTCAAACTTCTCTTGGTAGGTCAAACCTCACCAAGCTTTTATCATAAAACTCTTTGTAAAACTTTTCCGGGGTCTTCCCATCCTATATCTTTGCTTCGGCTAAAACAGGGTCTCCAAAAGTTTATGGTCTTATGCACCATCAATTCTACTAGGGGCCAGTAGGTGTCATCAAGGGGGTTGTACTTAATAGTACAAAAGTGTAATAGTTCGGAGGAGCCAAACCAGTACCATATATACATCAACATATAGTAAAACAGTGCAGTTTTCATAAACAGTAGATAAAACATGCATAAGTAAAACAGTATGACAAGGCTTATGAGAAACAAGGTGTCTTGCATGTGATCAGCAATCTGGCAATATATGTCCCTGGACTTCTTCTTAGAATACCAAATAATAGCAATAATAATAACCATCTTCTTGTCTCTTATTTATTCGCATCTATCGTCGATATGGATCACATGCATGCAAACGAAGGGCACAATCAATACAAGGCATACAATCAAAAATACCACATAGCAAACCAACATACAACACCTTAATTTCTTCAGTAGGTTTTGAAAATAATGGAAAGGCATTTGTGGGACTTCTTTATATGTGTCAAACATCACTAAAAAAGGGGTTTTGAACTAAGGCTTGGGTCTATATGATATCAATGTACAAAAATGATATCAACTAAAAGGTATTTAGATAATAAGGCCAATAAAATTGGTTTCAAGATTTTATCAATTTCCTTTGATTTGCTATGCAATTTCTAGTGATAAAAGCTCTAGTTTTAGGAATTAATTCACAAGAAAAGTTATGTATTTCCAAAAAATATTTCCTTGGATGGTTAAATAGGGTTTGTTGAGCTGATTCAATAGGAGTGGGAATCATTCCAAAATATTTACCATAATGCCCTCAGGAAAATCGCAAAGTCTAGTCTGAAGCTAATTTGTCTTTTTCACCAGATTAAATCTACAGAATATTTTGATGTGATTCAAAGGATACATGTTGGGTATGTGAAGTACTTTTCTGTAGAAATTGGAATCACCCTTTTTGGAGTTTTAAAACTATTGGTAGGATTTATCTACTAAGATAACCTTAGGCAGAAGTGTTTAAATCATTAAAATTCTTTAGAAACTCACTAAATAATGAGCCCCTAGGTTTTGATAGGCATTGATATAACTAATCAATGGGGGTTGCAATTATGTCTAGAGATTTCATGGTTTGACCTAGAGAAATTTCTAAACTCAAATATGAATTGTTTTCATTATTTTTAATAATGGAAAACCAAAGCTCCACTTGGCATGAGACCAATGCCAAGAGATGGGAAACTACAACACCTACCAGAAAGAGGTGGATTCACCGTATTTTGGTTAACTAAATTTTCAAAAAGATTTATTTAGTGAATAAGACACAATATGGTAATTTAATTATTAAAGAGAACCTGAATATTATTTTGGGGCAAAACTTGGTTTGCATGTTTCATAAAACTTGTATGAACATGTAAGAATTTAGGTATGGACGAATATGGTATTTTACATTTTCATATAGAATTAATCTGAACAAGGATTTAATAGCTCTTGCAAAAAGGAAAAAAGAAAGTGATTAAAGAAAGGACCATGGGCCGGTTTTTGACTGGAAAGGGGCTTACGGGGTTGTCCTGGTACACCCAGACGCTGCTCCGAGCAGGAGAGGAGATTCGAGTCATGGTGGCGGGGCCCACCGGTCAGCAGCTGCATAGCGCTGATGCGGTATTAGGTCACTATGACCGTCCAAATAGGAAAAGATTGACGGGCCAACGGCCTTCTCCTTCCTCGCGACCCGAGCGATGGACTAAAACCCTAACACGGGCAGAGGCGGTGCAGGGAGATCACCGGAGGAGTGGGGAGACGCTTGGGAGGTCCTGGAGCGACGTGGTCCGTCGAGGAGAGCTCGAGGAGGGGCGGAAATGGGGGTTCCTACTGTGGAGGGAGGCTCGCGCGACCACGCCGACGAGCGTGCTTCGGGAGCTTGATGGCGACGTCGGTGGAGGCTGACCTGAGAGAAAACAAGGGTACCATTAAATGCAGGGGAGAGAGAGGAGTTTGGTGGTGTGACATGCAGTAGGAGAGGAGCAAGGGTGGAGGAGCTACGCTCATGTCCTTGTCTTGGCCGAGAGCTCCATTCTCCCTTTCTCTCGAGCATGCCAGGGTAAAAGATAGATAGTGGAGTAAAGGGGAGGTGAGGGAGTGCGAGGGGAGTGAAATGGGGAGCAGGGGAGGGTTCTACTGGCCTCTGGCCTTGCAAACCGAAGGGGAGGGTCTAGAGTGGACCATGTGCACATAGGTCATGGGAGGAGAGGGCAGACCTTCTGGTTGGTCGAGTGGGCGGTGGAGAGGTCGTGATGGGGGCGGTGGAGAGGTCACGATGGGGTCCTATGAGCTGCATAGGGCAGTTAGAGGGGGGTGCTGCTCCCAAGGCAATAAAGAGGCAACATATCTCTCTCACTATCAATACAAGGGAGAAAAGAGGGGTGTGCTACCATAGCTTTGCTATAGTGCACGACCAGAAGGGGGATCATGCTTGCTATGGTGAGTGATGGTGAGCTTTGGTGGTGATTTGATTTTTTGGTTTAGCTCAATAATTCCTTAGTTTGCCCAATTTGATCAAATATATAGTCATGAAGGAAGTCTAGAAATTTGACCTATGCAAGCTGTGTCAAAGATGCTGGTAGATGGGTGTGGACATGGTATAGCTCCATGAATTATTTGAGATTTATTGGATGAATTTTGGTCCATTTTATATCAAGTATTCAAATAGTGCAGAAGTGGTTTTTAGGGTTTGATTTGATATTTTTGAATTGGACAAGGATTGTTTTTGCCTTGGTATCGTCCCAATTATGAGATCACACATTGGAGAATTTTCGCAAGATTTATTGAGTCATAAAAGTATTTAAAACATTTATTTTATCCTTTCTACCATTTAAGAAAATAGGCAAAAAGAATTACTAAAAGTCTTCAAAAATATTTATTTTTCAAGTGGGAAGATAGGGTAAGATATATAGGCCTCAAATGAGCATAAATTTTGAGGTGTGATTCGGAGAAAACCAACCTTTCTTTTATATATGAAGTTTTTAGGTTTTTGTCAATTAAGGGAATTTAATTGTTTGTGGGCCCTAATATTTATGGAAAATATTTGGGAAATTTATGTTTCCATGGTAGATAATGTCCACAAGATATATCCAACATTTAAAACCTTTGGTTTTGAGAATCCAACTTGATTTTGGTAGGAAACAAGGATAAGAGGATCTTTGAGCTCAGGTCTCCCCTTGGGTGATGGGTTATATGGATGGATATACCAAGTGATGTATATCACCATGGTGCAGAGGTTTGAGGTTGATCATGATTGAGCGCTCTAAGGATTGATGCTAGAAATTGAATAAAATAAGGGTGCTAGAACAGATTATCAAATAGCCTCCAAAACCATGTGGGTTTTAGAAGCACAAAGCTCCATTTGAAACAAGTGAAGTAGGGTTTGATATACCTTTATGAGCAGAGCAGAAATATGCAAAGATTTGGTCCACGGAAGGTAGGATGAAGGTGTGAGCTTCTGACAAAGTAGGCTAGTTGATAAGATTTGTAGGAAATATTATTTTCTTGCCTACAAAACCATCAAGATCAAGTGGGTTGGAGGATGATCTAACCAAGGGAAATAGTGGGCGTTGGTAGTACTTAGTATGGTCTTCAAGATGGTTCAAATGCATTTCCAAAAATGCACAAGAGTTTATAAAGAGAATTATTCAAAGAAGTGATGTTGAAACAGTTTCTAGACTTAGTCAAGATTAGCAGATTTAGGGTTTTTGACTAGCATATGAGTGGGGATGTTTTTGATAGGTTACAAGCTATTAAAGCATCATCAAGTGTATGATGTTGAAGTGTAGATTGAGCAGAATATATCCATGCTTGATATTGGGCTTCATTGACTTGGAAACTTCTAGAATAGATCATTTCAGAGTTAATCTGGTAAATGGTTTTAGATGAGCAACTAGTGGCTAGAGATCAGATCCAACTTGGTTAACTTGTTTAGGGTTGACACTATCAGATTAGATAGATGCTATATGATGAGCTCCTAGGTAGCTCATACTACTTCTAAGCAATCAAGTCAAGCAGCAGATCAAGGAAACTCATCTTATAAACAGAACAATTCTACTACCATGGGTACCTCCAAGCCTAGCTTGAGGTAGGGATGGGTATTTTGAAAGGGTGGAGTTTTAATAAGGTGAGAGTCCTTGGTATTTCTACCAAGAGTAGAATTCAAAAGCTTTATAAAATGGTTTTAGAAAAACCTAGAGGTAAGAGTAGTTGAAAGCTCTGCCTTGAATACATAAGGAGATTATATCATATAGATCTCCATAATTTTGTCAATAGAAGCAACTAAAATAGTTATGGTTGCAAAGGCATCTTGACTCAGGTTTTGAAATGCCAGAACATTTCAGAATATGTAAAATGAGCCAAGACATATTTGTTAAAGAGCTTTTGTTAACTGATGTTGAGGTAAGGAGTATATCATCTGATATATGATGACCCACAAGTATATGGGGTGTATCGCAGTATTTTCGGTAAGTAAGAGTGTCGAACCCAATGAGGAGCAGAAGGTGCTAGCTAGTAGTATGGATCAGGAATTCTCTGCAAATACTTAGCAAACAGATTTTTAGGGGTTTTTGATAAAGCAAGTAAACAAAGTACGAGTAAATAAAAGACAGTAGGCATAAATGCAGCAAGTGGCCCAATCCTTTATGCAGCAAAAGGACAAGCCGTATGTATTACTTAAGATAACCAAACGTTCTCGAGGACACATGGGAAGACTGTCAAGTGCTTTTGCTTCATATAGTTGATTAATCTTCTTTAGCTTGCTAAGTGTTGTGTGGGTGAACCTGTGCTAATGTACCGCCCCATCCAGGACTAATACATACTTGTGATTAAACACCTTACAAACTTCTGCAAGTACAAGAAAGTAATTTAGGTAAAAACCTAACCACAGCTTTAAACTCTAAGACCCTTACGTCCCTTGTGCAATGGTTTCCTAACGGGAGTTCAGGTTTCTGTCACTCCGGCAACCCCTACGATTAGTAGCCAAATACACAATGCATTCCCCTAGGCCCATATAGGTGAAGTGTCATGTAGTCGACGTTCACATGACACCACTAGAAGAAGTACACCACAAATTAAATAACAATCTATTGAATCTTTCTCAACACAACTCCACTACTAACAACATGACTTCTCCCATGTCCTCAAGAACAAAACGAACTACTCACAAGACATCATATGGATCATGATCAGAGATGGAATAATGATGTATAACAATCTAAACATAAACAATAATTCAACGGTTCACTCAATACCATCAACTACAAAGAGTAATCAACACCGGGAAAGTTTCCCCTATGAACTAATGCAATATTCAACCAATTGTTACAGCAATATGGATATGGTGATGAGGGTGATGATGGTGGTGATGATGATGATGATCCCGATGAAGTCCAGCTTGATGGTGGTGTCGATGGCGACGATCTCCCCTCTCCGGGAAGGAATTCCCCCGGCAGAAATCTGTCTGCCGGAGAGATCTTTCTCTCTCGGTGTTTTCCGCCCCGCAGAGGAGGTGGAATCTTTCTGTGGTCGCTCCCTGAGTCTTAGGGTTTCGGGAGGATGAGATACGCCAGAGGGGAGAGGCTGGAGTGGGCCAGGGTGGCCACACCACCTGCTGGCGCGGCCTAGGGCTGCCCGCGCCAGGGGGTGGTGTGGGGCCCCTGTGGCCCATCTCCACTCCGTCTTCTGGCATCCTTAGTCTTCTGGAAAATAGGATTTTCCGTATATTTTCCCAGATTTTCTGATCTTCGCGAATTTTGCCTCCAAACAGCACCTTTTCCATCAGAATCCTGACTGCAGCGGTCCATGCTCCAAAAGTCATCAACCATGCAAAAACAGATGAAATAACATAAGTATCACCTCTCAATACGAAATATATCAATGAATGATAGTGAATTAAGACATAGAATAGTCCTGGATGTATGAACTCCCCCAAGCTTAGACTTCGCAAAATGGACGTATGAACTCCCCCAAGCTTAGCCTTCGCTTGTCCCCAAGCGAAATTGAGCTCAATAAACATGGCCTCGGGTTTATGGAGTGAAGAGTCGATAAAATAATACGGACAAGAAGCATCACATTCATTAATACATAGATCATGATAGAAGACAACTCACTATTATATAACTCAACTTGTAATAAGTAAAGGAAACACAATAAAGATACATAAAGTGAATCATAATTAGTAATGGCAAACTTAGCTCTTGGTCGAAGAATAGTTGATAATTTACTAGAGTTCACAAATAACTGGTTTTTCAATGATAGCTTTCAAAGTAGTAAACATCAAGATACGAGCAAAGTGCAAAACAAGGAACATAAGAAACATGATTGAATAAATCATCATATGAATGAATGCAACACAACAACTCAAAATACTTGCTGAGATAGAAGGGAATAGGTTTACTGACTCAACTACAAAGTAAAAGAAAGGGCCCTTCGCAGAGGGAAGTAGGGATTGCAAGTATCATAAAGAGCTCCCAAAAATTATGATACTTACTAGCTTTTAGCTCTCATTACCCCTATCATAGGCATCTTTTGGTGGTTAAGGTTAAAGTGACACAACTAAGAGGATATGCTTGACAAGTTATGAATTGGAGTCCCATGCCCCTTACTTATGAGTATCGAACCTCATGCTACTCAACTTCAGTCACGAGCAAGCTCTTGTCATTGTAAATACATGTGTATCATTAAGAACCGCCAACGGGGTACCCCTTGCACATGACACAGGAGCTATCCCATAATCAAAATGACAAGGCAAGCAGACATTGAGCATCTCAGTGATCTTTTTATTTGCTATTTTCATAGGTCTTTATTGAGGATGCTTCATAGAATTCTCACTATAGTTATGCTGCAAGTTTCCACCATGATTAGGAATGGCTTAGGCTAGCAGCCCAGACGTTTCTCTAACACACATATACACTCCATGATCTTACAAGTTCCACTTTTATTTCACACCACCGGGATCCATAAGAAAAAGAACATGATATCAACTAGGTATAAAGTACCAATGAAGTGTTGAAAGCGGTCCCCATGATACATGGTTCTGCTAACTTCAACTCATAAAGCGCAAGCATATACGCAACAAAGAAGGACCCAATGGTTCAAGTTTATTAAATGCAAGAAAGTAAAGTGTGCCATCAAGTTCCTGAGAGCATTAGTCACTAATTTTTGCATAACAAGTTTAATTTGGGAGGTAGATAAAACAGGAATTTACTCCTAATAGCAATAATGCTACTAGGTAGGTATGATGGACACGAATGGCAAAGGTTTTGGTTTAAAGGAGGTGGATGCACGAGAAAAATACCCTCTCAGTATAGTTTTTTGTCTAGCAAGGTTGGGTAGCAAGTACAAGAGTTGAAGGAAACAAACAAACATACAAGCGATAAAGACAAACATGCAATCTTCCTTGGAAGCGCAAAAGCTCTTAACTAGAGAATACTAGACTTATGAGCAAATCAAGGAAGAAAGAAGATGAAATTATTTTTCTCTAGAGTACTTCTATCTTTTTCATTCAACTCTCGAAAATAGTGATGCTACTGACCGAGCCAGGTTTGCCAAAACCAACTGGATTAACTCAATGATCCCAAAGTGCTACCAATACTAACAACAAGATCAATCATATAACCACGGATTGAAAACTAGTATAAGCTATGCAAAAGAGTGAATGATAGAACTTCTCATTAATATTCCATAATGGCAACTCACACCAAGGGATACATATCTAACGAGAGAGAGGACACTTCCATAATGCAAACAATACTACATAATAACTCGTCTATTCATGATATGACTCTACTAAAAAGGTAAAAAAGATAGAAGATAGTGATGTGATACCGCGGCACTCCCCCAAGCTTCGAACAAACCAAGGGGATGCCATTCCTGATGACGAATTACTCCTTTGGTGGTGGTGCTATCCTTTTCTTAGTTGACGTGAGGAAATCTTCCAGCGTCTTGCGAAGCCTATTATTCTCCCATTGAAGCATGTCCACCTTCCTCTACAAGTCTCGGTACTTATTGCAGAACTCCTTAGTGACTCGTAGGACTTCCATTGATGCAGGGCAAGTGACTAAAGGTACCAACCCCTGCTTGGGGTCTTGGAGATCTTCCTACATAGGCTCCTTCCCTTTATCCTTGGCAGACACCATTGTGCTTCTAAACTTTCAAAGAGTAGTTCCTGGCAGAAATAGATCAAAACAAAAACACGACGAGAACACGATATACGAACCTTGGGGGCTCCGGGGGATTATATATTACCAAGTTTCATAACAAAAGGAAGGTACTAGGAGAAAACGAGTCGGAGGCGGAGTCCGGGGTGGACTCACAACCTGGTGGCGCGGCCAGGGGTGGGCCCGCGCCACAGGGTGGTGTGAGCCACCCTGGCTCCATTTTCGTTCCTTTTTCACTTCGTAACTTCCCTTATTGACTGAAAACTTCAAAAATATAGTTGGATAGTATTTTCACGGAACTTTTCTTACTAGAACTGTTACATATTTGAAAACAGACTCTGCAGGTCTCTAAATTTGGTATCTAGTAGATTCTTCCGGAGTCATCACTTGAATAACATGAATATATTCATCTTCATACACTTATTACTTGAGTCATAAAACCCTTCTCTTCCTTATTACACCATTATCTCCACTACCTAGAAATTTCTTTCACACAAAACTTCACACAGTTCTCATTAGCAACATTAGTATAAGTGAAGTGATAAAACCTTTTGTGTCCAACTTCAACTGAAAACCATCAAAACATAAGCTACTGTAGCAAGTCCTTCCGAAAACCCAAAAAGAATTCAAAAAGGAAATCGAATAAAGAGGCAAATGCAAGAGTGGCAAAATCTATCAAAACAGACCAGCAGGTAAAGATCAATTTTTTCTAAAATATTATGTTGCTTAAATCAAAACGTGCAAAAATAACGAAAGTTAAATAACATCCTGGGTTAGAAGCACAAAACATTACAGCTTAATCCGACATACAGAGATCTCTTAGGAATTTTCACGGTGAAGCACAAAAATCTGTTTCGGGACAGCAACTTCCCCAAATCTTACTTCTCTCTCATTAGAGGTTGATCTTGACACAAAAACCAAACAAAACGGATAAGGAGCGGTTATTACCGAAGTAATAACTTACAAGACTCAAAGAAAAAAAAACAAACTGAAAGCAAAAAACAAATTGGGTTGTCTCCCAAAAAGCTCTTTCTTTATAGCCATTAAGATGGGCATGATAATTTTGAAGATGCTCACATAGGAATATGAATTGAGGTGAAAGAGAGCATTAAGAAGCGAAAACACACACATTTAAGTCTAACCCACTTCCTATGCAAGGGAATTTTGTAAACAAACAAGTTGTTGAAACCAGAAGCTACTTGCATAAGAAGGCAAAAGAAGTGCAACATAAAAACTTTCAGCATAAAACGAGGAAACTTGATATTATTGAGATGCATAAGAACACTTTTCCATCTTTCATAGTAACTTTCAGTATCATACATAAACTTAACAATATAACTATCACAAGGACCATCGTAACAATGATCACTTATTCTAACAGAAAACATAGGAATACTAGCTCTCATAACACTACTATGTGAAACAATATTAGAGGTATCCTTACAAAGGATAGTGTGTCCCTCTTTTTCATATTTAGTGACAAAGCCTTTTCACAAGTGCTATGATAGGTTCATCAACCATTTGTTTATCAGGTTCAACAACTTTATTCATACTTTCATCTACCATACTAGCCATCATAGAATGTTCCTTTATCTTAACTGGGAAAGGCATTTTCTCAATATAAGGTTCAGGTAAGACATGATTAGCAATATAAACTTCGGTATTTCTTGTAGGAACACTCTTAGCAATATCTTTATAAGGTTCATGATACTTATTCCACTTCTTTTTAGGCACTTCAATGTAGGAAGCAAAAGCCTTAAAATAAGAAGCAATAGCTTGAGAGTCTAGACCATAAGCATTTTTAATATTTTGAAAGTCATCAGTTCCCATAAAAGATTCAATGCATTCATAATCATAATTTATATCTGACTTTCTACCTTTGTCATTCTCCCAAGCTTCAGCATTGTCTTGAATACAGTCCAGAAGATCCCATTTAGCTTCTTCTTCCATACGAGTGAATGATCCAGCACAAGAAGCATCCAATAAATCCTTGACATGCAGAGAAAGCCTTGCATAAAAGTTATTGATAATAATATTGTTGGGGAGCTCATGAATGGGACATTTGAGCATTAGTAACTTCAATCTCCCCCAAGCTTGAGCTGTACTGTCTCCATCAAGAGACCAAAAGTTGTATATTTGATTCCGATCTTTATGAATATCACTAGGAGGATAAACTTAGAATAAAAGAGAGGCACTATTTCCTCCCATTCCAGAGCTTGACCATTCTTCGGCAGCTTATACCATTCCTCATCTCTTTATTTCAGTGATAATGAGAATAACTTCTTCTTAACTTGATTTGTAGTAATACCTGCACACTTGAACAACCCGCATAATTCGTGTATAAAGAGCAAATGGTCACCGGGATGGACAATTCCATCCCCAACATAGTAGTTATCCATAATACGATCAATAATTCTTGTAGGTATTTTGAAAACATCATTCTCAGCAGGTGGTGGCTTATCTACTACCTTAGCAGTGGTAGTAGCATTACCAAATAAGAAACTCAGCGAATTATCCATAACGAAAATAAAGCAACTAGCAGAAGTAAACAATACTCACAGTAGAAGTTTCCTTTACCAGTTCCACTCTCCAATAGCGCTTTACTCCCCGGCAACGGTGCCAGAAAATAGTCTTGATGACCCACAAGTATAGGGGGTGTATCGCAGTATTTCCGATAAGTAAGAGTGTCGAACCCAACGAGGAGCAGAAGGTGCTAGCTAGTGGTATGGATCAGGAATTCTCTGCAAATACTTAGCAAACGGATTTTTAGGCTTTTTTGATAAAGCAAGTAAACAAAGTACGAGTAAATAAAAGATAGTAGGAATAAATGTAGCAAGTGGCCCAATCCTTTATGCAGCAAAAGGACAAGTTGGATGTATTACTTAAGATGACCAAACGTTCTCGAGGACACATGGGAAGACTGTCAAGTGCTTTCGCTTCATATAGTTGATTAATCTTCTTTAGCTTGCTAAGTGTTGTGTGGGTGAACCTGTGCTAATGTACCGCCCCATCCAGGACTAATACATACTTGTGATTAAACTCCTTGCAAACATCCGTAAGTACAAGAAAGTAATAAAGGTAGAAACCTAACCACAGCTTTAAACTCTAAGACCCTTACGTCCCTTGTGCAATGGTTTCCTAACGGGGGTTCAGGTTTCTGTCACTCCGGCAACCCCTACGATTAGTAGCCAAATACACAATGCATTCCCCTAGGCCCATATAGGTGAAGTGTCATGTAGTCGACGTTCACATGACACCACTAGAAGAAGTACACCACAACTTAAATAACAATCTATTGAATCCTTCTCAACACAACTCCACTACTAACAACATGACTTCTCCCATGTCCTCAAGAACAAAACGAGCTACTCACAAGACATCATATTGATCATGATCAAAGATGGAATAATGATGTATAACAATCTGAACATAAACAATAATTCAACGGTTCACTCAATAGCATCAACTACAAAGAGTAATCAACACCGAGAAAGTTTCCCCTATGAACTAATGCAAGATTCAACCAATTGTTACAGCAATATGGAAATGGTGATGAGGGTGATGATGGTGATGATGGTGGTGATGATGACGATGATGATCCCGATGAAGTCCAGCTTGATGGTGGTGTTAACGGCAACGATCTCCCCTCTCCGGGAAGGAATTCCCTCGGCAGAAATCTGTCTGCCGGAGAGATCTTTCTCTCTCGGTGTTTTCCGCCCCTTAGAGGCGGCGGAATCTTTCTATGGTTGCTCCCCGAGTCTTAGGGTTTTGGGAGGATGATATACGCCAGAGGGGAGAGGCTAGAGTGCGCTAGGGTGGCCACATCACCTGCTGGCGCGGCCTAGGGCTGCCCGGGCCAGGGGGTGGTGTGGGCCCCTATGGCCCATCTCCACTCCGTCTTCTGGCATCCTTAGTCTTCTAGAAAAATAGGATTTTCCGTATATTTTCCCGGATTTTCTGACCTTCGCGAATTTTGCCTCCAAACAACACCTTTTCCATCAGAATCCTGACTGCAGCGGTCCATGCTCCAAAAGTCATCAACCATGCAAAAATAGATGAAATAACATAAGTATCACCTCTCAATACGAAATATATCAATGAATAATAGTGAATTATGACATAGAATAGTGATGCAAAATGGACGTATCACTATACAATTAGGTGCATAACCACAGACAAACACGAGCAAACACTGCATCACTGAACAAGATTTGTTTGTTTCCCCTAATTTTTGCATCATGGATACTAATCAGGGTTGCTGAAATGGGGATGTTACATATAATTTATATGGTAATTTTATATTTAAAGTACTGAAATATATTTTGTAGTTAAATTAATGTTGGAAAATGATTTATCAATTAAAATGTATTTTTAAAAAAAGACAAAAAAATGTGGACACCAAAAGGTTTGAACCTAGGTGTCGAGAGTTTGGAAGGAATTGGACTGGGTGGCTAGCCACTAGGTTAATAAGTGTTTGGTGTTAGCATCTATGCGACACTTTTTTGAGTGTAGTGGAAAACATTATAGGAGACACATCATATAGAAATGCACATCGCATAAGACTATACTAGAGGCACTTGTTTCTAAAATGCGACTCCCAGCTCTGTCGATTCAGACTGATAGGCATTCAAATTTTTTAGTTAGTCAATTTTTTGGATATTTAAAATATTTACACTATTTTTAATATTCATATTAATTTTAGACTATTTTGAATAGTTCATATTTATTTATTTTTTAGTTCCAGAAAAAGGTGGCTCCTAGGAATCGAGCATGGGATAACAAGGAAGAAAGGGTGGAGTGTGTAGCCACTGGGCTACGAAGTGTTTTATGAAACAACATGAGCTCTCTTCCTTTTGAATATAGGTGCAAGACTATATGAGGCGCATCTTGGCAATATGCGACTCGCATAAGTTATACGAATCGCATATTGCCAGGATGCGTCTCGCATAGTCTCTGGATAAAGTGGAGCTGATGTCGATCACGTTCAGTTCGTCGGACACACATTCAGTTCCTTCATTCGTCAGTTACACTCCTCCGTTATCCTCCTTTGTTCCCCTCCCGCGTCGCCCGTCGATCTCCTCTGTTGCCGCCGTCCATCGTCTGTCTTCCATGCCGTCGAGTCCGTAGGTGAGCCGCCTCCCCTTCCCTTTCCCCTTTCCCCCTCCCCCTCCCCCTTTGACGACCTCGCGTCGCTGTCCGCAAGAGCCAGGAGCATTCTAGGAGCCAGGATCCAGGCACCACCGTCCACCGGTCTTCTTCTCAGAGCTAGGAGCGCCATCACCACCAGTATTCTTATCAGATCCAGGAGTGCCGCTATCCTCCTCCCCCGCTCCCCGTCCAAGATTATGTGATTTTACTTGCAAGACTTTACTTGCTATGATTTTGGTTTGTGCTAAGTTGGAACAAATGCTATAGTACTAGATGTTGCTATAGTGCTACATTGGAACGAATACTATAGTGATAAGTTGGAACGAATGCTATAGTACTTTCAATGATTTTGATTTTGGTTGGGAAAGAACTTTAGACTAAATTTGGAATCATGAGCCCTGTTAATGTCTTATGCGTGACTTTTCCTAGAACACTCCCTTGGTAAACACCATGGCTACATTGTTTTTGTGGCCTCACAACCATTTTTCATTCACTCATTGTAGACTATATATACAGGTACAAGTACCTAGCCACAACCACTACTGCCGCTGCTAATCATGAATGGCCTAACCACTTTGATCCACTAGTCTCTCCCATAACAGGACCTATTCTCATGATCACTAACTCATGACTTGGACTGGGTACCACACACGTGAATAAATCCATCTAACACCTACATGCAAATTGTCAAAAACTGCATGCTACTCAAGAAGATCGCAAGATTAGTGCTAACAGTAACATCACAAGGCACCAAGTTCAAACACCAGCTAGTAGCATGCACACCAACCAACATCAAGCGCAAACAACATAAGCAGCGGAGGCATGACATAGCTCAGCCATGCCCTATAGCACCTAACTCAATTAGAGTTCATATCATGGCAAACTCATGATTACAGATCGGCATCAAGCACGCCTAACATCCCCTAGCCAGGAGCTTGCTCACTAGATTTATAGTGATTTCCCTACGTTGTCAGTTCTAAATCTGTTATAGTGATGTTTTCACCTAAAATTCATAGGTTATGTTCTGGTGTTTCAAAAATTGTAAATCCAACTTGCATGCATTGTGTACTTGTAGGCCTATTATTCAGGAAAATTGGATTGAATGCCTTAGGACTGCTAGATCTACAATAATGAATTTCCTAAGATTAATGCAATAGTGTTTCTAGAATCCAACTATGCTGGATAACAATCCAAGTGTTTAACTAGTGCACAACTATGTGTAGTTTAATTGATAGAGGTTTCTTCCAACTTAGCTTGCATTTTCCCATTTCTTATAGCTTTTCTGCTGTATATAGTTGATTATATACGAGCAGATCATGTGCATGCATGACCATGGTCAGATCATTTTATATGAGAAGATCATTATATATGCTTGTTTGATGTAGCTTTTCTTATAGCTGCTACGAGTGATTACCAGATCATGTTCATGCATCACCATGGTCAAATTAGTAGTGGGATTTGATATCTTGTACCACTTGTATAGATAATTTTCCAGGTATGTTTCATATACAACAGGAACATATATCTATTTTGGTGGCTCTTATTCCCTGTGATGAACTTTGCATAATAGTTTCTATGCAAAATGAGAGAAATCTTTATTTATTATCAAGTGTACTAATTTCCTGTGTAATTATATTACTATTTCAACACCTGCTATTTATTTTATGCATATATTGTGTATGATGTCCAGCTTTTGCTGGAGTATTTAGGCCTATGTAGGCCTTTTATTGTGGACAAGTTGTTGGTTGTGTGTTTGTGACTATTTAGGACATTTTTTTCTGCAGGTTTTTTTTCTTTTTGAGATGCGAATGTTTTGCTGGAATGTTGATTCATTTTTGTTCCAGTGAATTTCTAGCACTCCTAGGTCTATAAATTAGAAAAGGTCATGCCCAATTTTTTTGTGAATTTTTGTGTTTATTATTTCCATTTCTTTTTGTGTTTAGATATGTCGGGTGGTGGACAACATGACGCCGAGGCAGGCTCTTCTAGAAATAAGGCCTATTTGGAGCATTTGGATGAGTGACCCGGAATTCATGCCACGGGAGGACGATGAAACATCGTCCGATGAGGAGATGGGGGATGATGCCGATGGTGTGGATTTCACTACCACTGCAGGCAGTGGCGATGGTGGAGCCACAGATGGTAGCCACCCACTGAAAATGCCCCGAAAGGAATGGACCCCAATCACGGTCGGCCTCAAAAGGTCCATCTTCAAAAGCGTGAGCGATAAAGGGGTGCCTTTGGAGCTGAAGGAATTTCTCGCGTCGTACTCACTATAGCTCTCTGCAATCCTTCGGAAGACCATCATGATCAACACCGAGAACCTGAAGGGCCATGAGAATGAGTGTTACCGCAATCGCCTCTTGAGGAAGGTACACGCAAGATATGCATACCTGGGTGATGAGGATAACAAATACAACAATGCCAATGTCCAAGGGAATCCGGTAAACAAGTACGCCCTCAAGACGATGACCAAGGCCTTGTCAAATTCGAAGGCCCGGGTGAAGAGGCTCATTTACAAGAAAAAGCTAAGTTACAAGGAGCTCGTAAAGAAGGAGCCTCTAGTCAAGGAAGAAGACTTCAATGTGTTCAAGGTTAGATGTGAATCCACCACGAGCAAGGCCAAGAGTCTGTACTTCAAGTAGTTGTACAAGATGAACATTGGTACCCACCATCTCAGATCATGTGGTTATAGAGCAGTGATTCCCGAATGGGAGAGGGAAGACACCATAGCTCGTGAGAAGGGGGATACACCTCCCTTTTCCAATATCTCTGAACCGCATGCAAAGTACTTTGTTAGGGCCTGGTTTCACAAGCCGAAAGGGAGTTCTAAATATTTCTCAGAACCCTGCGGCCTCTTTGCTCCGAAGGTGATGAACTTCATCAATAAATATGTAGGTAATTCACATGCAAGTCAAATAATTGCATTCACAATTAATCAACGAAGTCCAATTTCTCAAATGCTTCATGTTCCTTATGCGCAGGACGAGGAATGTAGGAGCTCCCCATCCCAGGGGTCGGCGCCGGTCACCAAGTGGGACGCCACTTTTAACAGGACACTGAACCGGGTCAAGAATGCCGAGCCCCAGGCGCCACCATCATCGGCTTGCCATGTTCCTGGATTTGGAGGTATTACATGGTCCGAATACTATGGCACCCCGCCGCGGAAGGGGGGGAAGCAGGCCAAGAACACTGAGGTAAAACACCTAAGGGAATAAGTGGAGAAGTTTCTGTAGCTGCTCCAAGATATATTGAAGGAGGATGTGACGGCATCCTAGACACAATTCCAATCACAAGTCCAAACACAAGTCCAGACACAAGTGACCGAGAATCTCAACACCATCCTTCCCGCCTACTTCGAACAGTACGCCAAGTGGAAGAAGAGTGGTAAATGGGGGCCGCTCCCAGTTCCCAACATCGCTAGCGCCCAATCGGACAACACGGCGCTGGAGGTGTTGGTGACACCTCCGGTGGGGCCCAAAGCTCTGGAGCTTACCTTGTATGGTGCACAAAAGGCGCCGGACCGCACCTTGCCAGCAAGCAGCCACTCCACCACTTGTGCTCTCGACGTCGGCGGTGGATTCTCGATAATGGCCAAGGTCAATGCCCTCAAGGTAACTAATTAAAGCGAGAGTTTTGGGAGGTTCAGTCGATGACTGCATCGCCCCTCTCTTCCCGTTTTACTGACGACCGTCCTATACATGTCTTTCGCGGGAAGACACTCCTTGCACTCTAATGCACTGGGTGAACGACGAGTTGAAGGATGTTGCCAAGGGTTCTATCATTCAACCGGCAAACCGTATCTTCCACAACAAGCCAATGGCACCCGACATGCTTAGGGTCAAATACATTATGGTGCTTCTGGGCTACAAGGGCTTGGAACCTCCCTCTCAACCTCATGGATGGGATAGTGATGAGCCGACAATCCTTAGTACCGGCTTCGGCTACATGTTCCTATGGATGAAGAGCCAGATCCGTCTAGGGACGGAGGTTCTGGGCACCACCCCAGAGGCAGCATAACCAACAAATCATAAATACATCGAGATGGCAAAGAATCCCACCAACGATGATGAAATTGATGAAAACTTTGGTGACCAGTTTTATAACACAAGGTTTGGTGATGATGGCCATGAGCAACATGGAGGCTAACATGTCATTGCAGTTCTCGATCCCCAACCAGCACTTGGACCCTCAGCAAAACCCACTTTCCAAGTGCATCTCTTCCCATCTAGTCAGGAGACGCCGCCACCCGTCACCTTCACCGAGCCTCAGATGCCATCTCGTCCTATGATCAATCCCAACACCCTCCATAGAGTGGTCCAGGAGGTAACGGCAGCCAATGATGCCGTAAAGGGCAAGAAGGGTCAAAAAAGGAAGCCTAAGGGTGCGAGCCAGAATCGAAAGCCTGCTATCCAGGCTCAGGATAGCCATGGAGAAAATCCTAGGAAGGGGGTGCACGAGGAAGGTACACCAATGCTCAATGAATCGATGCTCACGGTCGCAGCCTCGCATATGTGTAGCATTCATCATGGCTGTGTGTATGTTGAGGTGTGCCGCATTCGAGAGGGCAATCAGTCGTACTTGGTTTACAAGGCTAAGGTGCCAAATGTGACGGGCTTCGTCGTAGTAGCCCCCGGGGATATTTTCTATGTGCGGCATACCTACCTCTTCGACATGTTGCAAGGATTCCAGCTGCACCATACCCTAGTCGGCCTGTTGTCGCTCAATATGGCCATGTAGATCATTAGAGATGGGACCCCAGGCATGACGCCGTCTTGAGAACACATGAGGGCATCCTAATTGTGACCGGCTACCTCTCATACTTCATGCAAAAAAACCGGGCAAGGATGTGATTCTCATCCCTACAATCCAGAGTAGGTGAGTGGTCACCAAGGCTGCACGATCATATCCTTGGATGTGCAATGCTTAAACGCCTTGTATCTTGACTCGGTTAGTGCAAATAGGAAAGACTACTCCACTATCAAGAGAGTTCTTGACGATGCTCTCAATGCTTACATCACTTTGGGAGGTGACATCCTTAGTAGGACAGTTAAGAGGCACGTCATGCACATGTTCGGCCACACAACAGAGTTCCCCTACGTCAAGCAGGCGCCTAACACCAGGAAGGATGCCTTCTACGGTCTACACCACGTGAAGACGTTCGTACAGGGCTAGCATAACACCGCATTGCCATCTGACCTCCGAAGGTGGGCTGAAGATCTTGAACATATACAGTATCGCAACCTCAGGATGGATTTCTTTGATATCCAGAAGGAGATCACCACAATCATGCACCAACAAGTCAGAAAATCCGGGGGCCTCTTCTACGGCAGCACTCAACCGCGCAACAAGGAGATAGATGAATACTTAGTGAAGTAGGGTGACGGCAGGACATTCATGACATTAGCGAAAGTAGCTAAATGGGGCTTCGTGAATATCCCCACGCCGACTCATCAGCCGAAGAAGTCTTGATGTTTTCCTAGGTAGTTGTTAGTTCCAAACTTGTCTTGTAAAGTTTATCCCAATATTAACTTGCCTAGCAACCTCTAGAGTATGATTCGTAAACCGTTGAACTTGATTGTGAGCGACGCTAGCTAGTTATTTGTGTTATGAACTATTTTAGTGCTTGGTTATATGTTTCTTCTCATTCGTTATTGCCTCCCTACTTCTTGGTTTGCTTTTTTGTATTTCTTCAAAATGCCGATGATTAAAATATGTTGTGGCACTGTAACACCCCAAAACTTCTAATCAAGATTATCAAGTTCAAATCACCCAAAGTTAGGGTTAACAAAAACTTTTGTTAATAATTTAAATATGAATGCATGTTAGTTTTGCATTAATGTGTGATTGTTTGAAAATGCCATGCTTGATTGCTAAAAATGATGTGACATGGTTTAAAGATGAATACTACATCATCTAGACCAACTACAAACAAAATAAAAAGAAAAAGAAATCAAATATGAATAAATAAAGTAAATGGTCATTTTGACAAAAGTAAACCACTAGGCCACTTTGTGAGTTCCAAGAAGAAGATTTCTAACAAAAACATTTCCACTTCTTTTCACCCCTTGCTAGACCAAGTAAAAGTGTATCAAGGCCCACTTTACAAACTTACAAAAACATTCTCCAAACCAATTTAAAGGACATTTGAAAATTGAATCAAGGGTATGTGGTAAGATCCCACTTTTTTCAAAAACCCATCCAACCAATTCCCCTTGGCAAACCCAAGCAACCAGAGACACTCAAGCTTAAGTTAAGATCCCCAAAAAATTTGAATCAAAATATCCAAAGTTTTGTTCTTGCGGCCATTACAACAAACACCTGGCCTGCACTAAACTAACTACTGCCTAACTTCACTGTTTCCACAGTAATCCCTCAACCATGTGGTCCCCTCTTCACTCTCTGGTCTCCCCTAAGTATAGCCAGCACCCATACCAAGTCCCCCATTGCCGTTTGCACAGTGGAGCGCCGCCCGATTTTGGTCATAGCCGGCCGACCACGGCTAGCTCATAGCAGACACCGCCGCAGCCAACCATGATGTCCAGGAAGCATGCCGCACTCCACCACCACCCCTTGTTCCAGCCTCGACCCTAGCTGAGCCCTGGACCACCCTAGCTACGCCACGCACCATGCCTCTGCGCCATGTCCAGAGTGTGCCAGCTCGCCGCACCCAACCAGCTCACACACACTGTGCCTCATCCCCGCCTCGCGTGCACTAGCTCGCCATGACCGCAGCAACCTAGCAGACAACCCTATTCGCCCCGCGCGACCTATAGCTTCCGCACACCGCCGCAAACCCCTCTGCGTCCTCGCGGAGCGCCGCACGCGCCCGACCGAACCACATGTCCCCACGCCTCGCCATTACGCCCGTGAGAACCGCCAGGGAACACTGCACCGTCCACCTACCTCCGCCACGAGAATAGCCGCCTGTAGCGACGCCACCGTCGAGCTCACGCCGCACCATTCAGTCCCCTCGCCGTAGTATAAAAAGGAGGCCATCCCTGCCTCCATTCTCCACACCACTCCACTCCCCTCTCCTCACAGACACTCCCCCACTTCTTCCCGGAGCAAGGCAAGCACCACCGCGCCAGAATTTCACCGGAGCCCACCACTGCTGGAGAATAAGGGAGCCATCGATTTTGACCACCCCAAGCCCTGTTGAGACCACCGCTAGAACGCCATCGTCTACCATGTCGATCGTCCATGTCGCCGACATTAGCTGGAGCCCAGGTGAACCTAGCAAGACCCCACTGTCGTGTTATGTTAGAATCCTCGCCGAAGCTGTTCGTCGTCGACGACGACTCCCAACCGTTGATTTGTCTTCTAATCGCACGACTCAGATGCGTAGATACTGTTTCGGTTAAACTGAGTCACTTACTAGTTGGGCCGTTTTGTTAGTAGCCCGCTGCGCTATGTAGTGCAGTTGGGCCAGCCCGTTTAGCTTTCCCGCGCTGCCTAGGAAATTCAATATTGATTTTCCATTTTAGTTTAAACTAGTTTCTGTATCTAGATTCAAAAATCATTTCATAGAGTTTCACTAAACCAAATTGCATGATTCAAATTTTGCTAGAAAGGTATTTAAATTATCTATCCAAAACCGTTGGATTAAAATCAATTGGAGGTAGATATAATCTATAGGAAAAATAATAAGACAAAGACTTTCGCAACATTAAATATTTTTCAAAAATCAACCATAATAGCTTTTGAGTTGATTCCAACTCTCAAAAATCACATTTGACAATATCTATCGAATATGTATAAACATTTAGGTTTGCATGCAGTGACATTGGACTAGTACCAAAATAATGCTATTAGGGCATTTCTAGTCACTTTAAATCTAATAAATAATAATCTTAAACTTTATTAATTGTGACCAACACTTTAAATCACATTCCCATGTGTTAGAATATGTGGTGATGACATGTGTCATCATGATCCCATATTCTATTTGGAGAATATTAAATTTTAATTAATTTCAATGAGTAGAAATTACTTTACTAAAATAAAGTAAATAAGACTATGTCTTTATTTCATGTGATGATTGTGATGATGCTAAATCATCAAGTGTGAGCCTTACTATGCTAAATAGACTTAGTTAAGTACTGTTTGGTGATTCTGTACCCCGTATTCATTTATAGACGATAGTATCAACCAAGGATACGAGGAGGAGGAGTTCTACCCCGAAGATGAAGAAGAAAACTTCAATCACTGCACCAATCAAGGCAAGCTATTATTGGCAAGCTAGCATTATACAAGTTAACCAAGCAACCTAACACTTGCAAGTCTCATACCTATGCAAGTCATCAATTGCAACTATTAACCTAAGCAAGATGCACTAGGCATGCTTTGGTTGTATACCTTTGATTATACCAATCCAAAATTTTACTTGCAAGCTTTATTCTTTTACTTTACCAAAGTTCTTTACATTTAAGATAGATAGCATAAAGATTATAAAACTAGGCCTATCTAGTTATACTTAGATGTCATTCTGTGGCATGAGATTGACGATTAGCACCCCTCATTAGTGAACACTCTTAACCTTAGTGGCTAGTGATAAGCATAAAAGTTGATCACTTTAGGTGGGAATACTTGGTGAAAATGATTATGAAAACCTTGGAATGAAGATTCATTCTATTAAAATGTTTTGACATGTGTTGAGAAACACAATGGTTTGATGATGAAAATGTTGAGGCATGAGCCTTAGCCCTTTTTATAAAACTGATGGTTGGATTCGGATGCGATACCATTCCAATTTTACCATACAACCACAATACATGAATTGGGTAGGGCTTAGCCGGATGTTTATATGCCTTAGTATGGGTTCCCTTGTGGAAGAGGTTGAGCTGAGGCTACCTCTTGATGAATGTCCACCTATGTAGTGCCCAGGATGGCAGATGGCCATGGCTGGGAGGCCAAGCTCATAGGGGAGGTGCCTATACTATGGTGTGTAATTGAAAGGTTATGATTGATTATCCGCATACTAAGTATGATTGATTCAGGGTTATCCATGACGGATGTATCGGATTTTGTGGTTAAAGTGTACCACCTCTGCAGAGTGTCAAACTATTCGAATAGCTGCGTCCACGGTCATGGACAGTTGGAGTGGCCATACTATTCTGTCGTCAAATGTTTTCAAAATGACTTGTGTAATGAATTGTGACTTTGACTTGATCACAACAGGGCTATAAATATGAAAAATAGTTTCCCAATTAAAGTGATTTAGATCATTAAATTAGTTTTCTTTACTTCTAAACTCGGTTTAGATAAACTTGGATTTTTTGCAAATAAACCTAGAGCTTAAGATTCCTATTAGAGCTACCTTACTTGTTAGTGATAGTTTGCGAGTACTTAAAGAGTACTCATGGATTTGTCCCTGGCTATTCCCGTGGCCAGACTATGAGGAGGACTATCAGGATGATGGACATTAGGAGGTCTACCACAACTAGGATCATCTCCCATCATCAGCATTGCCTGTGATCATGAAGATGGAGCCCACTATAACGCTTTATTATTCCGTTGCTTGATTGTATTAAGACTGGATCATGAGCTCCTTTATTTGTGTAAAACCTTATTATGGTTTGTAATGGATGATGTATGGTGGTACCAATTTTGTTATGTCTCGCAAAAATGGTAATCTTGGGATTGCGAGGTATGACATAAAAGGCATCTGGGATTAAAAATCTGGGTGTTGACAAGTGGTATCAGAGCCATCCTGACCATAGGAGACCCTAGTTAGAATTGACGTCCGAACAAAAACTTAGTTTCAAAAAAAAGAAAAGGAAGTGAGTATTTATGAAAACCTATTCCCACTATTATCCTTGAGATTCTTTCAAAAAAAATCATGTTCCTCAAAAATTATTACATTCCTACATAAAATCTTACACACTTGATCACATCACTAACTTACTCCTCCTAAATTATTATAGATGGAAGTTCGGTATTCCAAGTTCTACCAGTTGGGCAACGGAGGCCAACTGATCTTTGAGAGGGATCTAGATACACTGTCAGAGTATCTGGAGCGCCCGCATCTAGAATTCTTCGGAGCCCAACTCAATGATCACATCAGAGGATATCTACAATGGTTGATAGTTGCAGACCTCCAAGGCAAGATGGAGGCACCCACTTTTGAGAAGATTCAATTCACCCTGCGAGACAACAACTAGCTAGATGGATTAGCCAGGGCCATGCATGAAGCTCTTGCCCGTTTGTGTGGGCAAAACATCAACCTGATCCAGGGAACTCGCATTGCTCACTTTGCAAGGCGTGATTCTATGGGAATGTCATTGGAGATGCCAAGCCACCTGGAGTTGAAGCACCAAGTGGAAAATCTTGACTTCATGCTGTATGATAGGCAGAAGGAGTTGGACAATGCTCGCGCCTATGCCAACCACAACCATGCCATTGCCGTCAAGAAGGACCAGACCATCGCCATGCTCGTCAAGGATCGCCAATCTCTTCATCATCAATGCGAGAAGAAGGATCGCACCATCGATCGTCTTTGCAAGAAGGTGGCAGCCCTCAAGAAGACCATCCATGAATAGGAAGTCCAGCTGGAAGCAAAGGAGGAAGAGGAAGAAGGTGAGGATATCCAAGGAGATCTTTATTCTTACCTCAGTGATGACAACGACTACCTGGAGGATGATGCCATGGAGTTCCACACTGATGATCATTCAGACTTCATTGATGATGAATAGATGCACTTGATCACTACCGTAGGAAGGAGTTGTACCGGTCCCACTGTATCGTAGTTTCACATAATGGTTTTTAAAACCATCTGTTTTCCATTTGTGTGTGGTGTCTGTTTGTATTGTGTGCTTTGAATGAATGAGTGAATGAATGAATGAATGAGAAGGAGTTATTAGTTTACAAAACCCGAGTCAAGCTCAAAGTTTAAAGCTTTTGAAACAAAACCCATGAACCTTATAAATTCCCTCTTATGTCATTCTCTATCTCAATCTTCAGATGACTCGTGGAAACCACGGAGGAAGTAGCTCATCTCAAGACCCGATGCTGTAGATTCTTCAGATGCTAGTTTCCGACAATGAAGCTAGTAGAGCAGAACGTCAAGCCAACCTAGCCACTCTACAACAGATAGCTTAGATGGCCCACAATAATCAACGCCATGGAAACCAGGATCACCATGGATCCAAGCTAAAAAACTTTCAGAATACCAATCCCCCTATCTTTAGTAAGTCTGAGGATCCTTTAGATGATGATGACTGGCTGGAAACCATGGAGAACAACCTGGAGGTCGCAGGAGTTGAAGCAAATGAGAAGGTATTGTTTGCCACTCATTATCTGGCAGGAGGTGCACGAGCCTGGTGGAATAGCACCTTTACCATGAACAACAGTCAAGTGATGACTTGGGAAGCCTTCAAGATCAAGTTCAATCGCACCCTTGTGCCCCAAGGTTTGGTCACCGGGATGAGAGATGAGTTCAGAGAATTGAAGCAAGGAAGGATGATGGTAGTTGAGTACCGTGACAAATTTCTATCGCTAGCTAGATTTGCCCCTGATGAGATTAACACCGAAGTCTAGAAGAAGGAAAGGTTCCTGAATGGATTGCATGATGAGATGCAGACTGTGTTAGTCAACATCCGTTTTGAAGATCTCGAAGAACTAGTAGATTCCACCATCCAGATGGAAGGAAAGATCAACCAAGCCAATGACAATCACAAGCGCAGAATGATGCACCAGAGTGGACCCAACCACACTAAAAAGTATCGCCCCAACCCGTTTGCAGGATATGCCCCGAGAAACAATAGACCCCCGATGTCCCATCCAAGATACCCCAATCGTAGCGGAGGAAACCTGAAGTCTGGAGGAAACCACAACAACAACCTCGGTAACTCAAACAACTTCAACAGTGCACCGCCCAAGTCCAACAACATCAACAACAACAACAACAATACTGCCCCAAGGACTGGAAGCAATGTTGTGCCTGTTGCAGCCAAAGACAAGTCCCAAATTACTTGCTTTCAATGTGGAGTCAAGGGTCACTACTCCAATAAGTGTCCCAAGAAGCTTGCAGCAGCCACCAATGTGAACCGCAACGGCCGTCTGCTCCACATGAATGCTGAAGAAGCCAAGGTAGCGCCAAAAGTCGTGCTGGGTATGTTTTCTATTAACTCGGTATTATCAAGAGTGTTGTTTGATTCTGGAGGATCGCACTCATTTGTTACAGAAGAATTTGCATGCACTAGTAAGATTCAACCAACAAAATTGAAGCATGTTATGATAGTTCAAATATCTGGTTCCACCACCAAATCTAGAAAATTTGCAAGGCTTTACCTATCAGAATCCATGGGATAGATTTTAATGCCAATCTAATAGTACTTGGAACCAAAGGTTTGGAAGTAGTACTAGGAATGGATTGGATGTCGAAACATAAAGGATTGATCGATTGTGCCAAGAAAGCCATAACCATGACCAGTAGCTCTGGAGTATCAGTAGAGCATGTATCTGAAACATTGCCCCATCAGTTCAAATGCAACAAGAGTCTAGCCCAACCAACCCTTCACCAAGTCAGAGTAGTCTGTGAATACCCCGATGTATTCCCAGATGAATTGCCCGGTATGCCTCCAGATCGGGATATCGAGTTCATCATTGAACAAATTCCTAGAACTGGACCCATAGCTCAGAACCCCTCTGAACTAGTGGAGCCGAAGAAGCAACTTGATGCTATGCTAGCGAAAGGTTTGATTCAACCAAGCGCATCGTCATGGAGATCGCTTGTTTTGTTTGTGGATAAGAAAGATGGAGGTAACCGTTTGTGCACGGATTACCGAAAGCTGAATGATGTCACCATCAAGAACAAGTACCCACTTCCAAAGATAGAGGATCTGGTTGATCAATTGACTAGTGCCAGGGTGTTCTCTAAGATTGATCTTAGAACTAGTTATCATCAACTTAAGATTCATGCAAAGGATATTCCAAAGACCGCCTTTACCACCATATGTGGATTGTATGAGTATATTGTGATGTCTTTTGGATTAACCAATGCCTAACTTATTTCATTAATCCCATGAATAAGATTTTTATGAATTTCCTAGATAGGTTTGTCCTTGTGTTTAGAAACGATATTCTGATCTATTCCAAAGTAGAAGAAGACCATGAGCTACACCTGAGAACCATCCTCGAAACCCTCAGAGAACATCAGTTGTTTGCCAAGTTTAGCAAATGTGAGTTCTGGTTGAAGGAAGTAGGATTCCTAGGAAATATTATGTTGGTAGGAGGAGTCGCTATCGATCCCGCCAAGATCATAGATGTTGAAGAATGGAATGCCCCAACCACCCAAACACAAGTCTTTGCATTTCTCGGATTAGCAGGATATTACCGCAAGTTTGTTGAAGGATTTTAGAGCATCGCAAGACCAATGACCCAATTGTTGAAGAAAGATAAGAAGTTTTAATGTACCGACAAATGTGAAACGAGTTTTTAAGAACTCAAGAAGAGATTGATTTCAGCCCCAATCTTGATTATGGCAGATATCAAGAAGCCTTTTGATGTGTATTGTGATGCATCCAAGATAGGTCTCGGATGTGTCTTGATGCAAGAAGGCAAAGTCATAGTGTACCTGCCCCGGCAACTGAAGCATCATGAGCAAAACAAGCCAACCCATGACCTTGAGCTAGCAGCCATAGTTTTATCCTTGAAGACCTGGCGTCATTACCTTATGGGTAACCACTGTGAGATTTATTCGGATCACAAGAGTCTAAAGTATATTTTCACTCAGAAGGAGCTGAATATGAGGCAAAGGAGATTGATATAGTTAATCAAGGATTATGACCTTGACATTCACTACCACCCCGGCAAAGCCAATGTGGTAGGGAATGCTCTTAGCATATTGCCGTGTAGATTAAACACCATGATCAAAGAAGCTCAGCCAAGTTTGCATGAAGAGTTGCAGCAGTTTAGAACAGAGCTAGTTAGCAAAGGATTTTTAGCTAGCATTGAACTTCAACCCACTTTGATCAGTCAGATCAAGGAAGCGTAGAAAGGAAATGCGAGTATTGACAGAATCAAACGTCGTATCAGTACAAGGAAGGTACCCGGATTCACCGAAGATGAAGAAGGAGTTTTGTGGTACAAAGGACGTATCTGTGTGCCAGCAGATTCCGAGCTGAAGCAAGTTATCAGGCAAGAAGCTCATGATACTCTTTATTCTATCCACCTCGGAGGAACAAATATGTATAGGATTTGAAGGAGCAATTTTGGTGGCACAAGATGAAGAGAGAAATCAGAGGCTACATAGCCAAGTGTGATATCTGTCAGAGAGTCAAGGCGGAACATCAGAGACCCGCAAGACTTTTGCAACCATTGCAGATTCTGAAATGTAAATGGGATTCTGTCGGAATGGACTTTATCACAGGTTTGCCTACTTCTAGTAGGGGAAATGACTCTATTTGGGTCATAGTTGATAGACTGTCCAAGGTAGCCCATTTTATACCTGTCAAGACAACCTACCAGAGTTTGAAGCTAGTAGAGTTGTACTCGTAAGTTTGCATGGAACCCCCAAGACCATAGTGTCGGATTGAGGAACCCAGTTTACCTCAAGATTTTGGCCGAAAATCAAAGAAGGATTAGGAACTAAGTTGAATTTCATCATAGCCTATCACCCGCAAATAGATGGACAAATTGAAAGAGTCAACCAAATCTTAGAAGATATGTTGAGAGCTTGTGTGCTAGAATATGGATCAAAATGGGAAGATTGTCTGCCTTTCGCATAATTCTCATATAACAATAGTTATCAAGCTAGTTTGCAAATGGTCCCATTTGAATTTCCGTATGGAAGAAAGTGTCGTACCCCCTTGAATTGGTCGCAAGTAGGAGAGAGTTAGATTTTCGCACCCGACATCCTACGAGAAGCCGAGGAGAAGGTTCACAAAGTCCGTGAGCACCTCAAGACCGCCCAATCCAGACAAAAGAGTTATGCTGACAAGAGACGTCGAGACCTGACCTTCAATGTCGGAGATTTTGTGTATCTCAAAGTGTCACCTTTGAAGGGAATGCAACGATTTCAACTGAAAGGAAAGTTAGCCCCTAGATATATTGGACCCTTCAAGATTCTAAATCACCAAGGAGAAGTATCTTATCAACTGGAATTGCCAGAGGAGATGTTAGCCATCCATGGTGTGTTCCATATCTCGTTACTTCGCAAATGCCTAGGAGTTCCAGAGTAGACCGATGTGTTGAAGAACATCGATCACAGAGCCATAGATATCAACAAAGATCTGACCTATCGTGAAGTACCCATTCGTATTTTGGAAGAAGACTTCAAAACTACCAGGACCCGAAGTATCAAATTTCTCAAGATCCAATGGAGTAACCATACCGAAGAAGAAGCTACTTGGGAGCGAGAAGATTACATTAGGACTGAGTTTCCAGATCTCTTTAGTTACTAGTTTTTCTTAAATATCAGGACGAGATTTTGTTTGAGGGAAGGTTTATAACACCCCAAAACTTCTAATCAAGATTATCAAGTTCAAATCACACAAAGTTACGGTTAACAAACACTTTTGTTAATAATTTAAATATGAATGCACGTTAGTTTTGCATTAATGTGTGATTGTTTGAAAATGCCATGATTGATTGCTACAAATGATGTGAAATGGTTTAAAGATGAATACTACATCATCTAGACCAACTACAAACAAAATAAAAAGAAAAAGAAATCAAATATGAATAAATAAAGTAAATGGTCATTTTGACAAAAGTAAACCACTAGGCCACTTTGTGTGTTCCTAGAAGAAGATTTCTAACAGAAACATTTCCACTTCTTTTCACCCCTTGCTAGACCAAGTAAAAGTGTATCAAGGCCCACTTTAGAAACTTACAAAAATATGCTCCACTTCCCATTATCTATCTCAATCTTCAGATGACTCGTGGAAACCACTGAGGAAGTAGCTCATCTCAGGACCCGATGCTGCAGATTCTTCAGATGCTAGTTTCCGACAATGAAGCTAGTAGAGCAGAACGTCAAGCCAACCTAGCCGCTCTACAATAGATAGCTCAGATGGCCCACAATAATCAAGGCCATGGGAACCAGGATCACCATGGCTCCAAGCTAAAAAACTTTCAGAATACCAATCCCCCTATCTTTAGTAAGTCTGAGGATCCTTTAGATGATGATGACTGGCTGCAAACCATGGAGAATACCCTGGAGGTCGCAGGAGTTGAAGCAAATGAGAAGGTACTATTTGGCACTCATTATCTGGCAGGAGATGCACGGGCCTGGTGGAATAGCACCTTTACCATAAACAACGGTCAAGTGATGACTTGGGAAGCCTTCAAGATCAAGTTCAGTCGCACCCTTGTGCCCCAAGGTTTGGTCACCGGGATGAGAGATGAGTTCAGATAATTGAAGCAAGGAAGGATGATGGTAGTTGAGTACCGTGACAAATTTCTATCGCTAGCTAGATTTGCCCCTGATGAGATTAACACCAAAGTCTAGAAGAAGGAAAGGTTCCTGAATGGATTGCATGATGAGATGCAGACTGTGTTAGTCAACATCCGTTTTCAAGATCTTGAAGAACTAGTAGATTCCACCATCCAGATGGAAGGAAAGATCAACCAAGCCAATGACAATCACAAGCGCAGAATGATGCACCAGAGTGGACCCAACCACACTAAAAAGTATCGCCCCAACCCGTTTGCAGGATATGCCCCGAGAAACAATAGACCCCCGATGTCCCGTCCAAGATACCCCAATCGTAGCGGAGGAAACCTAAAGTCTGGAGGAAACCACAATAACAACCTCGGTAACTCCAACAACTTGAACCGTGCACCTCCCAAGTCCAACAACATCATCAACAACAACAACAATACTGCCCCAAGGACTAGAAGCAATGTTGTGCCTGTTGCAGCCAAAGACAAGTCCCAAATTACTTGCTTTGAATGTGGAGTCAAGGGTCACTAATCCAATGAGTGTCCCAAGAAGCTTGCAGCAGCCACCAATGTGAAAGCACCCGCTCATCGGCAATGCTGTGTTCAGCCTGGAAGGAGATTTGCCCCCGGGAATTCGCTCAACCGCAACGGCCATCTGTTCCACATGGATGCTGAAGAAGCCAAGGAAGGGCCAAAAGTCCTGATGGGTATGTTTTCTATTAACTCGCTATTATCAAGAGTGTTGTTTGATTCTGGAGGATCGCACTCATTTGTTACAGAAGAATTTGCATGCACTAGTAAGATTCAACCAACAAAATTGAAGCATGTTATGATAGTTCAAATATCTGGTTCCACCACCAAAGCTAGAAAATTTGCAAGGCTTTACCTATCAGAATCCATGGGATAGATTTTAATGCCAATCCAATAGTACTTGGAACCAAAGGTTTGGAAGTAGTACTAGGAATGGATTGGATGTCGAAACATAAAGGATGGATCGATTGTGCCAAGAAAGCCATAACCATGACTAGTAGCTCTGGAGTATCAGTAGAGCATGTATCTGAAACATTGCCCCATCAGTTCAAATGCAACAAGAGTCTAGCCCAACCAACCCTTTACCAAGTCAGAGTAGTCTGGGAATACCCCGATGTATTCCCAGATGAATTGCCCAGTATGCCCCTAGATCGGGATATCGAGTTCATCATTGAACAAATTCCTAGAACTGGACCCATATCTCAGAACCCCTCTGAACTAGTGGAGCCGAAGAAGCAACTTGATGCTATGCTAGCGAAAGGTTTGATTCAACCAAGCGCATCGTCATGGAGATCGCTTGTTTTTTTTGTGGATAAGAAAGATGGAGGTAACCGTTTGTGCACGGATTACCGAAAGCTGAATGATGTCACCATCAAAACAAGTACCCACGGCCAAAGATAGAGGATCTGGTTGATCAATTGACTAGTGCCAGAGTGTTCTCTAAGATTGATCTTAGAACTAGTTATCATCAACTTAAGATTCATGCAAAGGATATTCGAAAGACCGCCTTTACCACCAGATATGGATTGTATGAGTATATTGTCATGTCTTTTGGATTAACCATTGCCCCGCTTATTTCATTAATCCCATGAATAAGATTTTTATGAACTTCCTGGATAGGTTTGTCCTTGTGTTTAGAAACGATATTCTGATCTATTCCAAAGTAGAAGAAGACCATGAGCTACACCTGAGAACCATCCTCGAAACCCTTAGAGAACATCAGTTGTTTGCCAAGTTTAGCAAATGTGAGTTCTGGTTGAAGGAAGTAGGATTCCTAGGAAATATTATGTTGGTAGGAGGAGTCGCTATCAATCCCGCCAAGATCATAGATGTTGAAGAATGGAAAGCCCCAACCACCCAAACACAAGTCCGTGCATTTCTCGGATTAGCAGGATATTACCGCAAGTTTGTTGAAGGATTTTCGAGCATCGCAAGACCAATGACCCAATTGTTGAAGAAAGATAAGAAGTTTTAATGTACCGACAAATGTGAAACGAGTTTTTAAGAACTCAAGAAGAGATTGATTTCAGCCCCAATCTTGATTATGGCAGATATCAAGAAGCCTTTTGATTTGTATTGTGATGCATCCAAGATAGGTCTCGGATGTGTGTTGATGCAAGAAGGCAAAGTCATAGTGTACCAGCCCCGGCAACTGAAGCATCATGAGCAAAACTACCCTACCCATGACCTTGAGCTAGCAGCCGTAGTTTTATCCTTGAAGACCTAGCGTCATTACCTTATGGGTAACCGCTGTGAGATTTATTCAGATCACAAGAGTCTAAAGTATATTTTCACTCAGAAGGAGCTGAATATGAGGCAAAGGAGATTGACATAGTTAATCAAGGATTATGACCTTGACATTCACTACCACCCTGGCAAAGCCAATGTGGTAGCGAATGCTCTTAGCATATTCCCGTGTAGATTAAACACCATGATCAAAGAAGCTCAGCCAAGTTTGCATGAAGAGTTGCAGCAGTTTAGAACAGAGCTAGTTAGCAAAGGATTTTTAGCTAGCATTGAACTTCAACCCACTTTGATCAGTCAGATCAAGGAAGCGTAGAAAGGAAATGCGAGTATCGACAGAATCAAATGTCGTATTAGTACAAGGAAGGTACCCGGATTCACCGAAGATGAAGAAGGAGTTTTGTGATACAAAGGACGTATCTGTGTGCCAGCAGATTCCGAGCTGAAGCAAGTTATCATGCAAGAAGCTCATGATACTCTTTATTCTATCCACCCCGGAGGAACAAATATGTATAGGATTTGAAGGAGCAATTTTGGTGGCACAAGATGAAGAGAGAAATCGGAGGCTACATAGCCAAGTGTGATATCTGTCAGAGAGTCAAGGCGGAACATCAGAGACCCGCAAGACTTTTGCAATCATTGCAGATTCTGAAATGTAAATGGGATTCTGTCGGAATGGACTTTATCACAGGTTTGCCTACTTCTAGTAGGAGAAATGACTCTATTTGGGTCATAGTTGATAGACTGTCCAAGGTAGCCCATTTTATACCTGTCAAGACAACCTACCAGAGTTTGAAGCTAGTAGAGTTGTACTCGTAATTTTGCATGGAACCCCCAAGACCATAATGTCGGATCGAGGAACCCAGTTTACCTCAAGATTTTGGCCGAAAATCAAAGAAGGATTAGGAACCAAGTTGAATTTCATCATAGCCTATCACCCGCAAATAGATGGACAAATTGAAAGAGTCAACCAAATCTTAGAAGATATGTTGAGCTTGTGTGCTAGAATATGGATCAAAATGGGAAGATTGTCTGCCTTTCGCAGAATTCTCATATAACAATAGTTATCAAGCTAGTTTGCAAATGGCCCCATTTGAATTTCCGTATGGAAGAAAGTGTCGTACCCCCTTGAATTGGTCGCAAGTAGGAGAGATTTAGATTTTCGCACCTGACATCCTACGAGAAGCCGAGGAGAAGGTTCACAAAGTCCGTGAGCACCTCAAGACCGCCCAATCTAGACAGAAGAGTTATGCTGACAAGAGACGTCGAGACCTAACCTTCAATGTCGGAGATTTTGTGTATCTCAAAGTGTCACCTTTGAAGGGAATGCAACGATTTCAACTGAAAGGAAAGTTAGCCCCTAGATATATTGGACCCTTCAAGATTCTGAATCGCCAAGGAGAAGTTCTTATCAAGTGGAATTGCCAGAGGAGATGTTAGCCATCCATGGTGTGTTCCATATCTCGTTACTTCGCAAATGCCTGGGAGTTCCAGAGTAGACCGAAGTGTTGAAGAACATCGATCACCGAGCCATAGATATCAACAAAGATCTGACCTATCATGAAGTACCCATTCTTATTTTGGAAGAAGCCTTCAAAACTACCAGGACCCGAAGTATCAAATTTCTCAAGATCCAATGGAGCAACCAAATCGAAGAAGAAGCTACCTGGGAGCGAGAAGATTACATTAGGACTGGGTTTCCAGATCTCTTTAGTTACTAGTTATTCTTAAATATCAGGACGAGATTTTGTTTGAGGGAAGGTTTATAACACCCCAAAACTTCTAATCAAGATTATCAAGTTCAAATCACCCAAAGTTACGGTTAAGAAAAACTTTTGTTAATAATTTAAATATGAATGCGTGTTAGTTTTGCATTAATGTGTGATTGTTTGAAAATGCCATGATTGATTGCTACAAATGATGTGAAATGGTTTAAAGAGGAATACTACATCATCTAGACCAACTACAAACAAAATAAAAAGAAAAAGAAATCAAATATGAATAAATAAAGTAAATGGTCATTTTGACAAAAGTAAACCACTAGGCCACTTTGTGTGTTCCTAGAAGAAGATTTCTAACAGAAACATTTCCACTTCTTTTCACCCCTTGCTAGACCAAGTAAAAGTGTATCAAGGCCCACTTTACAAACTTACAAAAACATTCTCCAAATCAATTTAAAGGACATTTGAAAATTGAATCAGGGGTATGTGGTAAGATCCTAATTTTTCAAAAACCCATCCAACCAATTCCCCTTGGAAAACCCAAGCAACCAGAGACACTCAAGCGTAAGTTAAGATCCCTGAAATTTTTTGAATCAAAATTTACAAAGTATTATTCTTGTGGCCATTACAACAAACACCTGGCTCGCACTAAACTAACTACTGCCTAACTTCACTGTTTCCACAGTAATCCCTCGACCATTTGGTCCCCTCTTCACTCTCTGGTCTCTCCTGAGTATAGTCAGCACCTAGACCAAGTCCCCCCTTTGCCGTTTGCATAGTGGAGCGCCGCCTGATTTTGGTCATCGCTGGCCAACCACGGCCAGCTCACAGCAGACACCGCCGCAGCCAACCATGATGTCCAGCAAGCACGCCGCACTCCTCATCGCCACCCCTTGTCCCAGCCTCGACCTCACCCGAGCCCTGGACCACCCTAGCTATGCCGCGCACCATGCCTCTACGCCATGTCCAGAGCACGGCAGCTCGCCGCGCCCGACCAGATCACCCAGACCGTGCATCACCCCTGCCTTGCGTGCACTAGCTTGCCATGAACGCAGCAACCCAGCAGACAACCCCGTTCGCCGACGTGCGACCCGCAGCTGCCGCACGCCGCAGCAAATACCTCTGCATCTGCGCGGAAGTCCATACGCGTCCGACAGAACCACACTGCCCCACGCCTTGCCATTACGCTCGTGAGAACCGCCAGGGAACACTGCACCATCCACCTACCTCTGCCATGACAATAGCCGACTGTAGCGACGCCACCGTCGAGCTCACGCCGCACCGTTCGGTCCCCTCGCTGTAGTATAAAAGGAGGCCACCCCTGCCTCCATTCTCCACACCACTCCACTACCCACTCCTCACAGACACTCCCCCACTTCTTCCCAGAGCAAGGCGGGCACCACCGCGCTGGAATTTCACCGGAGCCCGCCGCTGCTAGAGGAGAACGGTGTCGTCGATTTCAACCAGCCTAAGTCCTGCAACGACCACCGCTGGAACCACCATCGTCTACCACGTCGATCGTCCCCATCACCGACCCTAGCTGGAGCCCACGTGAGCCTAGCCAGACCCCCACCGCCGTGTTAGATTGGAATCCTTGCCAGAGCTGTTCGTCATCGACGACGACTCTCAGTTGTTGATCTATCATCTAATCGCACGACTCAGATGCGTGGATACCGTTTCGGTTAAACTGAGTCACTGACTAGTAGGCCCATTCGGTCAGCAGCCCGCTGCGCTATGCAGTGCAGTTGGGCCAGCCCGTTTAGCTTTCTCGTGCAGCCCAGGAAATTCAAATATTGATTTTTCATTTTATTTTAAACTAGTTTCTATATCTAGATTCAAAAATCATTTTCGAGAGTTTCACTGAACCAAATTGCATGATTCAAATTTTCATATAAATGTATTTAAATTATCTATCCAAGCCCATTGGATTCAAATCAATTGGAGTTAGAGATAATCTATAGAAAAAATAACAAGACAGAGACTTTTGTAACATTAAGCATTTTTCAAAAATCAACCATAATAGCTTTTGTGTTGATTCCAACTCTCAAAAGATCACATTTGACAATATCTTTCCGAATATGTAAAAAAATTTAGGTTTGCATGCAGTGACTTTGGACTAGTACCAAAATAATGCTATTAGGGCATTTCTAGTCACTTTAAATCTAATAAATAATAATCTTAAACTTTATAAAATGTGACCAACACTTTAAATCACATTCCCATGTATTAGAATATGTGGTGATGATAGGTGTCAACATGAGCCCATATTCTTTTTGGAGAATATTAAATCTTAATTAATTTCAATTGGTAGAAATTACTTTTCTAAAATAAAATAAATAAGATTATGTCTTTATTTCATGTGATCATTGTGATGATGCTAAATCATCAAGTGTGAGACTTAGTGTGCTAAATAGACTTAGTTAAGTATTTTTTGGTGATTGTGTACCCCGTATTCATTTATAGATGATAGTACGAACCAAGGGTACGAGGATGAGGAGTTCTACCCCGAAGATGAAAAAGAAAACTTCAATCACTACACCAATCAAGGCAAGCTATTATTGGCAAGCTAGCATTATACAAGTTAACCAAGCAAGCTAATACTTGCAAGTCTCATACCTATTCAAGTCATCAATTGCACGTATTAACCTAAGCAAGATGCACTAGGAATGCTTTGGTTGTATACCTTTGATTATACCAGTCCCAAATTTTACTCGCAAGGTTTATTCTTGTACTTTACCAAAGTTCTTTACTTTTAAGATAGATAGCATAAAGAGTATAAAACTAGGCATATCTAGTTATACTTAGATGTCATTCTATGGCATGAGATTGAAGATTAGCACCCCCCATTAGTGAACACTCTTAACCTTAGTGGCTAGTGCTAAGCATAAAAGTTGATCACTTTTGATGGGAATACTTGGTGAAAATGATTATGAAAACCTTGGAATGAATATTCATTCTATTGAAATGTTTTGACATGTGTTGAGAAACACAATGGTTTCATGATGAAAATGTTGAGGCATGAGCCTTAGCCCTTTTTATAAAACTGATGGTTGGGTTCGGATGCGATACCATTCCAATTTTACCAAACAACCACAATACCTGAATTGGTAGGGCTTAGCCGGAAGTTTATATGCCTTAGTATGGGTTCCCTTGCGAAAGAGGTTGAGCTGAGGCTACCTCTTGATGAATGTCCGCCTATGTAGTGCCCAGGATGGCAGATGGCCATGGCTGGGAGGCCAAGCTCATAGGGGAGGTGCATATAATAGGGTGTGTAATTGAAAGGTTATGATTGATTATACGCATACTAAGTATGATTGATTCAGGGTTATCCCTGAAGGATGTATCGAATTTTGTGGTGAAAGTGTACCACCTCTGCAGACTGTCAAACTAATCGAATAGCCTTGTCCGCGGTCATGGACAGTTGGAGTGGCCATACTGTTCCGTCGTCAGATGTTTTCAAAATGACTTGTGAAATGAATTGTGACTTTAGCTTGATCACAATAGGGTTGTGAATATGAAAACTAGTTTCCCAATTAAAGTGATTTAGATCATTAAATTCGTTTTCTTTATTTCTAAACTTAGTTTAGATAAACCTGACTTTTTTGCAAATAAACCTAGAGCTTAAGATTCCTATTAAGCTACCTTACTTGTTAGTGATAGTTTGCTAGTACTTAAAGAGTACTCATGGCTTTGTCCCTGGCTATTCCCGTGGCCAGACTACGAGGAGGATTATCATAATGATGGACAACTGGAGGTCTACGACAACTAGGATCATCTGCCATCTTCAGCATTGCCTGTGATCATGAAGATGGAGCCCACTATTACGCTTTATTATTCCGCTGCATGATTGTATTAAGACTGGATCATGAGATCCTTTATTTGTGTAAAACCTTATTATGGTTATTAATGGATGATGTACTATGGTACCAATTCTGTTATGTCTCGCAAAAATGTTAATCCAGGGATTACGAGGTATGGCCGAACAGGCATCTGGGATTAAAACTTCGGGTGTTGACAGGCACTATATGTGTGTGTGACTATACTGCTGGTGGATCTGGTATGCCAAGTAGACTTGTAATTTGAGCTTCCTATACTTGCCGTACTAGATCCATCAGCGGCATTGTTATTTTCGTGCCCAACCTAAGTATGAGGCACTAATCCAAGTCATTCTTGGTTTGTTTTTTTGTATTTCTTCGAAATGCCGATGATTAAAACGTGATGTGGCACAATATATGTGTGTCGCTATACTATTGGATCTGGTGTGCCAAGTAGACCTGTAATTTGTGCATCCTCTCTACTTCCCACATCGGATCCATCAGCGGCATTGTTATTTCCGTGCCTAACCTAAATATGAGGCAAAAGTAGACTTGTAACAATGTCGCCCAAGTTAATACTATTTCATCTCGTAGCCCCAAAGTCGAAAGAGGACAAATATTTTCAAGATTCATATACATAAGACATAATATGTTTAGTGGTAAGCCAACAACTCCTTTCGACACACCAAACTCGAAATGAGTCATTTCCGTGGAGACTGAATCCTTTCTTTGGTTTACCACAAGACATATCATGCCCATGCTATATGAATCATGGAAGTATTTCTCTTCTTTTTTCTTTGGCGATACAAATAGATTAGATAGCGTGAATTAAATGAAATGGTGAATTATGTAGTTTCAAATATATCATTGTAGTGCCAAAGTCGAAAGGGAAAGACATTACTTCACTATTCGTATAGCATTGGTGACATTTTTATATGAATTGTGGAATGATTTCTTTCATTTCGTCTTTGGCGATACAATGAAATGTTAAACTATGTAACCCAAAAGTCGAGAGGGGGGAAATAAGTTCATGATTCGTATATATATAGCATGGCGACATTGTGTTTGTTAATACTATTTCAACTCATAGCCCCAAAGTCGAAAGAGGACAAATATTTTCGAGATTCATATACATAAGACATAATATGTTTAGTGGTAATCCAAGGAAAGGATTCTCGGTCCACAACAACGACTCCTTTCGACACACCAAACTCAAAATGAGTAATTGCCGTGGAGACCAAATCCTTTCCTTGCTTTACCGCTAGACATATCATGCCCATGCTATATGAATCATGGAATTATTTCTCTACTTTTGTCTCTGGCGATATTCATAGATTAGATAGTGTGAATTAAATAAATGGTGAATTATGTAGTTTCAAATATCTCATTGTAGCCCCAAAGTCGAAAAGAAAAACATTATTTCACTATTTGCATAACATTGGCGACATTCTTATATGAATCATGGAATGGCGATACAATGAAATGGTAAACTATCTAACCCCAAAGTCGAGAGGGGGGACAAATAAGTTCATGATTCGTATATATATAGCATGGCGACATTGTGTTAGTTAAGACTATTTGATGCGTAGCCCTAGAGTTGAAAGAGGACAAATATTTTCGATATTCATACACATAAGACATAATATGTTCAGTGGTATGCGAAGGAAAGGATTCTGGATCCATAGAAACGACTCATTTCGACACACCAAAATCAAAATGAGTTGTTATCGTGGAGACCGAATCCTTTCCTTGCTTTACCACTTGACATATCATGCCCATGCTATATGAATCGTGGAAGTATTTCTCTTCTTTTGTCTTTGGCGATACGAATAGATTAGATAGCATGAATTAAATGAAATGATAAAGTATGTAGCCCCAAAGTAGAGAGAGGAAAAATAAGTTCGTGATTCGTATAACATGGAGATACTCGTATAGTATGGCACCCATATATATATGCATGATCTTATCTTGTGAACAGCTATTGTTTTCCACTGACATAGCTAATATCCACTATCTTGTGTACATGAGATGGTGAAGAAGTGCTATGTTGTGTACATCAGTAGGGTTCCAGGTGTATACGAGGAGTGGAAAGACTGCCAAAAGCAAGTGAACGAATTCTCGGGCAACAGATACAAAGGCTACAAGAGTAGAGAGGTGGCGGAAGAGAAGTGGAGGAAGCACGAGAAAAATAAGTGGAGGAACTTCATCGTGTTCACCACCTTCCTCTTCATGGTAGGTTGTGTGTTGTACTTCACCTAGAGAGCTCCGTCGTGCATGTTGTTGTAATATGATTGTCAACTTGTACTTGATCTGTCCCCCGAGAGATGTGAACTTGGTGTTGTGTGTGATGTACTCTAGTTGGTTCATGTGTGAATTCTCATATATGTCGCCGATTAATTCAAGTTGATGTGTGATGTACTTGTATTAGTGTTGGTTATACTATGTTTCGGCCAATTGCAACTTTCTAAAAATTCGGTGTTGTATATAATGCATTCTGAACTGTATAATACCTGTGTATTGTGTATTCTGGACAGTATTGTGGTTCTGTAAAAATTTAAAATTCGAAATTGCTATATGAGGCACATCTGTAAACTTATTGGAGGCTCATATGTAGACATAGGCAAGGCGCATCTCGCAAATATACTAGAGTCGCATTTTGTATGCGCCTTGTATAAGCTACACATGCGAGGCACATATCAATATGCGCCTCCTTTATTATAGACTCGGGTAAGAAATACTAGCAGCGCGGCGCTCGACTCGGATCACTAATGCGCCTCTAATGGCTTCTAACATGCGACTCCAGTGAGATTTTCCCTAATAGTGTAGGTATGCCACCCAGTCTAAAAACTATCCAATCACTAGCATCCCCACAACCCTGTTGCCCAACCTTTGTAACAGGTTTGGTCGCGCAACCTATGCCTACATACCATCCCTTCTAATATACACAATCGTTATCCCGAGACACAAGATTGGGACGTCACATGATCCCACCCATTTCTATTCCTCGCAAGGCAACAACCCGACTAATCATCGGTGGACAAGCGAAAGTAAGAAGGTCTAGCTGACTTGCCCGTCCCATTCTAAGATTTGTGGTTAGCACAATTTATATGATGTTTTGATTCACTAACCACATTGGTTGTTAAGTCCTAACTTTCCCGGTATAATGGAACCTCCAACATATGGTTTCCCATCCACATATTCCAATGCATGATTCCATTTCCCACCATTTCACATTTAATTTTATTTATAGAATGGTACTTTGCTTTTAATGTAGGTGATAGAGTTTTTGAAAAGGTTTTTGTAAAATAAATCGAAGGACATGTAAGTCTTCACATGCAAATGGTATGCAAGCCTAGGCTCACAAGGGTTGTGCAAGGATGACCTTCCCTTGTGATTGCAGATTATATAATCAACGTCTTCTACTGTCATAAGATCCAATTGGAAGTTTAGTATCATCGGTTCTGTAAGGACTAATATTTATAGATATCAATATGCTGGGATGCATAATATATGAAATGCAAGCATTCTAATACCTCGGTACTAGTTCCCCATTGATTTCGATTACAGGTTGTCATAGTGCTTGGTTTGTGTTTCGTTAGTTATTTGATTTAGATTTAAGTTTACTTCACCTAGTAAGGTAGGTTTATGCATTCAATAATCTTAATGAGAATTCTATATCTTCATTTGGAATAAGTCATGGATGATTACTCCTAACTATTGATACTTCTTTCTTGGTGCATTTTGTTTAAGTGTTTTAAGGTTTTATTGGAACAATTCAATTTTACTTTCATTTTAGCAACTTTTGAAGAAAATTATCTTATGAGAACTTTTCAATATTCTTTTTCTTTTACTTTTGACAATTATGGGTTTAAGGTAAAACATATTGGTTTATTTTATTTTACTATCACACTTTACCTTGTTACCATAAATGTTAAAGTAAAGGTCATTTCATTCTATTTAATTAGGGCATGACACTTACAATTATTTTTGTATTAAACCAGTTTTTTAACCAGGTACTTTAAAGTTGAGAAAAAATTATTTATCAAAGGATTTCTAGGCGAGAAATATTATTTCTAAGCATTTCCCAATTTTATGAATTTTCCTTTAAGGGTTATTTTAAAATTAATATACTCATAATTCACAAAAGTATAATTGATATATTATTTATTCTTATTCAAAGAATAAAATGTTGTTTTATTTTATCTTTGAACTATAAGGTTATAGTGACCCAATACATCACTGCATGTTGTAGTGTACAAGTCATTCACATGACACTCACGGAAGTCCTCATTGACAAATATCACATCCATTATAGTGGTTCAATAGAAACATTATGGTTCCAACAGTTTTATTTATTCATACCAAGAGCCAAAAGTGTACAAAAGCTTCGAGAACCTCCTTGGTCCAATGAGGATTCACAAAGCGATATAAATTCAAATGTAGAAGGTGTAGATTCCTATTCAATGGTAATACTAAGCTTCAAACCATTGGAGTTGGCAACTTATTGGATAAGCTATACTATTGCTAGCTCATCTACCTATGTGTGCTATGGTGGATCTTATATATACATTCTATATTATTACTACTAATCTGGTACCATGTTGTTGATTCAACTCTTCATGTGAGTCGTCGAGTCTTCTCACAACCTAAGAAAGGGTTTAAGAAGATAGATTGAGTATGAGCATACTTAGAAAGTCCTTTGGTGGTTATCTAATGTTTGTTTGAAAGTGTTTGATCAAAGATCCAAGACTTGTGCAGGTTTTTGAAAATGGTTTTTAGAAAAGGTATGTTTTAGATTTTTAAAATTCTAAAGCTGTCAGTATTCACGGGTTGTCTAAAATTTCGTGGAGTTACTTTCCATGATGCGATCGTAATCATTTCCCAGGATAGGGAGTAACATGTCACATTTATACACTCTCGAGAGATGCACTAGTTTTCCCATAAACGTCCTTGGTCCTATTACTCACTCCATATTTTCCTTATTACTCACTCCATTTTTTCTTAGATATGGGGTCTTGATACCAAGTTTCATCGAGCCATGCTGAGTTCCCCTCCACGACCCCGCCGCCCATCCAATGCTCACATTCCGCTTTGTATTTATAACCTAGTATCCGGATCAGAGCTAGTTGTATGTGTCACTGCAATTGTTGCAGGTGCGGAACCACATACTTGCATCTAGCTCTAGCCAGTTTGTCCTTAGTCGTTTGATGTTGGGAGGGAAACCCACTGACGAGACTAATTTGTAAGTTGGAAGATGACAATGTTTCACATGTCATGAGCATGGAAATGCTATTCGCCTTGCATTTGCTAGTCGGATGAGGTACAATAGCCAGACCGATCAAAAGGTTAGTAGGACATGAGAACACAATCATACACTCCGAATAACACAATGGAATCCTTATACCTAAGGGGATCGCATGATCCAAGTTGTGCAAAATCCGGCTTTGACTCCATCTAACGCTCACCATAACTGGGAGTCAGAAGGGTGGTCTTGGGCTGACTTCGAAGCAAGCTGTGTGACCTGGATCACCCAAGACATAATTTTCCCCTCCATACCAGACAAATATTCTCTAGTCCCTCTCATGTGATATTATTTGGAAGCATTGCCATGTGCTACTAGATCAAGTGTTGATCAAGGTAGTCCAGCTTAGTGAAGTCGGAGGGAATCAGTTATCAATGCAACGAGAAGAGAGTAAACCAGAAGTGGGATGACGGAATCTCCCCTATGGTTTATCACCAATATCGTGAGGCAAAGGGACTTAGACAGATCATCCCATTGGGGGCACTTGCGTAAACTATGAGTTAACAAGTCTTGCTATAGGCCACTACTGATTATCACCTCTACTCAGAAATTCACTCAGGAACTGCTCTAACTGAATGATTACCGAGTTGTGTCTGGCTTACCGTATGCCTACGGGATCACACACTTAAAGAGTGTGGGACTAGGCTGATGTTGATCCGACTATCACAAGATGACTAGTTGGACTTGTATGGAAAGGGACACGTGTCAATGGGTTGGACCCACTTTGACTAGGGCTAGGGTTTAGGATTGAGGGACACGAGTGTTGTGTTCCCTCACCTACTCGCCTATATAAAGGAAGGTGGGTCGTGGTGGACAAAACAACCAATCTAGTGCTGCTTCCTAGGGTTTCACTCACTTGGTAACCACCTTCCTATTCCGTAGTGGTAAGACCGAGACCAGCATCTCACTTGTTGTTGTTCCACCTTGTACGTGTGTGAGACAGTAAGGGAACCACATTTGCGGTGCTTGTCGGTGGCATTGGGCTGTGGAGTTAGAGGCAGAAGGAGAAGGAGCAAGCCAGCAACAAGGTGGTCCCAAGATCGAGAAGTTCACCAGAGCCGGACGAGATAAAGGGAACATACGGCACCACCGCGATGCGCTTCCTCAACTTCCACACCCATGCATCGAGAGATACAAGATATTCCCTTTTACCTTATGCGAATCTTGGGGTGGCTCATAGGAGACCTTTCTAGAGCAACAAAGTTTTTTTTTACCTGGCTCTGTGTGTTGCCCAATGGTTGTATTAGAGCATCGGTTCTAGGTTTTTGGCCTAGTTCTTGTGCATGAGATGTGCTAGTAGGAAAGATTGGATATTTCTTGTTGTTTTTGTTTTGCCTTTTTGATCTAAGTTGATATGGGGAAGTGGCCTGATCTGATTTGTCTTGGCCAACAAGTTGGTCAAAACTTGTCCAAATCTAAGTGGGAGGTCACGTGGCTAACATCCACGATCAACTACTAAAGTTGCTTTTCTTGTTGGACAACAATAGGAAAAAGCTATACCCTATCAAAAGTTATAGCTAAAGGTTAGCTGGTGCGAGACATAAAGGTTCCGACTAGCAAGTTTTATTTGCTTCTTTTCCCTCAAAGAAGGCCTATTCGGATTACCCCTCCATTTGCTGCAACACTAAATTTTGGTTAGTGGGCTCATATTGTTGGGGCACTACCAATTCTTTTCCATAAAGTGTGAGAGATTCGGATTCTCTCAACAGGACACTTAGTTGTCAAACAATCCAACATGAATCAGATAGAGATATGATTGGCAAGGTGATTCCTACTCCGAAGGTTCTCTGGCTAGAAGTGACGCAAAGGCTCACTAGTCGAATAACTGTCCGGGATCCTAAATCACTTTCAACTATTGGAGGGATATCAGTATTAGTGGGAGTGCGCACAGTTAAAGAGATTAATCTGCCTTCTCCTATTACAAATACATTGTATTAAGTGTTTTACATCTATCTTTTGTAGATGGCACCAACTAGCACCGTTTAGATTTCCAGTTTCATGTTGCATATGATCCTTGAGAGGACAAGCTGGTATCGTAACTTGAGAAAAGTTCTCAAGCAAGAAAAAAAGGAACATATCCTAGACAATCCTATTCTAGACGAGGCGGGCACTAATGAGCCTAACATTGTAAGAACCGCCTTTCGTCGGGCTCAGGATGAGTCAACAGAAGTTAGCTGCCTCATGCTCGCTAACATGGAGCTAGAACTGTAGCAATAATTTGATAATGTTGAGGTGTATGATATATGATCATTGCCCTCAAGAGCATGTTTGAGATGCAAGCTAGGACGGATAGGTACAATGTGTCCAGAGCCTTGCTTGGGTGCAAGCTGAAAGACAGAGATCCAATAGGACCGCACATGATCAAGATGATTGGATATGTGCAATCCTTGGATCGTTTGGTTTTTCTCGTGAGCGAAGAGTTTGCTACTAACATTCTCCTGAATTCTATTCCTAGTGCTTATGGTACGTTCATTTCGAACTACCATATGCATGGTATGGATAAGAAATAGGCAGAACTTCAAGGGATGCTCAAGACATCAAAGGCCGACATCAAGAGAGACGACACCAGTCAAGTATTGATGGTGCAAAATGCTTCCAAGATCAAGAAGAAATATTGCTCTAAGAAAGCAAAGCCAAAGGGAGACGGCACACTAGATCCAAGTCCCAGCATCAGCTCAGTGATTGGCAAGCCAGCAAAACCTCCGGGTACAATATGCTTATACTGTAAGGTGGAGGGTCACTAGAAGAGGAATTGCGACAAGTACAAGGCGGATAAAGCCAGGAATGGAAGTATGACTTCCAACTCAGCTAAACTTGCTATGAATGTTATAGACACTTATCTTGCCGACAATCCTAGTAGCACGTGGGTATACGATACCAGCTCGACTGTTCATGTGCGCAACTTGATGAAGGGACTAGTAAGGCATAGGAGCGTGGGAAGAGGGGAGATGGACATTAGAGTCAGAAACAAAGCAAGAGTTGCTACGTTAGCCACCTGGACGATGCAACTCCAGTTACCTTCAGGATTTGTACTAGAACTAAATAAGTGTTATTATGTTCCTGTACTAATCCGAAACATCAATTCCTCCTCATGTTTGATGGAGCAAGATTATGAATCAAGTATTAAGAACAATGGTTGTTCCATTTATTTGAATAATGTGTTTCATGGCTATGCATCTGCCTAATCCGGTCTTTTTGTGCTTGATCTTGAATGTAAATCAGTCTATAATTTTAATGCTAAAAGGTTGAAGCCGAATGATCTTATTTCTACCTATCTATGGCATTGTCGCCTTAGTCAAATCAGCTGGAAACACATGTAGAAGCTCCATGGTGATGGACTCCTAGATTCGGCCGGCTTGGAGCCCTTCAAAACATGCGACTCCTGTTTACTGGGAAAGATGACCAAGACACCTTTGGAAAAGAGTTGCGAGAGGGCGTCCAACTTGCTAGAACTGATATATAGTGATGTATGCGATCCAATGAGTATGACGGCCACAGGTGGTTATGTGTATTTTTTCACGTTCACAGATGATCTCAGTAGATATGGCTATGTCTACTTAATGAAATCCAAGTCAGAAAGCTCTAAAAAGTTCAAAGAGTTTCAGAGTGAAGTGCAAAACCAACTAGGCAAGAATATTAAGTTTCTGCTATGAGATTGTGGAGTGGAATATGTGAGACATGAGTTTGATGACCATCTCTAGAGTTGTGGAATAGTTCCACAACTCACCTTGTCGGGAACACCTCAGAGGAATGGTGTGTCGGAAAGGCATAACCATACCTTATTACACATGGTGAGGTCGATGATGAGTAAGACGGATATACCTGGGGTTTTTTTCTAGAGACAGCAGTGATAAAACCAAACAAAGTACAATCTAAATTAGTAGAAAATATACCACATGAAATGTTGACGGACAAGAAGCCGGCCTTGGCTTTTCTCAATATTTTGGGATGTGAAGCTTTTTTCAATAGATTATAATCCGACAAGCTCAGCCCCAAGTCGAATATGGTCGTTTTCGTAGGCTACCCTAAGGAAACTTTGGGTTACTATTTCTACAACCGAGAAGAGGGTGAAGTGTTTGTCGCTCGAAATGGTCTTTTTCTAGAGAAAGAGTTTCTAATATGGAAAGATAGTGGGAATAGGGTGCATCTCGAAGAAATTAGGGATCCACTAACTCAGGACAAGTTGACAACCTTGGAGGTTTAGCCAGACGTTGTCCTTAAGCCGGCAAATTCACTAGATCCACGAAGATCAGCAAGACTACGTGTAGATGTGCTTATGCTGGACGGTGATGAGCCGACTACTTATCAGGATATGATGGGAAGTACAGATTCTGAGTCATGGCTTGGAGCCATGATATCCGAGTTAAAGTCCATGGATGACAATCAAGTTTGGAACTTGGTTTATTTGCCAGATGGTGCAAGATCCATCGAGAGAAAATGGGTCTTTAAGAGGAAAATAGACCAAGACGGAAACATTTCTGTCTATAAAGCACAACTTCTCGCAAACAGGTTTCGAGAAGATCAAGGAGTTGATTATGACGAGACTTACTCACAAGTAGTGATGCTTAAGTCGGTGAGGACCATGTTAGCACTAGCTACATATTTCAATTGGCAGATATGGCAGATGGATGTCAAAATGGCTTTCCTTAACGGAAATTTATTCGACGATGTGTATATGATACAACCTGAGGGTTTTGTCGATCCCGGTAGTCCTAACAAAGTTTTCAAGCTTTAGAAATCCATCTATGGGCTAAAGCAGGAAAGTCGGAGTTGGAAAATTTGTTTTGATGAAGTGGTCAAATCATTTGACTTCATCAAAAGCGAACAAGATTCTTGTGTATACAGGAAGTGTCGTTGTGTTGAACATGGCAGTGCCATCAGGGATGGAATGAAGGGGACAATCAAGATTCTATCGGTAGCTACTCGCAACGGGTTGGGCACAGATACTGCAAAAACAACGATGTACCCAGGTTTAGAGCCCTCTGGATGAGGTAACACTCCTAATCCTACAAGGATCTACTATATGGGGAGTGAATGCTCATTACAGGTAATCCTTGAGCTGCTTGCCGAGCTGCTATCGAGACCTAGAAGAAGATGAACTACTGAACTGGTCGGTTCTAGGTAGTCTCTACCTAGAACCCTATCACTATCCCCCCTTATATCCTTGTTGTGAGAGGTAGGTTACATTGTGGGCTCTAGGGTTTACTATTTGGGCTTTGGGTTTACAAAGCGAGATGGATGGCGGGGCCCAGCTGGTGAGCTAGGACCCGTTCAAGCCTTCAGTACAGGGGGGCAGCGCTATAGTGTCCCAGCGCTGTTGCTTTGGGCGTCACCCTACGCTTTACTCATCAGCTTGGTGCTTTACTCGTCAGCCGGTGCTTTACTCATCAGCCGGTGCTTTACTCATCAGCTTCCAGCCTTGGTGCTTTTGCACCATCGTATTGTAGCGCCGCTAGGGTGGCGTGCTAGCCTGCCCGTTAGGGGTGTGCTCAGCAAGGAACGTCACCCCCTCCGTACCTTTGGCCAATGGATCCGAGGCAGTCGGGTAGAGGTGGCCACCTAGCCAGCTCTTCTGGTCATCCAGCTAGACGGGCTAGCTGGGGAATCTTTAGGGAGGACCGGATGGAGCGATCCAACCAGTTGTGGTTCCTTGTCTTGCAGCCATCCGGCCAGGCCTCCCTGGAGCCGGCCAGTCGAGCCTAGCTTGTCCTACCTAGGGCCCATCCCGTCGAGACTAGTCCCCGAGCGCGTTGGCAGTTCGCCTTGTGGAGAAGTTCTTGCATGCTCATTGGGTGAGCTGAAATGATTGTTGATGGAGCGCTGGTTGCAAGTTTGTCTTATAGTGATTGTCTGGTGCCGTTTGTTGTTTTCCGGCTCGAGATTCTTTTTGTTGTTCCCCAGCTAGGGTTTACCGATTAAGGCGGGGGATATGAATCGCTTGTCCGATGACGTCAGTTCTTACGTTGACCACGTCTGCCAGTTCTGGTGCGCCTCGCATCAGTTTGACCCCTTGGACTGCCGCGGTAGTTTTTGGTAACCATGCACACATCTTCATCGTTGCGCTTTATTGGAGATCGTGCGCATGCCTCGCCTCCCGCAGTAGCGTCTACGGGATCTTATGTAGGAGTTATGTTGGCGCACGCGATCTGCAGCTGTATCATCACGGGTGGTGTGGAGCAGCTGCCTGCAACGTGGCGGAGGAGGGGCAGGTGGCGTGCTCGCTCTGCTTTGCTAAATAGGGACTCAAGGGAGGGGGCCTTCCCTACTTCATCATTTTCCTGCGCCCGCTGCTTTTTCCCCTTGCACTCTGCCTCCTCTCTGCTTCCTTGCGCCTCCATTTCTTGGTTGCCGCCGCCGCCTCTTCTCCTTCGCAACAACGAGACCTCGATTATCTAACACGGCCACCGCGCCCAACAAGATGTTGCCCGAATAAGATGGGGGCTGGTGTTGCTCGTATGTGACTAAAGATCTTGTCCAGAAGTATCGGCGGGGGAAATTCCTCCAATTGGAGCGCTTGGTGAAGCATCACCTCATGTCGGAGGGGGAGAGGGTGCCTAACCCTTGGCATGGGGAAGCCATCGTCTTCCTTGCCCACTTTGCCCTTGGATTTGGCCTGCCGTTGAGTAGGTTCATCCTCGAGCTCCTCACGATGTTCGACCTCTAGCTCCACCACCTGGGAGCCAACGCCATTGCGTAGTTGTCATACCATGCGGCTACTACGAGGGCTTCCTAGGGGTTCGTCCAAATACGTCAAACTTCTTGAAGTTTTTCAACTTCAAGGTTCAGGTGGTTGGGAAGGGCGGCCTCCTGACGGAGACCGGCTGCTGCGCCATCTATCCACAGCCGTCGTCGGCAATGTCGTGGTTGGAGATCCCCAACACAATGAAGTTGTGGTAGTGCTCACACTTCTACGTGCACAAAGCCTCCAAGGTTGACCTCATCGAGGTGCTGGTCTTCGCCAACTTCCCCTCCACCTAGAAGGCATGGACTGTCCAGAACCTGGACGCCCAAGCCGACATGGACCGGATGGCCGCCCGCTTGGCGGTGCTGGTAGAGAAGGAGTGGATCACTGCCCAAGACGTCTTCCTGTCCTGGATGATGAGCCGCGTGCTTCCATTGCAGCAACGGTCACACAAGATGTGCCACTTATCTGGTTCTTCGATCACACACGGGTGTCCCGGGGGACGTGGCATATGGGGCCCTTCAGGAGTGGCTTCCCAGTATCTCAAAGGAGACGCCGCCAAAGGACTGGTCCTTCTCCTGCTGGATGTACTATCGTGGCCGGCTGCTGCCGAAGGTTATCCTCTTTTCTTCTTGTTTCTTATTTCCCCCTGTTGAGTACCTCTTTACAGCACATCTAGCAAAGAACAACATGGTGGAGGACGACCTTCCCCTCTTCTCGGCTGATTTCAAGCCGCAGAAGTACCCTTCATGGGAACCGGAGTGCTTCTCCATCCGGGTCGACGAGGGCTCTGAGTTCCCACCCGGTGATAATACTTTCCTTTTCTTTATCTGTTTTTCCCTTGTACGCTTGATGTTCTTCCCGTGCACTAGAGCAGCCGCACACGGCGTGGATGCGGACCCGGCTGAGGTCTCCATGTCGCCGGCTAGTGGAAGCGGGCCGCCTCAGCCAGTGCTTCCCCATACGGTGGAAGCTTGAAGAGGGTCCCACCGACCGAGGGCCGCGGCCGCCGCGCCAAGCGTTGTCGGGTACGTGCCTTTTCTCCTTTTCTACTCGTGACCATTGGCTTGCCCTTTGCTTAACATTCCCTTGCGTCTTGCGTGTAGTGATGCGATGTCCTAGGCCGCGTGACTCGTGACTTCTGCGACCATCGCCACCGCGTCCACCCCACCCTTGGTTGTGGCTGAAGGAGCTGCTGCACCGCCTGCGGCCCCCGCTACCATGCCGGCTGAGGCTGCTGCGGGTGCGGTGGTGACATAGGTACGATTACTCGGATGCTTATGATTCACTACCCTATATTGGGTAAAAGGCCTACGACCCATGAAGATTCCAGATGACGGCCCAAGGAAGCAACCGACAAAGGCTCTGATTGTATTAAGAAAGAGACTATAAACCGACATCGTGTTGGTATTGTAATCATGCGTGTATGAAACCTATCCGCATACGGCTTTGAGACCTGGCCTATTATATATAGGACGGGAGAAACCTAAGCGAGGGGACATAGAAATCTAGAGGACAACTTGTAATAGCGTATTCACTCGATATTCAGGCGACTTTGTCTTCATTGTTTCCCTGACATCCGACAAAATCCCCAGTGTTCTCTTTTCCGCGAAACCCCAAGTCCATCGTCATGGGCATTGCCGAGGTTACCCCTCGTCAATTGGAAGCGTCTATGGGAAACCTGAACACTGGAAACACGGATTCGGCAGAACACTCTCCACCAAGCATCAATTTGACGAAAGTAGATTCACACCCGCCCACCCATAAAGTTACGCCAACAGAAGAACCGAAACTTTCCATCATATCCTCAATGGAAGTCGAAGCACAGATTGAAGCAGGCAAGAAAAGCGAGCAGATCGAGATGAATCTAGGGGATATTGATGGTCTTTATGACAATCTCTCCTTCGGATCGGACCCACAATTAACCCCACCACACAAAGCAAGCCCAATTAACTCGGAACCCGAAGAAAGCAGCAAAAGCATTGACTTCGGAATTCGGATGGCACAAAATCTATCCAGAACAGAAACTTATGGACTTCACTGGCTCATCCAATAGTGTCTCCATTGATACAAATGACGACATCACCAGTCCATATGCCACCTAGCACCAAGTATGCGTGATCATCGGAGACACCATGACCTAGCAAAACTCCAATGGTAACCCAATTCTTAATCCCAATGATATTCTTTCAAGCCATAATGCAGGAAGTGAAGACAAAGAAGGAAGTTGAGGTAACGGGGGAGAAACAATAGCCAACCCTGTAAATCGCGAAGAAGAACACATGCGCGAGGGTGAGAGACAAACCCTTAGCTTACCAGCTAGTGCATGGGAAAAGACAAAAGCAGCAATTTCCCGTGCGGTCCCAATGACTATGGATGCTACCCATGAAGATCTATTGGCATACCAGTACCTACATCATCGGAAAAAGAGAGACCTCCTCCGGATGCAGAGGCAACTCGACGAAAGGAAGAGGGTAGCTGACGAATCTAGCCTACGGCGAGCACAATTAAGCTCTACCCGAGGATCATCGCCAAGGAGAGGAATGTGTAGATTACGAGATATCTCCGAAGAAGAGAGGAGCGGAATCATCCGAGACCTTGATCTGTCATTCATGTCCATAGACCAAGCTAGAAATATCAAGGCAAAAATAGCTTAGGAGGCCATCGTAGCCGTGCAAACACATATCTAATTACAACGCAGCCCGCACCCGACGATCCTCGCGCGACCCTTCACTGTTCTGCCCTGATGAACCTCGGTATGGTAGGAGAATCTCTCGCATAAGCAGACAAAGGAACCACGCGACAACCCGACAGATCCCCACGTCATCGCAGCAGCCCTCGGAACGAAGGTCATACCCGACGATAACGATCGCCACATCAGGTCCACTTTTCAGAATCAGAACCGCAAAACTATGCAAGAAACGACATCACCCAGCGACGGATCGACCTATCCAGAGAAGAACGTAGCACCCGAACATACCATGACGGCGAAAGCAAAGAAGAACAAGAATAATGCGAGCCAGTTGCTTTACCCGACGGGTTCACAAAACTCCGGTGCCAAAAGATTTTAAGTTACCCCAAGATCGCCAAAAGTACGATGGTCTGCAAGAACCCGAAGCTTGGCGGACAGATTACCTGGCAACTGTCAGACTACAAGGCGGATCCAAAGTTACAGCAATGCAAAGCTTGCAACTGCACCTAATTGGTGCGGCACGCTCCTGGCTAAAACAATTACCCGAAGAGTCTATCAGCAGCTAGAACGACCTTGAGGACAACTTTATCAGGAATTTCCATTCCACGTTCAAGCGACCCGCATCTTTGGAGAAATTACGGGCCTACAAGCAAAACCCGGGAGAATCAATACGAGCCTTCGTCCAACGGTGGAACATCATAAAAAGTTCGGCTGAAGCCATTAATACATTGCAAATGTATCTATAATTTTTGATGTTCCATGCTTGGTTTTATCTACTTTCTTGTGTTTTGTCCACACTTTGGAGTACTTTTCATATGATTTCTTGGACTAACCTATTAACAAGTGCCACAGTGCCAGTTGCATGTTTTCTACTGTTTTTGGTTCCAAGAAAGTCAGAAAATCAATATTATCGGAATTGGACCGGACACAAGCCAAAGTTGATATTTTCCCGGAAGACTCATGGAGCCAAAAGGAGAGTCGGAGAGGGGCCACAGGGTGGCCACACCACCCCATGGCGCGGGTCCCCCAGGTCGCGCCAGGGCATGGTGTGGGCCCCCTAGCCGCCCACTGACCTTGCCATCTGGCCTATCAAAAGCCTCCCGAGGCATAAACCGTAAATCGGCAAGCCTCCACCCACGAAAAGTCCCACAGCGCCGCCGCCACCGAAGGGGAGATTCAGGGGACAGAAAGTCTCTGTTCCGGCACCCTGCCGGGACGGGGAAGTGCCCCCGGAGCCATCACCATCGATCTCCATCGCCATCTCCATCACCGTTGCTGATTCCCATGATGAGGAGGGAGTAGTTCTCTCTCGAGGCTAAGGGTTCTACCGGTAGCTATGTGTTCATATCTCTCTATGCATGATCTTATTGAGATCATGAGCTTGTAATCTATAGATCTACCTTGCTACTCAAGTGCTGCTCTCCCCATGTGTGTGAAAGTGACAGCGTGCACACCATGGTGGCACATAAGTTAGAGATTACAAATACTTGTTATGAGTTATATTTGGAGTTGGATGTCTTTATGAAATTGTGGTGTTTGTTGGACTCATCTAGTACTCAAGGTGACAGTGTGGGGTTTTCTAGATGGGAAAGGCTTACTTTGAGGTGTGCTGTTATAGCCCTACCATCGATTAGAGTGTCCAACCGGAGAGTAGTTAAGAGTAGTATCATAAAGAGAAGATATTTATATGAGAGTGTTCACTAGTGAAAGTATGATCTCTAGGCCTTGTTTCTTAGCATTGATACACCGTTTGCAATTAGATCTGTTACATGTTTTCTTGCTTGCATCTTTATTTCAGTTTGCCTTTAGTCTCTTCCATGCTATCAAGCTATTTTCTATCATCGTTACCACTTATAATTATCCATACCACTTGTATTTCACTATCTCTTCGCCGAACTAGTGCACCTATACACATAACAAGTGTATTGGGTTTGCAAGATACTTCTTGTATCTTGATTGCAGGATTGCTTGAGAGGGAATACCTTTGACCACTTCCTCCCTGAGTTCGATAAACCTTGGGTGATCCACTTAAGGGAAAACTTGCTGTTGTTCTACAAACCTCTGCACTTGGAGGCCCAACAACTGTCTACAAGAATAGAAGTGCATAGACATCAAGCTATTTTCTGGCGCCGTTGCCGGGGAGGTAAGGTAAAAGGTATTCACACTAGAGGATTAAGGAAGAAGAAGAACCTCCCACGGCAAACGCCTATTTATTGGCGCCATTGCCGGGAAGGTAAGGTAAAAGGTATTCACACCGGAGGATTAAAAAAGAATAACCTCCCACGGCAAACGCCTATTTTCTGGCACCGTTGTCGAGGAGGTAAGGTAAAAGGTACTCACATCCTCCGGTGTGAGTGCTCGAAGTTATTTCCTTTAGATTCTGCAATTTTGTCTTTTTGTTTCTTGTTTTCACTAGTTAGGCTTAATGGAAAACAACAAAAAATTAGAGAGCTTTATAGTATTTATCTTTAGTTAGGACATGAAGTGTTTGAAGATAAAATTAAAAAACCTATAGAACTTTATTTGCATGCTAATAGAAATGTTGTTAGTATGAATTCTTTGGACACCATTATTGTTAATGCTATGGAAAAGTCTAAGCTTGGGGAAGCTAGTTTTTATGAAAATGATCTTTTTAGTCCCCCAAGCATGGAGGAGAAAGTTTACTTTGATGATACTATGCCTCCAATATATGATGATTACAATGATGAATATGATATTTTTAGTCCACCTACTATTGAGGAGAAAGTTAATTATGATTATAATATGCCTCCTATATTTGATGATTATGGTGATGAGAGTAATAATGATAGCTATTTTGTTGAATTTTCTCGCACTACAACTACTAAGAATAACTATGCTTATGTGGAGAGTAATAATGATTATATGCATGTGGGTCATGATAAGAATGTTTTATGTGATAGTTATGTTGTTAATTTTATTCATGATGCTACTGAAAGCTATTATGGGAGAGGGAAACACGGTTCTATGCATCTCAATAATATTAAGTTTCCCCTCTTTATGTTAAAAGTCTTGAAGTTGCACTTGTTTTGCTTTACTATGATTGTTGCTTTGTGCTTTCATGACTTGTTTCTTTACAAGACTCCTATGCATAGGAAGTGGGTTAGACTTAAATGTGTTTTGAATTTGCTTCTTGATGCTCTCTTTTACTTTAATTCATATGTCTTATGTGAGCATCTTCTCAAACTATCATGCCTAACTGAAAGGCGTTAAAGAAAAGTACTTACTGGGAGATAACCCAAAAGTTTTAGATGAGTCTTGGAAGTTATTACGTCAGTAATAACCACTCCTTATCCTTTTTATTTGCTTTTTGTGCCAAGAGTAACCTCTAACGAGAGAGAAGTAATGATTGGGAAAGTTGCTGTCCCGAATCAGATTTATGTTCTTCACCGTAAAAATTCGTGTAAAATCTCTGTACATTCTTTTGAGGCGTGCATTTTTGTGCTTCTGCCCCAGGTTGTTATCTAACTTTATTTAGTTCAACGCTTTTCGATTTGAGCAACAGAAGGTCTTAGAAAAAATTCGTCTTTACCTGCTAGTCTGTTTTGACAGATTTCTGCCATTATTTGCATTTGCTTCTTGTTGGTTTCTTTTTGAGTTCTTTTGGTAAACTGAGCTTTTTGAGGGGAGTGCTACAGTAGCTTGTGTTTTAATGGAAGATTTATTGGTGTTGGAACTGAACCCAAAGACTTATTATCTTGAGTGCACTAATGTTGCTAATAAAGATTGTGTGAAGTTTTGTATGAAGGAAAAAATTTAGGTGTATGGAAGGAATAAGTAATGAGATGAAGGATGGACTAAAGCTCAAGCTTGGGGATGCCACATGTGTCACCCCAAGAAATATGCAAGAAGTACAATCATAAAATCTTGGGGATGCCCAAGGCATCCCCTTCTTAATCAATAAAAATCCCAGGTTTCTTCTAAGAGCTTCATTTTTATTGTTTCATGCACAGTTGTGTTGTTCTTGGAGAGTCTTCTTTTTCTTTTTCATTTTGGTTTTTTGTTTTCTAGGTTTGCTTAGTTTTCTGAATAAATTGCTTGGACTCCCTCTTTCATACATTGGTTTGCAAATAGTATGGTTTGGATTGGAAAAGAGTAGGAAAGTTAATGCTTATGTGGTAAAGAGAGCTTGTTTTTGACTGTGGCATATGCTTTGTCATGCCATGCTTGATATTGTTTTGGATTTATGCTTAGTATTCTTTGTTGTAGCATGACTTGTTATAAACATTTGAGATTGCTTAATGTGCCTTGGATGAATCATGCGTTGTTTTAGCATATTAAAGCATAGTATAGTGGTATTCTCCTTTGATGCTTTATTTGGGTTGACTTGGCGCATGCTCACACCATGTTATGACTATCTCAAGTCACCATAAGCCTTTATGATCCTTTATTTTTCAACTTGTAGTATCACTTTATGCTTTGATCAATGATGTTTTGGCGCTCTGCATGATTATGGCCATTATTGCTCTCTTAGTTTGTCGCTCTCAGTCTTTTGCTAGCCTCCACAACCAAGTATGAGTTCCACTCATGCATCCAACTCCTAAAACCAAGTTATTCCAAAGACTCCACCATACCTACCTATTAGCATTTGCTATTCCAAGTATATTCATGTTTTTATCTTCCTTCCAAATTAAACTTGTTATGAGAAAACTAGTGATTAAAGCTCTCACGAACTTGATGGCACACTTTACTTTTCTTGCCCTAAATAAACTTGAACCATTGTGCCGTCTATGTTGTATATGCTTGCACTTATTTGTTGGGAATTAGCAGAACCATGCTGTCATGGGGAACGCTTTCAACATTGCACTTGGTACTTGTACCTAGTTGATATCATGCTCTTTTGTGTATGGATGTCGTCGGTGTGAAATGAAAGGGCTGCTTGTAAGTCCATGGAGTAATGTATATGTGTTAGAGAAACGCCTGGGCCACTGGTCTAATCCATGCGGAGATGGTGGAAACCTGCAGCGTAACCATAATGAGCTGTTTATGAAGCATTCTTCTTATAAAAAAGAGTCCTATATTGAGAAAAAAAGAGAAAAAAAGAGATACTATGAAAAGAGGAAAGAGAGAAAAAAGCACCATATTCCCATGGTAAATAATAAGATTTCTGAGATGCTCGTTGTCTGCTTGCCTTGTCATTTTGATATGGGGATTCTTCCGTATCATCGGGAAAGGGGTACCCCGTTGGCAGTTCTCTATGATACACATGTACTTACGATGACAAGAACTTACCGGTGACTAAACTTGAGTAGCATGAGGAGCGGTCCTCATATTCAAGGGACATGAGATTTCTAACTTATACTTCGTCAAGCATGTACACCATAGTTTGTTCACTTTAACATTAATCACTTCAAGATGCTTATGATAGGGGCAATGAGAGTTGAAAGCTAATAAGTACCATAATTTTTGGAAGCTCTTTATGAGACTTGAATCCCTACTTCCTTCTATGAAGGCCTTTCTTCCACTTATATATTGAGTCTCCACCTTCTACCTTTATGCACCACTTTAAGAGCATAGTGGCCATTCTTAGTTCTATGTGCATTGTCCCAAGACTAGTTGATTGATGCATAACTTGATATTGCTTGTTTTGAACTATTTGTATCTAGTCACTCTTATGAACTTTGAAGGTGTCCTATGCATTTATATTTGCTACTCTATGAGGTACAAGCTGAATACTATTATGCTATGTTTTCTATTTGTGAAACAAACAAACGTCTTGCAAAGCATTGTTATTCATGAATCTTTTGTTTGAGCCTTTTCACGTTGCAACATAGTTGCTTTGTCTTATTGTTAGAACTTTGTCTTTCATGTTATGATTGAAGTACTACGATCCCAGCTTCGATTTTACAAATACTTTGATCAAGTTTATGATGGTGCATGTCACCTAAAAAATTATTCTTTCTTTTTATAACTTACCTACTCGAGGACGAGCAGGAGTTAAGCTTGGGGATGTTGATACATTGCAAATGTATCTATAATTTTTGATGTTCCATGCTTGGTTTTATCTACTTTCTTGTGTTCTGTCCACACTTTGGAGTACTTTTCATATGATTTCTTGGACTAACCTATTAACAAGTGCCATAGTGCCAGTTGCCTGTTTTCTGCTGTTTTTGGTTCCAGGAAAGTCAGAAAATCAATATTCTCGGAATTGGACCAGACAAAAGCCAAAGTTGATATTTTTCCGGAAGACTCACGGAGCCAGAAGGAGAGTCGGAGAGGGGCCACAGGGTGGCAACACCACCCCATGGTGCGGGTGCCCCCAGGCCACGCCAGGGCATGGTGTGGGCCCCCTGGCCGCCCACCGACCTTGCCCTCTGGCCTATAAGAAGCCTCCCGAGGCATAAACCCTAAATCGTTAAGCCTCCATCCACGAAAAGTTCCGCAGCGCCGTTGCCACCGAAGGGGAGATTCGGGGGACAGAAAGTCTCTTTTCCGGCACCCTGCCGGGACAGGGAAGTGCCCCCGAAGCCATCTCCATCGATCTCCATCGCCATCTCCATCACCGTTGCTGATTCCCATGATGAGGAGGGACTAGTTCTCTCTCGAGGCTAAGGGTTCTATGGGTAGCTATGTGTTCATCTCTCTCTATGCATGATCTTATTGAGATCATGAGCTTGTAATCTATAGATCTACCTTGCTACTCAAGTGCTTTAATAGATCTCTGCTCTTCCCATGTGTGTGAAAGTGACAGCGTGCAGACCATGCTGGCACTTAGGTTAGAGATTATAAATACTTGTATAAGTTATATTTGGAGTTGGATGTCTTGATGAAATTGTGGTGTTTGATGGACTCATCTAGTACTCAAGGTGACAGTGTGGGGTTTTCTAGATGGGAAAGGCTTACATTGAGGTGTGTTGTTATTGCCCTACCATCGATTAGAGTGTCCAACCGGAGAGTAGTTAAGAGTAGTATCATAAAGAGAATATATTTATATGAGAGTGTTCACTAGTGAAAGTATGATCCCTAGATCTTGTTTCTTAGCATTGATACACCGTTTGCAATTAGATCTGTTACATGTTTGCTTGCTTGCATCTTTATTTCAGTTTGCCTTTAGTCTGTTCCACGCCATCAAGCTATTTTCTATCATCGTTACCACTTATAATTATCCATACCACTTGTATTTCACTATCTCTTCGCCGAACTAGTGCACCTATCCACTTAACAAGTTTATTTGGTGTGTTGGGGACACAAGAGACTTCTTGTATCTTGATTGCAGGATTGCTTGAGAGGGAATACCTTTGACCACTTCCTTCCTGAGTTCCATAAACATTGGGTGATCCACTTAAGGGAAAAATTGCTGCTGTTCTACAAACCTCTGCACTTGGAGGCCCAACAACTGTCTACAAGAATAGAATTGCGTAGACGTCAGCCATATCCGATGAAAGAGCAATCCACGCCTTCAACGATGGACTTCGTCGGCAGGAGTTCATTTAAGGATTATTATCATATTTCATAAAGTTTATGATTAAGTTTTATATCATGCTATAACTGTATTGAGAGGAAATATCAATACATGTGTGATATATAAACAACCAAGGGTTCCCAGTGAAACTCTAGTCACTGGTTCATTGGTCAACAAATGATCAAGTTTCCTGATCATGTGGCATTTATGCTAGTTGGAAATGGAGTCAACTCATTCTAAGAATGAGATGATGAACCAATACCCAACCTAAACATCATGACCCAATCATGTCACGAAGTTCAAGTTATGATGATTAGAAATGGATCCTCATAGACTATTCCTTAGACCGTGAGGCCATGTCAATCACTGTCTCCCGAGAGTGCTTAGATAGCATCAAATGCCACTTGGTAATACAGTGACAATAAAGGTGTGTTCAAGTATACGGAGAAACCGTAGAGGCAATATATGCCAAGAGGGGATTTGTCCGTCCAAGTGACGGAAAGATACTCAAGGGCCCACTCGAAGAAGTTATATCCAATAGTTGCGCAGCGTGTGATTTGATCACATGGATATCACTTGTCGAATGAGTCAAGTAGCATTATTCGGTAACGAGATTGAACACGACATGGTGATGTCATTGATAAGATCTTGGGCAATGCGAGTGTCGAGAGACAAAGGGAATAAGACATGACTGTCCCAGTTTAAACAACGAAAGATCTTCGTGGAATGCACAGGGATCACATGGCCATCTAGGTCCCTCTGTCGATCATTGGGCGAGGATTGCGCCGACCATGTCTAGAGTGTTCTCGAACTAGGGGTATCACGCTTAAGGGTTTGATGATGCTTAAAGAGTGTTTATAGGATCGGTAGAATCGCCGAAGAATGGTAGAGACAAAACTGGAAGGGTTTCGGTAAGTCCGGAGGATGCCCGGAGTGGAGATGGAAGGTGTTCCATAACCACGGAGATTGAATAATATGTGAATGAATGTTAAATATGGATTTAATCATTTATTCATAATTATTTAATAAAGTAGAAAATAAATTTAAAGGTTAAAAGGCTTAATGGGCCAATTCCAGAGGGAAGAGGGCCCATTAGGGAAAGGCAAGAGGAGAAAGAGGCTAAGGGGGTGGTCGGCGCCCTTGTAGGCCAGCCCCCCGCGTGGGACCCATGGGGGTGGCTGGCGGCGCCTCCCCCTCCCCCTCTCCTCTCGTTTAGTCCCACCCCGGGACATTGAGGGAGGTAGTACCTCCCCTCCCCCTATATATATAGTGGGGGTATTTGGCCAGATAAATACACACAATATTCAATAAAGGTTTTCTCACTTTTGGGGACACCTCCAATTGATATTCTCTCTCTCTCTCTCTCTCTCTCTCTCTCTCTCGTGACCGTGGTCCCAAGTTGGGACTGCACAAACGAGAGACATCTTCACCATGGAGCGCCGTCGCGCAGCTGGATTCGGATCCAGGAGCTCTACTTCTGCAACTACTGCTGGATCGGGGAAGCGGGAATCATCATCAGGCACCGGACGTGTGTAATTCTCCGTGAGGTGTCACACTTGAGGCACTCAAGTCGTTGGAGCCGCAAGAGTGCGAGGACTTCATCTCGACCTTGAGGTCGGATTCGGCTCGTCTACATCAACCATGCTCTCATGAGCGTTGACAACGCTTTTCAGTCTTCAAGGGTAATTTCGCGAAATGCCCCTCCTATTACTGCATTACTAATAGATAGGACCTAGCAACATCAGGGGTTCAGGGGCGTAGGGTAAAAATTTATTGTTTTCATACGCGGAACCCCTGCAGTGGTATCAGAGCTAGATCTATGCGTAGTAATGCTAGTACGGGTACAAGACACGATATGTAGCATGTGGGTGTTGATCCTTTAGTTGTTACCCTCCCACGTGTACTTGTGTATACTGCAGTAATGCTTGATGAAGCGGCCGCCAACTGACTTTACGCGTTCATTCGCGAGACTGGTCCATGCTTGACATACGACTTGTATCGTATAAAGTGGCTTAGGGGGGTGTATGTCTCTCTCGCATTAGTTGGATGCCATTAGCAACGGAGGGCCCCAAAAGGGGTGTAGTATAGACAACTACTTGATCAGAGTTGTGGTGAAAGTTCGTAGGTAAGAACGGTTCTTGTGTGAAAGCTCGTTCAGCCACGTAAAATATGCAAAGATAAAGTAGAGCCATCTATCTTTGTTTTGCAGGGGCGTTGCTTTGTGATATGGTTGTGGCAAAGGTAAAGTGATTACCTTATGTTATGTAGTAGTAGATAGTCACAGAGGTGACGGACTACCACGTCGGAAAGACACCGGTATCCTACTGTCTACGGCCCCAGAACCCTTGCGCCGGAATCCGGTGACGACAGATGGAGATCACGACGTGAAGGACCATATCACATCACATTTACATTCAATGTTATTGTTTGTATGTCTTATTGTGTGCTAGTATTAGATACTCGACGATAGCCTAATAAGATGATCCCTGTTTAAAATTACCAATGATTGTCTTCCCCCTTAGTGTGCAGCACCAAGAAAGTTCTTTGTTATGAGGCAGGCCGTGATGAACGGGTGTCAGACATATCTACGTTCGCATACAATGGGTGTAATCCATGTTGCATAGCGATACACTAAGGTTGAGTTGGCGATCCTAGCACGTTACAGAGACGTGGCCTCGAAACACGGATGGTCGAAAGATCGAGCACGAGTCACATGAATGATGTGACCGACGGTTAGCGTCCACCCTAGAACCCACATTGATGGCCGTGATGATCGGGGGAGATGTGGCGAAAAGGGTCATGTTATCACTAGAACCCTTCAGGAGATAGGTGTTTCTGAGTGGAGTTACTATTAACTCATTTAATTATAAACTCAGTTGAAATTCCCTTTGCAATTATAAATATAGGAAAAGATTCTCCACGATGCAACCTTTCCTGTTGATGATCGATTGGTGAGAAGGAGAAAATATCGGGTTAGATAGATCAAACTTCTCTATATGGGTTGCGTGTCTCCATGTTCTCCTTAGAGAGATTAACATGGTCGACTACATACTCGACGAGATGGATTTGGAGTAGCCTTGTTTCTATGAGACCCTAGAGCAGCGGGAAGACCGCTATTACCGTTGGGAGATGGCCTCCTTTATTTCAGTTACAATGCGTTTCGGAATGGTGGACGAGCTGTGGCCAGTCGTGGGTAATGTCGACCCTCGTACGGTAATGCTACAACTTAGGACACATTTCGTGGAACAAGCACGCATATGGGAGCATGAGATGATGGGAGACTTCCTCTCCATGAGAACTCCTCACTTGACGACCACTTGGAGTGCATGCATGATGTGTACATAGGCTTGCATACTTGCTGGATAGCTTGATGATGGGCTCTTTTGCAAACGGCGTTGTGTTGCGATCGCTGCCACCAAGCTACCAAGTACAAGTCAGGACTTGCATTATGAGAGGCGACACGGAAACATAGGATTTCCACAGGTTCATATCACATCTCAGGAATGTGATGGTTGAACCCGTGTCACTGAGGTCATCAATGACAAAGGTATGTACACTACAAGAAAAGTTTCCTCCCGCAATAATTCTCGGCTCGACCGTGGCCGATGGAAAACTTTTTTTCTGGTTTCGTGGCCCTCTACTACGATGGATCTGCTAAAAACATGGAGGAAGCTCAGCCTGCGCATGGCAGAAACATGATTTTTGTTTCCTCGTGTGATGTTGACTCGCCGAAGTCTTTTGAGGCGTGTGGGTCCTAGACACCAGTGTCTCTAGCGAACCATACTTTTTGGTCGCGCCTCCCTAATTTGAACTCGATAACATAGCTCGAGGCGTCTGCCGTTTAGTCAGGCTGCTAGGTCCCACATGTCAGCCTCTCATTCGAAGGATGGTGTGTAGGATGGAATTTTTTCCTTCGCTCGCGCTACCCTGTTACGAAGTTGATAGCGCTGCTCGATGCATCTACCGTCTAATCGACCTCCTGGGACCCACGTGTCATCCTCTCATTAGAAGAAATGTGTGTGATGGAATTTTTTCCTTCGCTGGCGCTACCCCATTCCAGGTTGATAGCGCTGCTCGACGCATCTACCGTTTAACCAACTTCCTAAGACCCACATGTCTTCCTCTCATTACAAAAAACGTGTGTATGATGGATTTTTTTCCTTCGATCGTGCTACCCTCTTCTAAACTTGATAGCACTGTTCGATGCATCTACCGTTTAATCACGATGCTGGTCCCACATGTCATCCTCTCATTAAAAGAAACGTGTGTATGATGGATTTTTTACCATCTGTATCGCCTTCGTGTTCTGAACATGATAGCTTTACTCCCTGCATCAGCCGTTTATTCAGGCTGGTGGGTCCCTTATGTCAGCCTCACATTAGAAGAATCGTGGGTACAATGGATTTTTTTACTTCTCTAGCACTACGATGTTCCGAACTAGATAGCATTGCTCGGTGAATCTGCCGTTTGCTCACGCTGCTGGGTCCCCCATTTCAGCGTCTCATTAAAAGAAACGTGTACATGCTGAACTTTTTTCTCGCTCACGCCTCCCTGTTTCGAACTAGCTATGTTGCTCGATGCAGCATCTGTTTAAGGTTGCGCTGTTGGGTCCCACATATCAGTTTCTCTATAAAGACAGCGTGCGTATGATGGACTTTTTTTGGCCATGTCCGCTGTTTTGACCTTGGCAACTTGCTGGGTCCCATATGTCAACCACCTCTGTGCAGGAAATGTGTCTATGATGGGTCCGAGCTGACAACCTCTATTTGAATGAAACGTGTGTATGTTGGACTGTTTTTTTGGGTCCCAGATATCAGCCTCAGGGTACAAAAAATGCTCATAAAGGACGAATTAAAAAGATTCTGGGCTAACCTCAGGGCGGATGCCCTATTCGTCATGGCTTACATTCCATGGGCTCACTCCTAAGTTGAATGGGCTATGGTCGATCGCCACAAGACCATGAAAAGGCCGAATTAGAAGGTATTGGGCTATGCTTGGGGCTGATAGGCTAATTTCATGGGCTATGCTTGGGCCTACTGGGTCCGACATGTCAGCTTCTCTGTAAGTGCAACATGTGTATGATGGACTTTTTTTCAGCCACGTTTGCTGTTTTCACCATGGAAGACGTGTATGGTCTTACTTCTGGGGCCCTTATGTTAGCCTCTCTGGCATGTTATGGCTTGTGGGTCCCTGATGCAGTCTTATATGTTCTGTCTGGTGGGTCCCCGATGCGAGCCTCTCTATACAACTATTTAAACTTTTGTTTCGAACCCACCCTCAAAAAAAACTCTAGGGACGCTGCATGCTGGTCGGTCCGTGATGTCAGCCTCTCCGTAATGTGATATTGCTAGAAGAAAAAAATGTAAATCCAAGATACGATTCAAACAAAATACCTTCAAATCAAATAAACGTAAACTAAGTGTGTTGCCAATACAACAAAGATATTTATAGAATGAATATCATTAAACTTTTATTAGTACTACAATTTATGTATTAGTCTTCTTAAAAATATTTTGGGTGTCTATGTTTATCTCTTTTAAAATATAAAAGGGCAGCGCTCCTGACATCTCAATTTATAAAATGCCACAATGGAGTATTTTCTTAAAAACATGGGTAGGTAGAGTTTTTTTATTTTGAGAGGTGGGGGGGAATGCCCAAAAGGACGAATTAAAATGAGTTTAGATATTCTACATAGGCTACTGTACGTGGGTTATACTCCTAGGGCAGGCTCCATGGGCTTCATTCTCAAATTTTATTGGGCTATGCTCAGTAGTCCCCTGACCCCTAAAAGGCCGAATTAATATGTTCTCGGCTATGCTCCATGTGGTTCTTTCTCAAATTTCACTGTGATGTGGTCAGCAGCCCCCTGACCCCAAAAAGACCGAATAAAAATGTTCTAGGCTAAAGAGGGCCAAATGAGATACTAGATTTCTTCTCCTGGTTAATAAAATTGCATTGTGATGTGCTCGGCCAAATTTGAAACAAAGACCTCAGAGAGGGAGGGGGAAAGCAATAATTATTTTTAGAAGCTATTCATGTCAAAAATCAGCAGTACAGAATAAGGTAGAAACATTATCAACAGATTCGAAGTTCATATTCATGAGCACTTGACCAATTCAGCAGCATTTCAAAAGTGACCAATTCAGCAATACAGATAATGAAATATAATAGCAGTACAAAGAGAACCAGTTTTGGTTTTAGCTCTAAAAACCTTGTCACGTGATCAATTTGTCCTTTTCACCAAACACACTCGACCATTGGAGCAAGAAAAACTGACGATCAAGTATGCTTTGAGTACCTTCTTCTCACATTAATGCCTATGTGACCCCCGTATGCAACCCAAAATGCCAAAGTCTCATCTAGATTGTGACACAACCATGTTTCAAAAGAAAAGCAAGAGTATCTACTGCCCTTGATTTAAACAAGTACTAGTACATCAATATTAGTTCCACAAAATGATTTAGTAATAGTAACGACAGAACATTTGAGAGATGCCGTAGCTTTCCTGCTTGAAATTCAATAGCAGTACAGAGATAATAAGTTCTTGTTCCATCTCAAAATACCTTTGTGCATGATCAGTTTGCCCTGTTCTCCGAATAGGCTCGATCATAGGATTCTCCCCCGTGATTTATGCATATTGGGTAATGTAGGCCGGTAATATGAGATAGTTCAGTGCAGAACATAAAGGAATGTTTTTCCTCTGGATGATGCTCGGCACCTCCTAGATCCCAGACATGGAGGAACTGCAGATGGTACGGGTCAAAACCCTAGCTCTATTGTCGGGTAATAGGCAGTGATCAGCACATTGTACAAGGGCGACGAGCATGCGTCCTGCCTGATGCACACGACGGATCCGCTGATGTCGCCCAACTCGTGCATGTCAAATAGCAGAGCAAACACCGAACCATCGTCCCCTGATCCGATCTTCTCTACTCTCGATGAGCACGGTGCCAACAACGGCTAAGAGATGTACTTGGAGTTTCTAAAGGAAGTAAGATTCAGCGGACTAAATTGTAGCATGCTAAATATTATAATAAAAAATCATAAAGTAAATATGAGTAACCTGACTTCGATAAAACATACGTAGTACTCCCTTCGTTTCAAATATAAGATATTTTAGCTTTTGTGAAACGAGTGTATTTAGACCCCTTTTAGTATATGGGTTCACTCTGAACTACACACTAAAAAGAGTCTAGATAAACTCATTTCACAAAAGCTTTCCTTCTTGAAATTCAATAGCAGTACAAAGAGAATCAGTTCTTGTTCGAGCTCAAAAAACAGACTCGATCATTGGAGCAAGCAAAACTGACAATCAAGTGACAATGCCTATGTGACCCCCCATATGAAACCCAAAATGCCCAAGACTCGTCTAGATAATTGTGCTAATGCTAAATTTCAAAAGAAAAGCAAGACAAACTGTTGCACTTGATCTAAACAAGTAACAGTACATCACTATTAGTTAAACAAAATATTTCAGTAATAGCGATGACAGAATAAAGGTAAACCATGACCATCTCTGTCCTTGGCCTAAACAAGTACTACTAGTACCGATATATAGTCGTACAAAATAGTCCGAAGTACAAGAACTAGTGCTATACTAGTACTACGCTGCATCCAAAATCCAATATCCAGTACACGTACATCCGTGGTATGTAGTGAGAGTGGGATAAACAAAATCTGAGGTAGTAGAATGGTCAATTTGGAATTCTCCCTCGCGATGGATGCATATTGAGTAATACAAGCCCTGGGTCTGAGAAGTTTGAAGGTACACCACCATGTAATGCTTTTCCTTCTGCATGATGCCATACACCGCCCTGCTCCCAGCAGTGAAGGAATTGCCCACTACACCCTCCCAAAACCTAGCTGGTGATGGGTGACAGGCGGTGAACTGCACATTGTACAAGGGCGACGAGCACCCTTCCAGCCTGATGCACACGATGGATACGATGATGCCGCCCCACTCGAGCATGTCAAATAGCATAGCGAACACCATACCATCATCCCCAGATCCGATGTTCTCTAGTCTTGATGAGCGCGGTCCCGTCAACGGCTGAGATAACCTGGGATTTCTAAAGGAAATAAGAATTGGCAGACTAAATTGCAGCATGTATACATATAAGAAGTTCTCAGGCGCCTAAGATCTAGGCACTCCGAAGGAAAAAATACAGAGCCATGTTTCAAAAGAAATGCTAGATCATCTCCAGCGTTTGATCTAAACAAACTGGAATGGCAGATCATCATCTGAATCATGATGGTCATATTTGCCGTCTCCCACATTGTGGATGCAAAATGAGTAATCCAATGTGAACCTATCATGTTTCTTAATCAAGAAATTAAGGTAATCTTCAGTAATCCTGACGGAGGCCGGTGACGTGCTGCTCTTTGGCTCAAAAAATAGGCTATCTTCGGCGAACTCCTCTAGGTCCTCTCCAATCATTGAAAGTTTATAAAAGTGCAACTCCACCACGTACCATGGAAACAAGCACATCGCCAACCTGACGCACTGGACGGATACGGCGAGGCCATAGTCAAGCATATCAAATCGCACGGCAAACAATGTACCATCATCCCCGGATAACACGGTCTCTACTCTCCATGAGCCAGGTGCCAGCAAAGGCTGACAGATGTACCTGTGTTCCTCGCTGTAGTGGAAACTCTGCACTTCAATTGAGTGGCATCTTTCAGGATGAGCGAGGAGCGCTGTGGGCGGGGCGGCGAACTCGCAGCTAGGCTCGGTGTAGTTTCACGGGCCGTGCGGGCACGCCATCCTGTGGTTGAGGAAGTCATGGAAGGCGACCAATGTCCCGCAGCCAACATTGGGGCATTTGCTACCTTTTTTGCCGACGACTTGGCGGAGCAACTTCTTGGAGCATGCGGCCAGCCGGACGGCGCTAGTAGTGTCCATATGCATAGCGATTTCTCCAAAGGCGTCGTCGTTGACCTTGCTCCAGCCACTGTACCGAATTTTGTGCATCGAATCTGCCATTGCATCCAGATGGACTTGGGGTGAGGGCGGATTCAAATATGATTGTTGGGGTTTCTTGGAGGAGATTGATGGAGGCCTACAAGAACCGATGCAGCAGGCGAGAAATGGCTTGGAAAATTTAGGAAGTGCGGCGCTCGAGAGGATCTAAAATGCGGCTAGCCAGCGTTAGCGAATGGGGATCGCCGGAGATGGGGAAGATGGGAGGCTCTTTGAATGAGGGTTGTTAATTTGGCGTGTTCCCTCGTCGGTCTTTTGCAGTGGATCGAGGATGCCTAATGGAGTTATAGCTAGAGTGCTAGACTAGCAAGCTGTCACGTCCTAGCTCAGTATTGTAACATCTCGTCACGTAGACTGTGTTTCAGGAAAGGACGTGAACCCACATTTCTCCCATCCCTGGTAGATAGCGTGCACCATAGAATCGCTTTTCTAGTATGCGAAGGATTTGAACCCACATGCCCAACTCTGATAATTAGGACTACTAAAAAATATAATAATAGGTGAAGCTCAAAAGATAATTATAATTTTGAGCCATGCCCATAGAATATATGTTGTATATTTGATTCTTATACTTTGTATCATGTACTCCCTTCGACCCATATTAGTTGACTAAGATTTTTCTAGATATGGATGTATCTAGACACATTTTAGTATTAGATACATCCGTATCTAGACAAATCAACGTTAAGTAATATGGCTCAGAGGGAGTAGTACTAATCAACCTATTAGCTACCTAATAGTACTCGCCATGCTCTAGAGAAATGACGAAGAACATTCTAGAATTATTGAGAAGTGTGTTTTGAGGGTTGTGCATATCTTTTAGTATGTTGAAGGCTATCAATGGTATCTTCTAGATGCTAGAATGGATAGAATTAAGATCCAACGGTACTTAATGGACATAGCTCGAAATTATAATTATTTTTGGGCTTCACACTAGTAGGAAACAGCTCTTCTGTGGCGCATGGATTTCCATCTTCTGTGGCGCATATCCCTGTCGCCACTGTTACCCCGCCACTAATATCTGCTTCCTGTGGCGCATGTAGAAATGCGCCACAAAAGTCTCATACTTCTGTGGAGCATTCCTGCATATGCGCCACAGGAAGCAGTTCATTGGCGCATACAATCCAATGCGCCACAAAATCTATATGCACCACAGAAACCTTTTCTATATGCGCCACCGAGTATATTACATGTATTCAAAATAAAATACATTCCTGGTGTATAATCAGGTATTTATACAGTATTTATCCAGATCAGTATAAATAGTACATTGCACATGTAGTAGATGAAAACCGACATATAATACAAACACAAGTATAATGTCATCGCACTTAGAGCCCGATCGAGATACATATATAGTGTCATCACACAAGCGCTGAATACAAAGTTCATATCATCTCACATTACAAATATGAAATGGCCACCGCCACCTACAATAGGATCAAATAGAATACAACTGTGATAATGGTGAGCAAGAGCATTAGCCAGACCAATATCTTCATCTGGTTCTTCTTCCACAAGTGGTTCCTCCACTTGTCTACCGCCTCCTCTCTAGTCGCGTATCCTTTGTAGATGTTGCCGCTGAACTTGTTCACTTGTTTGTGACAATCGTACCACTCCTCGTAGACTCCTGGAACCCTACCCATGTACACCACATACCACCTCGTCGCCATCTCTATAGTCGACAATGCATATTAGTAAAAATACAACGAAAAGAATTAATAAAGGGTTCACATCCATATATATATATATATGTTCACAAAATATAAAACAAAGGATCCATAAACCTAAAAGATAGATCATCATAGAAGCAATAAGTTCAACGACAACACGACCACAAGGTAGTTTAAGTCTAACAATAATGACCATTTCGACCACGAGATAGTAAAGTTTATGACACACACACTAATACAGCAGGCGTCCATCGAGAATATACACACACTGGATCATGCTAGAGGCACACATCGATCATGATGAAGACTTCCTATTCTAGCTCGGCTTCAGGAACGGTAGATAACCCTCTTTTGTCATCCACGTCCTTGTGTCACCCTGCTTACAGAGGCGTTCTTCGATCTCCCGCTCGGGTGCCTCACGAAGCACCACCGCCGTCGACTGCGCCTTATTGGTATCTTTGGCGGGAGCGGCGTTGGTGTGACCAAAATGAGCGGCTGCGTCCCGACGTTGACGGCCGGCTGGGTCATCAAGTTTGGCGACACGGTAACATTGATGCCCGAGTTGCTGCCGCTTAAGCTAGGCAGATGTATCGGCCCCTGTCGACCTCCCGCATTCCAAGCAGTAAGCCCCTCGAAAAACTCAGGGGGGATCATCGAGCAGAGCTTCTCTTCCACTAACTTTTCCACCGTTTTCTCGTCCACCGCCTTCTCCTCCAGAGTCTGCACCTTCATCTTCAGCTCTTCAATAGCGGCTTTATCATGGTTCTTCCTCTCCCTTATTTTTTTGGCGTCCTCTTTGTAGCACTCCTTGAACTTCATTATCGTACCGAAACTGGTCACACGGCCAGCTGAGGACGGCGGCAACCCATTGTCCCTCTTCTTGTAAGCATTGGTCGCCCTGTTGAAAACTGTATCCCATGGCTCCGTCGAATCTTGGGACGACTCTGTGGCAGTAGCGTTCAGTTCATCCTCCTACAGAGACAAGGAAAGGTGAACCCATTTAGATTCTTGGCTTCATTATTTTAATTATAATGCAATAGACTTGAGATCGGCGATAAATTCCTTACGAGCTTCTTCTCGAAGTCCTAAACCTCTGGATCGTCGCTGATGAACTCCATTGTTTCCTTGTCTAGGTAGTAGCGGGCCCGTATAAATTGCCTAAGCTGCAAGTCCGTGATTTTAAGCCAAGGGTTTTCTTTACCAAGGCGTTCAAGCTCGGCGTCCTCCTTGTCCTAAATGGCCTGTTTCCCCCTGTAACCTCCGCTTCCAAGGTGGTGGTTACCTATGTTCTGTTCCCACATACTCCTTCCCCATTTAGTCTATTTTATAGCGTCAGTGGTAGCTATATCTGCCTTGAATATCTTAAACTCCTCTTCGTCGAGCATCGGATTTTTCTTACTAATAACCTCCCTGCTTTCACCTTTGTCAATGCTAGTCTTCACCCCGGTTTTCCAGCTGCTCAAGGCGTTGCTCATCTTCATGAGGGCTAGTTTGTTCACCGGGTTCTTTCTCTCGAGGTTTCTAAACCGCTCTAGGAATCTGTATCGCTTGTGAAGCTTCTTAAGGAGGTTATCGACCAAAGCTGAATTGTCAGCATGTCTGATGTACTTCGTGTTGATCGACATGCTTTCCTGGACGATGCACACGAGTTGCAGGCCGTACCCTTTAGCAATCGCCTCTGGCGCAATGGGTAGGCCACTTTCTATGACCTCAGTGAACTCATCACAGACAGTGGCGAGCACTAGCACCTTCCACTCCTTCTGTTCCTTCTTCTTCATCTTCTGAGAAGCGGCCGGGTTGCCGCTACCGCCATCCATGCGCTCGCCGCCATCGGTGGTGTCATCCTCTTCGCCGCCGCCTTCACTAGTTCCATCGTAGTCGTCTTCGACCCCCTCATAATCAGGATCTCCTCCCTCATTGGCCCCAGCAGCTCTGGCGATGGTCACCTCCTCCTCTGGTGGTGGTGTCATCCTCATTGCCTCCTCCTCCTCCTCCTCTTGGAACCCCCGCCAGAATGACTGGTTGGCCTGTCTAGATTGTTCTTCGACGCTGATCATGTGCTTAGAAGGGCCGGCCTTGTTGTTGGCCGACATGTTTACACTACTCTATTAAAAAGAGGCAAAAAGTTAGCATAAATTTCGGCCTAAAAATTCGGAATGACCTTTGCTAATTTTTTGACCTAGGAGTACCATTTCTCAACCGAAACGGAAGTGAATCGACACTTTGGGAGAAATGGGCAACTCAAATGAAATCCCTGCAACATTCACACACAAGAAAATAGCCCCATCCACAGCCCCATTCACAGCCCCCATCCACAGCCCATTGAATCAAATAGCATCATATAGTACCAAATAATCCCACCATATAATCCCAGCACCATATATACCAGATAATCCCAGCACCATATAATCCCAGCAGTAATCCCAGCACCATATATATCAAACAACACCATATAATCACTGCAGTAACCAGCTGTCACTATCAACAGTAAGCACTTGGAGAACAGCAACACATATGCTATGATATATTGATAACATACTATTAATGGAATTTCAGGATATTACAATTAATGGAATTTCAAATATCAATAAGCAGTTACTATCAACAAAAGGATGCAGCAACACAACTCAGCTACTACTTTTATGTGCTTAGAAGGAAAGCTTGATATCTTGATCAGGCAGTGCTTAGTAGTATTAGTATCTACTCGATACAATTAAATTGAAACAGGAGCACTTGATCAGGCAGTGCTTAGTAGTATTAGTATCTACTCGATACAATTAAATTGAAACAGGAGCACTTGATCAGGCAGTGCTTAGTAGTAGTAGTATCAGACAGTGCTTAGTAGGCAGTGGATAGCCATGCCACTCGGTACAATTAAAAAAATTGAAACAGGAGCAAAAGTCAATAAAATTAATGAAATTATACACATTGCAAACAAAAAAGAACCGATGCATTTTGTTGTATATGTTGCTGGAGAAAACTTATCGCTACAATATTATCACTCTTCTGTCTTTTGCACCAAACAAGTAATTCCAATCAAATCGGTGAACATTTTTTTGAAGTTGTACAGAAAGTTTCCCCACTCTATTTTTTAAAATCCTTAAAACAATGGATTAAACAGATGCACATTTTTAGAAAACAACCATTCATTTACCTATAGTTGGATATATATACAAGTTACTAAGCACGGTTCAGTTAGTGGCTTCCTATGCTGCAATAAACTATAGAATATATATCTATCTATATTTTAAAAAAGAAAACAGTGATAGCCCAGCCCAGCTATGAACATATACTCTATGCAATCTATGAACATATACTAGTAGGTTCTTTGCCAAACTGAAACTGCACGGACATGTTAGGCTTGGCTTCAAAAACATATGTTTGGTATGCTTCGAGTCTTTTTTGTGCTGAAAGAAACTGTACCACTTTTGTGAAGGCAAAAGTGACATGGATAGTACTAGTGTTTTTAATGAAAGAAAATAATAAAACCACTAATTTAAGCTGTCTTTAGCAGTTTTACAATCTTGAAGGTGCATGTGGTCAATAAGCTCCAACTAGCACTTTTTGGCACTATGTTCGGTCCATCATTCAGATATCTTGTAAGGTTGGGTTAGGCCTACTATAGGGAGGACCTAGCTAGCCTTCTCATACCATACCAACTGTTTATTTTTAGCCAATTAAGTATAATAAAGCTCTTTTTGGTTAGTCCATAGTACCAATGGCATAGAAAAACTAAAAGAGTTCTGAAAGGTTGCAGCATAATTGGACCAGGCTAGCCATGCTCACTGATTAAGTTATACGACATTTCTCTCTTATCATTTCTAGTGTACTTCAGATACCTTCGAATGCAATTCTGATAAAACACATTTTTAGTAAAGTAGGAGAATCTATTTTTTTGGAATTAAATAGTAAGACAAATTTTTTCAGAAACAAAATATCTTGCATTATCAGGTCCAAATAAGCAGGAGATATGGGCTTAATAAAGATCATGACCCTGCCATTAATTATTAGCTAAATAATAATTCATCATGGCTAAGTATAGTACTCACTGCTCACTCTGCTAGATGAACAACAATCAACAACAAAGAAAAGCAGAAAAAAATCAAGTCTATCATCACAATTGACACTACCCGAGCATCTTTCTTAATTGCTCCTACCTGGGGATGGTGGACGGCGGACGGCGACAAGGTGGATGGAGGACGACGAGGTGGACGGCGGACGGCAAGGTGGCTACTCCTCCACGGGCTCCAGCGAGGTGGCTGCGAACAGGCTCCTCCTCCTACGCGTTGCAGACGGGCTCCTCCTCCACAGGCTCCGGCACGGCGGTGATGGGGCTCTCCTCCTCCACGGGCTCTCCTCCACGGCGGCTCCGGCGGCGAGGGCTAGCGCGGTGGTGGTGGCTCTGGCGGCAGCGAGGGCTAGGGTTTGCGTGCGGCGAGCGATCAGACTGAATCGAATGGGGAGAAGGGGAAAGAAAGGCCGAACCGTTTATTTCGCTAAGTCCACAGGTTCTGTGGCGCAACTTCGGTGGCGCATATTACCGAAATGCGCCATAGAACCTATTGACTTAGTACAAAACGCGGTGCACGTGGTAGTATGACAAGATCACGCACTTGCCTTAGTGTTCTCTGCTGCTTGCTTGTGCCATTCTAAACTTGGGGCAGCCAGGTTCGAATCCTGGCTGTCTCACACTTTTTTCTTTTTTTCAAACACATTTTTAATTATAGATATGTTTAGAATAAAGCAAGAACATATACAAACATTCATATTTATTCAAAAAACTCTCTCCCCGAACATATACAATCATTGTTTTTAATTATATATATTTAAAATAAAGCAAGAACATATACAAACATTCATATTTATTCAAAAACTCTCTCTCCGAACATATACAATCATGTGATGTGTCGAGCTAGCGTCTCACAATCTTCTTGCCCTTTTTCGTTGCGGTTGAATACTTTAGCCCGTGCACTTTGAGATTTCTTCTTGTGTATGGGCAACCTTTTGTAGGCAGTGTGGTCTTCCTTCTTACTTTAGTAGTAGTAGGCATGTCAAAGTACTTGTCAAATTCCTCTTCGATCTTTGGGTCGCCGTTTTTGTCGAAGTTTTGCTCGTTGGCAGCTCCTTCTATTCCGATGATGCTCCTCTTGCCCGTCCTAACTACAACACGGTTGGGCTTTGACGGGTCAGTAATAAAAAAAACATTGATCAACTTGGCTAGCGAGTACCCAAGGCTCATTTTTTACGGAGGCATTCTTCGTCGATTTGGCATCTAGTATAACCAGTGTGGTGAAATACCGGCCTTCTTTTTCCATGTTCTTGGCCCATCTAACACGGAACATCGGTACGATCTCTCCATAGTAGTCGAGCTCCCGTATCTCCTCGATCCTTCTGTAGAATCATTCCATCATAGTAGTCTCGTCATCAGCAAAGGATAACATAGTTACTCCTGAGTTTTGATATTTGCTAGTCTTGTCCTTTTCCTCGGTCTAGAATTTGTAACCGTTTATTTCGTATGACTGATAGGTCCTTAGGTTGTGCCCTCGGCCCTATGACAAGGAGAATATCAGTTTTTGATCTTCTGTAGAAGGCATCTGTGGGGGATTGTCTAGTTGCCTTTTCTTGAACCAACCCGTGAAGCTGGAGTTGTGCTCTCTGGTTACGTCTCCCTTCTTCCTCGGCCGGCCCTGGTCGACGTACTCCAGCTCGATTAAGCTTCTATGCTCTTCGACCCAAGGGCCGACCAATTCAGTGTGTTGTAGCGCGACTCGGTGTGCCCTTTCAAAATCAGTGCATCGACCATCAATGCCGACATGCAGTGAGCGGCAGCCCTCGCGGTGACCATATCCACCGAGCCTACCGAGGTGCTTCTTTGTGGGTATTCCAACATCCTCGTTCTCGGTGGTTAGATAATTCTGTTAGAAGGAGATGCACTCGTAGATCAGAAAGCCCTTGTCTATGCTTCCATCTGGATGAGACCTGTTGTGAACGAATCCTTTGATGACACCGTTTAGCCTTTCAAATGGCATCATGTTGTGCAGGAATGTTGGCCCGAACTAGATGATGTCGTCCACAACATGTACAAGCAGATGCACCATGGTGTTGAAGAATGCGGGCGGGAAGTAAATCTCAAGCTCACATAGTATCATCACAATCTCTTCCTGTAGCCTGTCGAGCTGCTTCACACCGATCGACTTCCTAGATATGACGTCGAAAAAGTTACAGAGGCCAAACAACGTCTCACGGACATGCTCGTCCATTATCCCATGGATCGCAACAGGGAGTATCTGTGTCATCAGCACGTGACAGTCGTGAGACTTCATACCACTAAACCTCTTCTTCGCCACGTCCAGATATCTGCTTATCTTCCCCGAGTAACCGTGAGGAAATTTCACTCCTAAGAGGCACCTGATAAACTGCTCGAGCTCCTCCAGACTCATAGTGAAGCAGGCAGCGCGAAGCACCACCTCATTCTTCTTAACTCTTTTGTGGCGACCTTGAGTCCCTTCCGTCTGATCATCATCATCATCATCATCATCATCACTATCAGGGTACTGAAGATCTTTCTTGATGCCAAGCAATTTAAGGTCCTTTCTTGATTTCGGCCCATCCTTGGTCCTCTCCGGCATGTTCAGTAGAGTGCCAAGCAGACTCTCGGTAACGTTCTTCGTGATGTGCATTGCATCGAGGCTATGGGGAGTGTGAAGAACCTTCAAATACGACAGGTCCCAAAAAACAGACCTTGCTTTCCATACACCAAGAAGCGGCTTTGTCCTCAGTCATTTTTTTCTAGGCGCAGGGCAATCTACCCAATTATTCAAAAGCTCCTCGATTTCTTTGCTGCTCCTCGGACGCGGGGCTCTTTCGAGCTCATCCTTACCATTGAACAGGTCACCACATTTTCTCCACGGGTGATTCATGCGGAGCCACTTTCGAGTACAAGTGTCATTGCATGTCTACTCTTCTCATTAACCACAGCTGGAGTCATTGCATGTCTGTTCTTTACACAAACCACATATCACCAGAGTCATTGCATGTGTGTTCTTCCGATAGACCATATCATGAACCACACCCAGTGTCATTGCATCTGTGTTCTTCCAATGAACCACGCATGGATCCACCAGTATCATCGCATGTCTGCTCTTTTCATGAACCACAACTAGAGTCATTGCATGTGTGTTCTTCTCACAGACCACATACCACCAGTGTCATTGCATGTGTGTTCTTCCCACAGACCACACATGCATCCACCAGTGTCATTGCATGTGTGTTCTTCCCATGAACCACACATGGATCCACCAGTGTCATTGCATGTGTGTTCTTTTCACAGACCACGTATGGATCCACCAGTGTCATTTCATGTGTGTTATTCTCACAAACCACGTAAGGATCCACCGGTGTCATTGCATGTGTGTTCCTCTCATAGACCACACATGGATCCACCAGTGGCATCGCATGTCTACTCTTTTCATGAACCACAGTTAGAGTCATCGCATGTCTGCTCTTTTCATGAACCACAGCTAGAGCCATTGCATGTGTGTTCTTCTCACAAACCATATCATGAACCACACCTAGTGTCATTGCATGTGTATTCTTCTCATTTACCGCACATGGATCCACCAGTGTCATTGCATGTCTGCTCTTCTCATTAACCATAGCTAGAGTCATTGCATATCTGTTCTTTTGACAAACCACATATCACCAGAGTCATTGCATGTATGTTCTTCCCACGAACCATATCATGAACCACACCTAGTGTCATTGCATGTGTGTTCTTCCCATGAACCGCACATGGATCCACTAGTGTCATCGCATGTTTGCTGTTTTCATGAACCACAGCTAGAGTCATTGGATCTGTGTTCTTCTCACAGACCACATATCAGCAGTGTCATTGCATGTATGTTCTTCCCACAAACCACACATGGATCCACCAGTGTCATTGCATGTGTGTTCTTCCCATGAACCACACATGGATCCAGCAGTGTCATTGCGTGTGTGTTCTTTTCACAGACCACATATGGATCCACCAGTGTCATTGCATGTGTTTTATTCTCACAAACCACGTAAGGATCCACCGGTGTCATTTCATGTGTGTTCCTCTCAATGACCACACATGGATCCACCGATGGATCGCATGTCTGCTCTTTTCATGAACCACAGTTAGAGTCATCACATGTCTGCTCTTTTCGTGAACCATAGCTAGAGTCATTGCATGTGTGTTCTTCTCACAAACCACATATCACCAGTGTCATTGCATGTGTGTTCTTCCCACAGACCACACATGGATCCACCAGTGTCATTGCATGTGTGTTCTTCCCATGAACCACACACGGATCCACCAGTGGCATTGCGTGTGTGTTCTTTTCACAGACCACATATGGATCCACCAGTGTCATTTCATGTGTGTTATTCTCACAAACCACGTAAGGATCCACCGTTGTCATTGCATGTGTGTTCCTCTCATAGACCACACATGGATCCACTGGTGGCATCGCATGTCTGCTCTTTTCATGAACCATAGTTAGAGTCATCACATGTCTGCTCTTTTCATGAACCATAGCTAGAGTCATTGCATGTGTGTTCATCTCACAAACCATATCATGAACCACACCCATTGTCATTGCATGTGTGTTCTTATCATTAACCACACATGGATCCACCAGTGTCATTGCATGTCTGCTCTTCTCAATAACCACAGCTAGATTCATTGCATGTCTGTTCTTTTGACAAACCACATATCACCAGAGTCATTGCATGTGTGTTCTTTCCACAGACCATATCATGAACCACACCTAGTGTCATTGCATGTGTGTTCTTCCCATGAACCACACATGGATCCACCAGTGTCATCGGATGTTTGCTGTTTTCATGAACCACAACTAGAGTCATTGGATCTGTGTTCTTCTCATAGACCACATATCACCAGTGTCATTGCATGTGTGTTCTTCCCACAGATCACACATGGATCCACCAGTGTCATTGCATGTGTGTTATTCCCATGAACCACACATGGATCCACCAGTGGCATTGCGTGTGTGTTCTTTTCACAGACCACATATGGATCCACCAGTGTCATTGCATATGTTTTATTCTCACAAACCACGTAAGGATCCACCGGTGTCATTGCATGTGTGTTCCTCTCAATGACCACACATGGATCCACCGGTGGATCGCATGTCTGCTCTTTTCATGAACCACAGTTAGAGTCATCACATGTCTGCTCTTTTCATGAACCATAGCTAGAGTCATTGCATGTGTGTTCTTCTCACAAACCATATCATGAACCACACCCAATGTCATTGCATGTGTGTTCTTATCATTAACCACACATGGATCCACCAGTGTCATTGCATGTCTGCTCTTCTCATTAACCACATCATGAGTCATTGCATGTCTGTTCTTTTCACAAACCACATATCACCAGTGTCATTGCATGTGTGTTCTTCCCACAGACCATATCATGAACCACACCCAGTGTCATTGCATTTGTGTTCTTCCCATGAATCACACATGGATCCACCAGTGTCATCGCATGTTTACTCTTTTCATGAACCACAGCTAGAGTCATTGCATGTGTGTTCTTCACACAGACCACATATCACCAGTGTCATTGCATGTGTGTTCTTCCCACAGACCACACATGGATCCACCAGTGTCATTGCATGTGTGTTCTTCCCATGAACCACACACGGATCCACCAGTGGCATTGCGTGTGTGTTCTTTTCACAGACCACATATGGATCCACCAGTGTCATTTCATGTGTGTTATTCTCACAAACCACGTAAGGATCCACCGGTGTCATTGCATGTGTGTTCCTCTCATAGACCACACATGGATCCACTGGTGGCATCGCATGTCTGCTCTTTTCATGAACCATAGTTAGAGTCATCACATGTCTGCTCTTTTCATGAACCATAGCTAGAGTCATTGCATGTGTGTTCATCTCACAAACCATATCATGAACCACACCCAGTGTCATTGCATGTGTGTTCTTATCATTAACCACACATGGATCCACTAGTGTCATTGCATGTCTGCTCTTCTCATTAACCACAGCTAGATTCATTGCATGTCTGTTCTTTTGACAAACCACATATCACCAGAGTCATTGCATGTGTGTTCTTCCCACAGACCATATCATGAACCACACCTAGTGTCATTGCATGTGTGTTCTTCCCACAGACCATATCATGAACCACACCTAGTGTCATTGCATGTGTGTTCTTCCCATGAACCACACATGGATCCACCAGTGTCATCGCATGTTTGCTGTTTTCATGAACCACAACTAGAGTCATTGGATCTGTGTTCTTCTCACAGACCACATATCACCAGTGTCATTGCATGTGTGTTCTTCCCACAGACCACACATGGATCCACCAGTGTCATTGCATGTGTGTTATTCCCATGAACCACACATGGATCCATCAGTGGCATTGCGTGTGTGTTCTTTTCACAGAGCACATATGGATCCACCAGTGTCATTGCATATGTTTTATTCTCACAAACCACGTAAGGATCCACCGGTGTCATTGCATGTGTGTTCCTCTCAATGACCACACATGGATCCACCGGTGGATCGCATGTCTGCTCTTTTCATGAACCACAGTTAGAGTCATCACATGTCTGCTCTTTTCATGAACCATAGCTAGAGTCATTGCATGTGTGTTCTTCTCACAAACCATATCATGAACCACACCCAGTGTCATTGCATGTGTGTTCTTATCATTAACCACACATGGATCCACCAGTGTCATTGCATGTCTGCTCTTCTCATTAACCACATCATGAGTCATTGCATGTCTGTTCTTTTCACAAACCACATATCACCACTGTCATTGCATGTGTGTTCTTCCCACAGACCATATCATGAACCACACCCAGTGTCATTGCATGTGTGTTCTTCCCATGAATCACACATGGATCCACCAGTGTCATCGCATGTTTGCTCTTTTCATGAACCACAGCTAGAGTCATTGCATGTGTGTTCTTCTCACAGACCACATATCACCAGTGTCATTGCATGTGTGTTCTTCCCACAGACCACACATGGATCCACCAGTGTCATTGCATGTGTGTTCTTCCCATGAACCACACACGGATCCACCAGTGGCATTGCGTGTGTGTTCTTTTCACAGACCACATATGGATCCACCAGTGTCATTTCATGTGTGTTATTCTCACAAACCACGTAAGGATCCACCGGTGTCATTGCATGTGTGTTCCTCTCATAGACCACACATGGATCCACTGGTGGCATCGCATGTCTGCTCTTTTCATGAACCATAGTTAGAGTCATCACATGTCTGCTCTTTTCATGAACCATAGCTAGAGTCATTGCATGTGTGTTCTTCTCACAAACCATATCATGAACCACACCCAGTGTCATTGCATGTGTGTTCTTATCATTAACCACACATGGATCCACCAGTGTCATTGCATGTCTGCTCTTCTCATTAACCACAGCTAGATTCATTGCATGTCTGTTCTTTTGACAAACCACATATCACTAGAGTCATTGCATGTGTGTTCTTCCCACAGACCATATCATGAACCACACCTAGTGTCATTGCATGTGTGTTCTTCCCATGAACCACACATGGATCCACCAGTGTCATCGCATGTTTGCTCTTTTCATGAACCACAACTAGAGTCATTGGATCTGTGTTCTTCTCACAGACCACATATCACCAGTGTCATTGCATGTGTGTTCTTCCCATAGACCACACATGGATCCACCAGTGTCATTGCATGTGTGTTATTCCCATGAACCACACATGGATCCACCAGTGGCATTGTGTGTGTGTTCTTTTCACAGACCACATATGGATCCACCAGTGTCATTGCATATGTTTTATTCTCACAAACCACGTAAGGATCCACCGGTGTCATTGCATGTGTGTTCCTCTCAATGACCACACATGGATCCACCGGTGGATCGCATGTCTGCTCTTTTCATGAACCACAGTTAGAGTCATCACATGTCTGCTCTTTTCATGAACCATAGCTAGAGTCATTGCATGTGTGTTCTTCTCACAAACCATATCATGAACCACACCCAGTGTCATTGCATGTGTGTTCTTATCATTAACCACACATGGATCCACCAGTGTCATTGCATGTCTGCTCTTCTCATTAACCACAGCATGAGTCATTGCATGTCCGTTCTTTTCACAAACCACATATCACCAGTGTCATTGCATGTGTGTTCTTCCCACAGACCATATCATGAACCACACCCAGTGTCATTGCATGTGTGTTCTTCCCATGAATCACACATGGATCCACCAGTGTCATCGCATGTTTGCTCTTTTCATGAACCACAGCTAGAGTCATTGCATGTGTGTTCTTCTCACAGACCACATATCACCAGTGGCATTGCATGTGTGTTCTTCCCACAGACCACACATGGATCCACCAGTGTCATTGCATGTGTGTTCTTCCCATGAACCACACACGGATCCACCAGTGGCATTGCGTGTGTGTTCTTTTCACAGACCACATATGGATCCACCAGTGTCATTTCATGTGTGTTATTCTCACAAACCACGTAAGGATCCACCGGTGTCATTGCATGTGTGTTCCTCTCATAGACCACACATGGATCCACTGGTGGCATCACATGTCTGCTCCTTTCATGAACCATAGTTAGAGTCATCACATGTCTGCTCTTTTCATGAACCATAGCTAGAGTCATTGCATGTGTGTTCTTCTCACAAACCATATCATGAACCACACCCAGTGTCATTGCATGTGTGTTCTTATCATTAACCACACATGGATCCACTAGTGTCATTGCATGTCTGCTCTTCTCATTAACCACAGCTAGATTCATTGCATGTCTGTTCTTTTGACAAACCACATATCACCAGAGTCATTGCATGTGTGTTCTTCCCACAGACCATATCATGAACCACACCCAATGTCATTGCATGTGTGATCTTCTCATTAACCACACATGGATCCACCAATGTCATTGCATGTCTGCTCTTCCCATTAACCACAGCTAGATTCATTGCATGTCTGTTCTTTTCACAAACCACATATCACCAGAGTCATTGCATGTGTGTTCTTCCCACAGACCATATCATGAACCACACCCAGTGTCATTGCATGTATGTTCTTCCCATGAACCACACATGGATCCACCAGTGTCATCGCATGTCTGCTCTTTTCATGAACCACAGCTAGAGTAATTGCATGTGTGTTCTTCTCACAGACCACATATCCCCAGTGTCATTGCATGTGTGTTCTTCCCACAGAGCACACATGGATCCACCAGTGTCATTGCATGTGTGTTCTTCCCATGAAGCACACATGGATCCACCAGTGGCATTGTGTGTGTGTTCTTTTCACAGACCACATATGGATCCACCAGTGTCATTTCATGTGTGTTATTCTCACAAACCACGTAAGGATCCACCGGTGTCATTGCATGTGTGTTCCTCTCATAGACCACACATGGATCCACCGGTGGCATCGCATGTCTACTCTTTTCATGAACCACAGCTAGAGTCATCGTATCTCTGCTCTTTTCATGAACCACAGCTAGAGTCATTGCATGTGTCTTCTTCTCACAAGCCATATCATGAACCACACCCAATGTCATTCCATGTGTGATCTTCTCATTAACCACACATGGATCCACCAATGTCATTGCATGTCTGCTCTTCCCATTAACTTTAGCTAGATTCATTGCATGTCTGTTCTTTTGACAAACCACATATCACCAGAGTCATTGCTTGTATGTTCTTCCCACAAACCATATCATGAACCACACGTAGTGTCATTGCATGTGTGTTCTTCCCATGAACCACACATGGATCCACTAGTGTCATCGCATGTCTACTCTTTTCATGAACCACAACTAGAGTCATTCCATCCGTGTTCTTTTCATAGACCACATATCACCAGTGTCATTGCATGTGTGTTATTCCCACAGACCACACATCGATCCACAAGTGTCATTGCATGTGTGTTATTCCCATGAACCACACATGGATCCACCAGTGTCATTGCGTGTGTGTTCTTTTCACATACCACATATGGATCCACTAGTGTCATTGCATGTGTGTTATTCTCACAAACCACGTAAGGATCCACCGGTGTCATTGCAAGTGTGTTCCTCTCATAGACCACACATGGATCCATCGGTGGATCGCATGTCTGCTCTTTTCATGAACCATAGTTAGAGTCATCACATGTCTGCTCTTTTCATGAACCATAGCTAGAGTCATTGCATGTGTGTTCTTCTCACAAACCATATCATGAACCACACCCAGTGTCATTGCATGTGTGTTCTTATCATTAACGACACATGGATCCACCAGTGTCATTGCATGTCTGCTCTTCTCATTAACCACAGCTAGAGTCATTGCATGTCTGTTGTTTTCACAAACCACATATCAAAAGAGTCATTGCATGTGTGTTCTTCCCACAGACCATATCTTGAACCACACGAAGTGTCATTGCATGTATGTTCTTCCCATGAACCACACATGGATCCACCAGTGTCATCGCATGTCTGCTCTTTTCATGAACCACAGCTAGAGTCATTGCATGTGTGTTCTTCTCACAGACCACATATCACCAGTGTCATTGCATGTGTGTTCTTCCCACAGACCACACATGGATCCACCAGTGTCATTGCATGTGTGTTCTTCCCATGAACCACACATGGATCCACAAGTGGCATTGTGTGTGTGTTCTTTTCACAGACCACATATGGATCCACGAGTGTCATTTCATGTGTGTTATTCTCACAAACCACGTAAGGATCCACCGGTGTCATTGCATGTGTGTTCCTCTCATAGACCACACATGGATCCACCGGTGGGATCGCATGTCTATTCTTTTCATGAACCACAGTTAGAGGCATCGTATCTCTGCTCTTTTCATGAACCACAGCTAGAGTCATTGCATGTGTGTTCTTCTCACAAACCATATCATGAACCACACCCAATGTCATTGCATGTGTGATCTTCTCATTAACCACACATGGATCCAGCAATGTCATTGCATGTCTGCTCTTCCCATTAACCACAGCTAGATTCATTGCATGTCTGTTCGTTTGACAAGCCACATATCACCAGAGTCATTGCATGTATGTTCTTCCCACAAACCATGTCATGAACCACACCTAGTGTCATTGCATGTGTGTTCTTCCCATGAACCACACATGGATCCAACAGTGTCATCGCATGTCTACTCTTTTCATGAACCACAACTAGAGTCATTCCATCTATGTTCTTCTCACAGACCACATATCACCAGTGTCATTGCATGTGTGTTATTCCCACAGAGCTCACATGGATCGACAAGTGTCATTGCATGTGTGTTATTCCCATGAACCACACATGGATCCACCAGTGTCATTGCGTGTGTGTTCTTTTAACAGACCACATATGGATCCACCAGTGTCATTGCATGTGTGTTATTCTCACAAACCACGTAAGGATCCACCGGTGTCATTGCATGTGTGTTCCTCTCATAGACCACACATGGATCCATCGGTGGATCACATGTCTGCTCTTTTCATGAACGACAGTTAGAGTCATCACATGTCTGCTCTTTTCAGGAACCATAGCTAGAGTCATTGCATGTGTGTTCTTCTCACAAACCATATCATGAACCACACCCAGTGTCATTGAATGTGTGTTCTTATCATTAACCACACATGGATCCACCAGTGTCATTGCATGTCTGCTCTTCTCATTAACCACAGCTAGAGTCATTGCATGTCTGTTCTTTTCACAAACCACATATCACCAGAGTCATTTCATGTGTGTTCTTCCCACAGACCATATCATGAACCACACCCAGTGTCATTGCATGTATGTTCTTCCCATGAACAACACATGGATCCACAAGTGTCATCGCATGTCTGCTCTTTTCATGAACCACAGCTGGAGTCATTGCATGTATGTTCTTCTCACAGACCACATATCACCAGTGTCATTGCATGTGTGTTCTTCCCACAGACCACACATGGATCCACCAGTGTCATTGCATGTGTGTTCTTCCCATGAACCACACATGGATCTGCCAGTGGCATTGTGTGTGTGTTCTTTTCACATACCATATATGGATCCACCAGTGTCATTTCATGTGTGTTATTCTCACAAACCACGTTAGGATCCACCGGTGTCATTGCATGTGTGTTCCTCTCATAGACCACACATGGATCCACCGGTGGCATCGCATGTCTACTCTTTTCATCTACCACAGTTAGAGTCATCGCATGTCTGCTCTTTTCATGAACCATAGCTAGAGTCATTGCGTGTATGTTCTTCTCACAAACCATATCATGAACCACACCCAGTGTCATTGCATGTGTGTTCTTCTCATTAACCAGACATGGAACCACCAGTGTCATTGTATGTCTGCTCTACTCATTAACCACAGCTAGAGTCATTGCATGTCTGTTCTTTTGACAAACCACATATCACCAGAGTCATTGCAGGTATGTTCTTCCCACAACCATATCATGAACCACACCTAGTGTCATTGCATTTGTGTTCTTCCCATGAACCACACATGGATCCACTAGTGTCATCGCATGTCTACTCTTTTCATGAACCACAACTAGAGTCATTCCATCTATGTTCTTCTCACATACCACATATCACCAGTGTCATTGCATGTGTGTTCTTCCCACAGACCACACATGGATCCACCAGTCTCATTGCATGTGTGTTCTTCCCATGAACCACACATGGATCCACCAGTGTCATTGCGTGTGTGTTCTTTTTACAGACCACATATGGATCCACCAGTGTCATTGCATGTGTGTTATTCTCACAAACCACGTAAGGATCCGCTGGTGTCATTGCATGTGTGTTCCTCTCACAGAGCACACATGGATCCACCGGTAGATCACATGTCTGATCTTTCCATGAACCATAGTTAGAGTCATCACATGTCTGCTCTTTCCATGAACCATAGATAGAGTCATTGCATGTGTGTTCTTCTCACAAACTATATCATGAACCACACCCATTGTCATTGCATGTGTGTTCTTATCATTAACCACACATGGATCCACCAGTGTCATTGCATGTCTGCTCTTCTCATTAACCACAGCTAGAGTCATTGCATGTCTGTTCTTTTCACAAACCACATATCACCAGAGTCATTGCATGTGTGTTCTTCCCACAGACCATATCATGAACCACACCCAGTGTCATTGCATGTGTGTTCTTCCCATGAACCACACATGGATCCACCAGTGTCATCGCATGTCTGCTCTTTTCATGAACCATAGCTAGAGTCATTGCATGTGTGTTCTTCTCACAGACCACATATCACCAGTGTCATTACATGTGTGTTCTTCCCACAGACCACACATGGATCCACCAGTGTCATTGCATGTGTGTTCTTCCCATGAACCACACATGGATCCACCAGTGTCATTGCGTGTGTGTTCTTTTTACAGACCACATATGGATCCACTAGTGTCATTGCATGTGTGTTATTCTCACAAACCACGTAAGGATCCACCGTTGTCATTGCATGTCAGCTCTTTTCATGAACCATAGTTAGAGTCATCGCATGTCTGCTCTTTTCATGAACCATAGCTAGAGTCATTGCATGTGTGTTCTTCTCACAAACCATATCATGAACCACACCTATTGTCCTTGCATGTGTGTTCTCCTCATTAACCACACATGGATCCACCAGTGTCATTCCATGTCAGCTCTTCTCATTAACCATAGGTAGAGTCCACCAGTGTCATTGGATGCATGTTCTTTTCATAAACCGCATATGGATTCTAATTAACCTTAGGAGATCCCGAACCTTAGCGTTAGACCGAGTCTTCTAGAAAGAACGCCCTAACACAGTTGTTCTGCTTGACGATTATTACATACCGTTCGATCGGGGCGCTTGGACGATTGGGATGGTTTTCGTAAGATCGATCCGTGAGTAGTCTATTATGCGGCATGATTGTCCATGCTTGCTCTAGACAAACTGGCAACACCGGGGGCTCCCCGTTGCGAGTGTCATGACTCACGAGTTGAGCGGGTCATATCCCAGTGTCATGCCCCCATTACTTCTCTTCCTCCCCGTACATCACTTCCTTCCCCTCGAAGCCACATTCCCCACTTCACTCCCATCCTGCCATAGCCGCAAGCCGACGACGCCTCCATCCCAATCCCCTCTCCGGAAGCCACACCCCCTCCCCTCATGCCATGGGTTCAATGGGAGATGGCGAGGAAACGCGTCATGACGACAAGGACGGTGATTTTGATGTGAGTCGTCTCATCTCTATCTCTATCATCCGTGGCCAGTTATCTATTTTTTGAGCTAGATCTACTCCGTTTACTCATTCGCGTATGATGTGTTAGGCCAACTAGACGGTGTATGACGCTGACTATCACGGTTTAGCGGATGAAGACAGTCCTCTGCTATGTAAACATGGATATGTGCCCTCTAAATTTGTAGCGTTCGAAAGACGAAACGCAGGCATGAGGTTTCTACGGTGTCAAGGACATCGTGCAATGATGCGAGGCAGAAGTTGCGGTGTTGTCAAATGGGTAGATCCAGAGTGGCCCAAATCGATGCAGAAAACGCTGGACAAACTATGGGAAATGACTGTTGAGTTGAAAGAATCCGCATTCAGCTCACTTCTTAACAGTGTTGATATGAAGCTATGGGAACCAGTTGACACGACCAAGCATAGCGAGATCTCATGGGGGTGGAAGACAAGGTTAGCAAAGTCGAGAAGGAGAGGGAAGCGGCGTTGGCCCTGAAGGCTAAAGCAGAGCAAGAACTAACTCAAGCAAGGAAGGATCTTCACCAAGCCAAAGTCCTGCAGTTCACAACTACGAGTATTGACAAGTGCATGAGGAAAGATGCAGAGAGACAATTGAAGTTGTGCAAGGAAGATGCTAAAAGGAAGGAGCAGACGATTCGATCCTTGCTCTCGCAGGAAGATGCGCATAGGGCTAAGATTAGGAAGATCAAGGAGATGTGTAATAACTAGTTCTATTTAGATTAAGCTCCGTGCCTTTTTTAAGTTGTAATAGTTGTACTTGTTGACCTAGAGGTCTGAACTATTGGATAGGAGTCCTGGGAGTAAAAAAAATTGGTCGCCCGTTAATCTGTCTTAACCCTGCATTACTTCCTTTCGTCTGACGAATGCCCCTTGGATATTCCGCCCGTCGCTTCGTCGTCCTCGTGTACAAATAGGAGGCACCACAGCGCGTCGCTTCGTCGCCCTCTCCAATATCCACCGTGTCGTTGCTTCGTTGTCCACCCCCTCGCTCCCTCTCCAATCTCCACTGCACCGCCATGGAGATGCCCTCGCTGAACTTCTACAAGGCGGTGATGTTCACGCACTTCGACATCCTCGCGCCGCTGGTCGCGATGGTGCCCCACGGATGGCGCTTTAGCTATGCGGGAGTGCCGGTGGCTTCGCTCCTCGTCCCCGGAAGAGCCGTGATGGAGAGTGAAATCGTGGCGCGCCACCTCCAGATGCCCGCGTGGAAGAGGGCGCTTCCCCGGTACGCGGCGGCCAGCCCGTACTGGCCGGCTCTGTTCAAGAAGAAGCGTAAGGCCAAGATTGGAAACCACATCGTTTACGGGCGCGTAGTGCACCGGGATCTCCGCAACCGAGAAAGGGCAGGAGAGGTTCTGGTCCGTCCCTGGACGGACCAAGTTGACCTTCATCGCCGCCGCTCGCCGCGAAGAGGTGCTCCATCTCGTGTACAATGCAGAAATCGTGGTGGTTCCGTCCGATGAAGACGAGGAAGCCGGCGGCTCGGAGGACAGTGGCAGCGGAAGTGAAATTGTTGACTAGTGGTTGAATTAATGTAGGATGGGAAATCGCACCTTTGTTTAGAAGAATTTGTGGTTGAATTAATGAAATGCCTCGATTTAGATCTCTGTCTCGATTAATTTGTGGAAGAATTTGCCTCAATTTAGATCTCTGTCCCGGATTGGGAACGTGACCGTGGACCAAAGACCCTTTTTCTACTAGTGTATTCTAACATTGGTGGTTTGTTTAAACGTAATATACGTGGATTTGGCCGCATCTAAATGGCACAATGACAATTTATAAAGTGGAAGCACGTACACCGGGTTAGTGGAGATCCAGGAGCTTCACCAGATGCAGGGGATGCAGGAGCACAGAGGCGGTGAGATAGACGGGCTCAAGATTAGGCCAGAAAGTGGTACCGATTTCCTCCTCATCTGGGCATTATCGGTGAGAACATTGTTGTTTATGTTGCCACGTTGTTGTGCAGCATCTGAAATAAGTTGCTGCTTCGTGGAGTGTGGCAGCTTAAATAATTTATTTTTGTGCCTCTTATATTCCGTCGTATTTGGAGACCTCCCACCCCTCAGCAATCGTGGAACCGGTGGATCCTTGCTTTCTTATATGTGCTCTTGTTTGTAACTCATAAGGTGCTAAACGAGCTACTCGTGAGTTTACCGAGTCGAGCCGAGTTTCAAATATGAACTTGTTTTGTAAACGAACCGAGCCAAGCTAGGTCATTAGTTGAACGAGCTTTAGCAAGTCGAGCCGAGCTGATTCGGCTCGGCTCGAATTCCAGCCCTAGTGGTGGTACTTTTTTTGACTAAGGTATGTCCCGAGGGAGCGAGATTCTTCAATTAATTAACGTGGTAAGTGGATGTGTACATGTTACACCAAGGACCTCAAAAAACAAAAAATACATCCAAGTCCATACATTTAGCATAAAGGACACTAAAATCAAATGCTTGAAAATTTTGGTAACATGGTCTATAGAAATGGGGGAAGATTCTAGAATGATGGAGAAGGGTGTTTTGAGTTTTGTGCGTAGTTTTTCATTGTGATGATGATTATTAATAGAATCTTCTTGATGCTAGAATGGAAAAGAAGATCCAACGGCTGGAAATGTTGGGATCCGTGAGTCTTGATGCAACAATTAATATTCAAAGTTTTTGTACACCATATAGTGTTAACATAGTGGTAATGATAAGACTAGTACTTTCTTAACAAAAGAAAACAACGCACTTCTCACTTTCAGCATATCTTATTGAATAAGATGCATGAATCTACCATATGCAGGTACTGTATCATAAACTATATATGATGTCAATATGGTCATGACCTTGGCTATTCGGGTCAAAACCAGGAATGTTCATACACCTTAGGCCAATACACATTGTGAAGCAGGGAGAGCATTTTTTGTATTCAAAGGTGTCAAAACACATGTTTCTCTTTTTTTCTTAGCACTATATAGTGTACGAATAACTTTGAATATTGACTGTTGGATCAAGATGTGAATCCCAACATTGTCAGATGTTGGATCGTCATTTCCATTTTAGCATCGAGAAGATACTATTGATAGTCTATCTTTTCTTATCTTACCACTATTTTATATATATATTGTGCGGATAACTTTGAATATTGACCGCTGATTCATGACCCGCGAATCCCAACATTGCTGCTAGTTATTGGATCCTCTAATCCATTCCATCATCTAGAAGATACTATTGATAGTCTTTGTTATCTTACTTTACCACTATATAATGTACGGATAACTTTGAGTATTAACCTACGGATCAAGACTCGCAAATCACAACAATGCTAGCCGTTGGATCTTCTTTTTTCCATTTTACCGGGTGGTGGTACTTTTCTCTACTACTATAATGGGGCAGTTTTGAATTGTATCCATAGCCCCAATCCTGACCGTTGGGCTTCTAGATCCAATGGTTAAGAGCAGCTGGATTCATGTTGAATAGTAGCTAGAGCAAACTCCAACATGTTCTAGAACCATCATTTTACGACCCCAAAAATTTCATAGCACACTAGGATGTATTCTCAATATGGGTAGATAGTTATTACTAATAGACCTAATGTATGCATTTTTTCTCTAACAAGAATATTGGCTAAAACAACTTAACGTTTGTTAAATCACATTTCATACCACTTTATCATTATCAATTTGTTTTCACCCATCAACTCAGTCATCCACGTAGGGCCCATAGATTGGGGAGGTCGCGGTCGCCTTGGACGCACCACAAAATTATGACTGGGCCATCGAGTGCAGGAAGTAGAGTCAGCATTCCATCCAATCACATACCCTAGTCATCGTCATCGATATTTCCCACATGCATTGGCTTCATCAAGGACATTGATTGTCCCCTCGCTTCGGTAATCTGCCACATTAATCTTGCATCACCTCCTTCCTATTTAATCTCTCCCCTTCCCTGCACAAAACCATCTCTAATCCCTGCTTCTAGCAACCATCTCTGACCTCGTCTGTCATCCATGGCCATCTTCCGGCTGTCGCTCGCCGTACCGGAGCACAAAGACCACGACATCGCTGCACAGGAGGACAATGCCTTGCGCATTTGGGCTTTCTCCACGTGGAGAACAAAGTGGCAGCTGGCATGCGCCTTCCTCGACGCTAGGTATAGTGACCACAAGTACCAGATGTACGGCATCTACGACAATCCGGACAGGACGCTAAAGGTCAAGTTCGTCAACTTCAGGGACGCCCATCTCCTCTACGGCCAGGCCTTCCACTTCAGTTGCGAGATGGTGGTCTTCACCGGCTCCAAAATTTTCATCAACTACTGAAACCGGTTCCCAAACAACAGCAACTTCATGCACAGTGTTCTCCCGGAGCTTCCGATGGCTCCAGAGGTGCCGCCTCGTTTTCCGGTGTTGCCGCCGATGGCTCAGGAGGTGTCGTCGCCTTCTCTAGAGGTGCCGATGATTCAGGAGCCAGCTCTGTCGTTGGAGTTGTCGTTGGTGCCGATGTCATGAGCCGCCGCTGGCGGCGCGGACTAGGTGCAAGGAGGCGCCGGACCTGCCCTAGTTCAGCAGCGAGTCCTATATGAAGTTAATGGTTGTCTGAAGTTTCTTCTAGTACTACTCATCAAAAAAGTTTCTTTTCGTACTACTCATTGTACCCTGTAGTACTAGTAGTAGTACTGCGAATGACGATCTATTGAATATCCTTTCCTTGGATGTTTGTGAAGGAAGTGCAAATTTTGAAACCAGGAAATTTTGAATTGCTACTCTATTGTAAGAACCAAAATGGTTCCCACCAACACAGTTGACAAACATGCCCGACAAAGACACGGAGCCTCCGACAAAGACACCGAGCCACCAATGGCAGGTTGTCGTTCGATGCGCGTGTGCAGCGCCACGTTGTGGACGAGGGAGAGTTCAGCCAACCGGGGTGTGGGGGTGGTTACGGGGGAGTGAAGGAGAGAGAAAACACATTTTATTTTGCGTGGATATATATTATGGTCCTAAAATTTACTCTACTCACTGTACCATGTACATCGTGTCAGGAACCCATCCCAGCTTTGCTCTGACATCACACCGCATTCAAATCCTCCTCTTCGCAGCTCTCTCGTTGCATCCTCTGTGCTCATAGTCTCTTCTCGCTCATTTTTTTAACAGAAAAAAGGAAATAAATACTTCTTACTTGCTTTTCAAAAAATAAATTCCTGTCACTTGGAAAATTGAAATTGATTATTTTTTGTTTTAATATCTATGATTTTTCTCAAAAGATGGCCAAATTTGTCGGCATGTAAATTCTTCGATATGGGGTCATGAGCATAAAGTCTGATGTAGAGATATGGCCTTGACCTTGTGGTCGTTCGCCTTGAAATCCAAGATTTTTCATACTCGTTGACAACTATGCTTAAATTCGTTGAAATTTCGCCACTTACTTCTAGATTAGCATTTTACACGGTCGGGGGGAGTACATTCTACATCAAGGACCTAAAAAAGGGAAAATAACATCGAGGTCCACACATTTAGCACAAAGGACCCTAAAATTGAGCAAATAAAACAGTCAGGTTTGGCTCCTTCTCGAGAGAGTAGCTGGTCGAGCCACACTCTTCATACTACTTCATCTTTGATTGTTTTCAAAATATGGGCAAATTTTTCGGCATGCAGATTCTTGGATATGGGATCATCAGCATAAAGTTTGATATAGAAATATGGCCTTGACCTTGTCGTCGTTCGCCTTGAAATCCAATATTTTTTCATACTCGTTGACAACTATGCTTAAATTCGTTAAAATTCAAAACTTACTTTTACGTTAGCATTTTACATAGTCAGTGGGAGTACATTCTACATCAAGGACCTAAATAAAGGAAAATTACATTGAGGTCCGCACATTTAGCACAAATCACCCTAAAATTGAGCAATGAAAACAGTCGGCTTCGGCTCCTTCTCGAGAGAGTAGCTGATCGAGCCACACTCTTCATACTGCTTCATATTCGATTGTTTTCAAAATATGGCCAAATTTGCCGGCATGCAAATTCTTGGATATGGGATCATCAGCATAAAGTCTGATGTAGAGATATAGCCTTGACCTGTTGGTCGTTCGGCTTGAAATCCAAGATTTTTTCATACTCGTTGACAGCTATGCTTAAATTTGTTGAAATTCACCACTTACTTTTAGGTTAGCATTTTACACGGTCAGTTGGAGTACATTCTAGATCAAGGACCTAAAAAAGGGAAAGTTACATCGAGGTCCACACACTTAGCACAAATGACCCTAAAATTGAGCAAAGAAAATAGTCGGGTTTGGCTCCTTCTCGAGAGAGTAGATGATTGAGCCACACTCTTCATACTACTTCATCTTTGATTGTTTTCAAAATATGGGCAAATTTTTCATCATGCAAATTCTTGGATATGGGATCATCAGCATAAAGTCTAAAGTAGAGATATGGCCTTGACATTTTGGTCGTTCGGCTTGAAATCCAAGGATGTTCATACTCGTTGACAACAATAAGCTAAAATTCATTTAAATTTTACCACTTACTTTTAGGTTAGAATTGTACACGGTCGGTGGGAGTACATTTTACAACAAGGACCTAAAAAGGGGAAAATTTACATCGAGGTCCATACATTTAGCACAAAGAATCCTAAAATGAAGCAAGCAAAATAGTCGGGTTCGGCTCCTTCTCGAGAGAGTAGCTGATCGAGCCACACTCTTCATACTACTTCATCTTCGATTGTTATGAAAATATGGCAAAATTTGTCGGCATGCAAATTCTTGGATATGGGATCATCATCATAAAGTATGGTGTAGATATGGCCTTGAGCTTGGTCGTTCGTCTTGAAATACAAGAATGGTTCATACTCGTTGACAACTAAGCTTAAATTCGTTTAAATTTCACCACTTATGTTTAGGTTAGAACTTTACACGGTCAATCGGAGTACATTTTACATTGGGGACCTCAAAAAAGCAAAAATTACATCGAGGTCCATACATTTAGCATAAAGGACCCTAAAAGGAAAAATTTCTGGTTCGGCTCCTTCTCGAGAGATCAGCTGATCTGAGCCAAACTCTTCATACTACTTCATCTTCGATTGTTTCCAAAACATTGCCAGATCTATTGCCATGCAAATTCTCTAACATGGGATCATCATCATAATATAAAATATGATGTTGATATGGCCTTGACCTTTGTCGTTCGGCTTGAAAATCAAGAATGTTCATACTCGTTGATAAGTAAGCTTAAAATCGTCTAAATTCCACCACTTACACTTTTGGACCAAAATGGGGGGAAATTACATCGAGGTCCATACATTGAGCACAAAGGGCCCTAAAATTAAGCAAGGAAAATAGTCGGGTTCGGCTCCTTCTCAAGAGAGTAGCTGATCGATCCATACTCCTCTTCATAGTACTTCATCTTTGAGTGTGTTCAAAATATTGCCAAATTGTCGGCATGCTAATTCTTGGATATGGGATCATCAACATAAAGTATGATGTAGATATGGCCTTGACCTCGGTGGTTCCTCTTGAAGTACAAGAATAATGCTTCATACTCGTTGATAACTAAGCTTAAATTCGTTTAAATTTCACCATAATACTTTTAGGTTAGAATTTTACACGGTCGACCAAAGTATATTTTACATCGTGGACCTCAAAAAGAAAAAATTACATTGAGGTCCGTATACATTTAGCATAAAGGACCCTAAAAGAAAATTTTGGTTTGGCTCATTCTCGAGAGATTAGTTGATCTGAGCCAAATTCTTAATACTACTTCCTCTTCGATTGTTTTCAAAACATGGCCAAATCTATTGCCATGCAAATTCTCTAACATGGAATCATCAGCACAAAGTATAATGTTGATATGCCCTTGACCTTGGTCATTCGGCTTGAAATCGAAGCATGCTCATACTTATTGACAAGTAAGCTTAAAATCATCTAAATTTCACCACTTACACTTTTAGACCTAACAAAAGGGGGAAATTACATCGAGGTCCATACATTTAGCACAAAGGACACTAAAATTAAGCAAGAAAAATAGTCGGATTCAGCTCCTTCTCTAGAGAGTAGCTGATCGAGCCATACTCTTCATACTACTTCATCTTCGATTGTTTTCAAAATATGGCCAAATTTGTTGGCATGCAAATTCTTGGATATGGGATCATCAACATAAAGTATGATGTAGATATGGCCCTGACCTTGGTCGTTCGTCTTGAAATACAAGAATGGTTAATACTCGTTGACAACTAAGCTTAAATTCGTTTAAATTTCACAGCTTACTTTTAGGTTAGAACTTTACACGGTCGATCGGAGTACATTTTACATCAGGGACCTCAAAAAGTAAAAATTACATCGAGGTACAGGTACATTTAGCATAAAGGACCCTAAAAGAAAAAAATCTGGTTCGGCTCATTCTCGAGAGATCACCTGATCTGAGCCAAACTCTTAATACTACTTCCTCTTCAATTGTTTTCAAAACATGGCCACATCTGTTGCCATGCAAATTCTCTAACATGGGATCATCAACACAAAGTATGATGTTGATATGGTGTTACCTTGGTCGTTCAGCTTGAAATCCAAGAATGTTCATACTCGTTGACAACTAAGCTTAAATTTGTTTAAATTTCACCATTTACTTTTAGATTAACATTTTACACGGTCGGTGGGTGTATATTTTACATCAAGGGCCTAAAAAAGGAAAATTATTATATCGAGGTCCATACATTTAGCACAAAGGACCCTAAAAGGAAAACTTTATAGTTTGGCTCCTTCTCGAGAGATCAGTTGTAGGCCAATACACAATGTTGATATGGTCATGACCTTGGCTGTTCGGGTCAAAACCAGGAATGATCGTACACCATAGGCCAATACACATTGTGAACAAGCCAAAGCATTTTTTTGTATTCAAAGGTATCAAAATACATGTTTCTCATTTTTTCTTAGCATTGTATATAGTGTATTAATAAATTTGAATATTGACTGTTGGATCAAGACTCGAATCCCAACGTTGTGAGAAGTTGGATCTTCATTTCCATTTAACATCGAGAAGATACTATTGATAGTCTTTCTTTTCTTATCTTACCACTATTATATATAGTGTGCGGACAAAAGTATGAAAATTAATTTATGCAAATTTGTTAAAATTATATGTCTGTATTTTTTTAATAAATATATGCATGTATTTGAACTATTAATGACTGACAAAATGTTTTTATTGTCTAGTGTCTAAAAAATTAAACATAATTGATAAATAGGGTGTAAGTGTGAGATGTTTTCTTTTCTACTTTGCTTTGGATCACTTTTTTCCATCAGATGAATATTGGGTGGTAGATACAGGGGGCATGTTGATCAGAGTCCCCCTAGTAGTGGGCACGTGGAGTAGTAGTTGAACAATTTCAGAAAACACTTAAAATCCAAAATATAAACATTAACAGCAATGAAATTTTACAGCCAAAATACACCCTCCCTAGCGCCAACAGAGACCGTGCCTCCGACTACTACTACATTAACTAGTAAACGAGTGGTACTTTTCTACAACAAAATGAACTAGTAATACATCATTACCATCGCATTAGGATCACTTAGCCGAAGATTAAGATCAATTCATCCTGTCGGTGTAAACGTAGAAAGACAACACCTTGATCGTCCCGTACTATCCATCAACCGCGGTAATGTACCGCGGCGGCACCGTGAGGAACGTCAGATCTTTGAGGCCAACACTGCCAGGCAACGCGCAGCTCGTCGGCTCAATGAACCCATTAAGGGTGTCCATCGAGAAGTCCACCGGCGACTGCGGGCCAGTCGCGCACAGCTTCACCCTGTACCGGGGCCACGAGCACGGGGCCGCCCTGACGCACACCGAGGAAACGGCGGCAGCCAGGCCAAGCTCGCCGAGGATGAGGCTGAACACGATAGAGTCATCACCGTAGACGATGACCATGGATGGCGGAAAGGATGGTAACGACATCGTTACTATACACTCCATGGGCTGGCTGTACGATAGCCTATGCACTTGTACCTTGTGGATGCTGTTGAGGTGCAAAAGGAGCGACCGACGAGGCAGAGAATATGCAGCTGACCTCCGTGCAGCCATATGGTCTTGTGGTCGTCGAGCTCGTGGTAGGCGACCATGGTGCGACAGCCGTCGTGGGGCATAGAACAGTTATCTGTGCTAGCTCGTCTTTGTCCATAATCTCCGGCTAGAGCTAGGTGGAATCTGCCGACACGCCCAGCGTTGGAGTGGTTCCCTGGAAGCTCGGCTCGCCGATGTAGTACCCGTAGTCCTGAATTTTTATGCAGCATTGAGTTTTTTTTTGAACGAAGGCTACAGAAAGTTGACAGGTGACAATAAATCATGCACTTAATACCCTATATAGTACTATACTGGACAAACAGATCCTACCCGCGTGACTAGTAAGAAGGTCTACGCCTTTTTTTGGAAATGGAAAAGGTTTACACCAAGAGAGAGACAGATAAACCTGGGGCTTGGCGCAAAGTGTACAGTGTTGCGGGGGAGAGAATGAGGACTGCATGCATGTCTTCAACACCATCTGCATTTTATTCTATCTACTTGTCTCTTCTGGCTCTTTCTTTCTCGGCATGGTAGATTCGTTTGTCTTCTCCATTTCTTTCTTGTGGTTAAATCTTGTCCAAATACAGATACAGAGTACTAGTAGTAGTACGTAGTACATTTGAACTAGTACTCCAGTAATACGGAGTATATGTCTTTTTATACTCGAGTTGTACTACCAGTACTCCAATAGTAATATAGTACATATATCTTATTTTTACTATACTACTACTAGTACTCCAGTAGGTAGGCATCTGCGGGCTGTGGGTGGCGGGCGGCGGTGGCTATTTGCGGCTTTTTACTACTCCTAGGGCGGCGGGCGGCGGGCAGCGGTGGCGGTAGGGTTCTAGTAGTACGGAGTAGTACTCGAGTACTCCTGCTCACTAATTCATGAAGTAAGAAGTAGTGTACTGTAGTCCTGTACTGTTTAAATGCACGTCCCAGGTGGGTCCCGATGCCTAGCGATGGGATAAAGCCTTGCTGCCTGACCACACATCCAAGGCAATTCATTTCTCTACTCTCTACTAGTAGTATACTATTTCTCGGTGTGTTTCGAAATTAAGTTCACACCTTGCGACGAGTGACAGTTTCGAAAGATTCAACTTCTTTCTAAGAATATGCATGCCTAGAAGTTTGGTCGTATGTTGAAAACAACCAAAGAGACTATGGCTCACCTCATTTTGAAATTTTGCGTGCGTAGAAATTAACTTCACACCTTGCGAAAATCTGTTCACTGGACCCACCAGGCAGTCAATGTATCGACAACGAGTGAGAGTTTGGAATTATTCAACTTATTGCTAAGAATATGCATGCCTAGAAATTTGATCGTGTTTTGAAAACAATCAAAGATGCTATGACTCACCGTGTTTCGAAATTTTGGTTGTGTTTTGAAATTAATTTCACACCTTGCGAAAATCTGTTCAGTGGACCCACCACCGGGCAGTCAATGTATAGAGACGAGTTAGTGTTTGGAAAGATTCAACTTCTTTCTAACAATATGCATGCCTAGAAATTTGACCGTGTTTTAAAAACAAACAAAGAGACTATGACTCACCAATGTTTGAAATTTTGGCTGTGTTTCGAAGTTAACTTCACACCTTGCGATAATATTTTCAGTGGACCCACCAGGAAGTCAATGTATCAAGAACGAGTGAGAGTTGTTTGGCAAGATTCAACTTCTTCCTAAGAATATGCATGCCTCAAAAGTTTGACCATGTTTTGAAAACAATCAAAGAGACTATGACACACCGTGTTTTGAAACTTTGGCTGTGTTTCAAAATTAACTTCACACCATGCGATAATCTGTTCAGTGGACCTTCCAGGCAGTCAATGTATCGAGAACGAGTGAGAGTTTGGCAAGATTCAACTTCTTGCTAAGAATATGCATGCCTAGAAATTTTACCATGTTTTGAAAATAATCAAAAACACTTGGACTCACTATGTTTTGAAATTTTTCCGTGTTTTGAAATTAACTTCACACCTTGCAAATATCTGTTCAGTGGACCCACCGCTAGGCAGTCAATGTATGGAGATGAGTGAGAGTTTGGAAAGATTCAAATTCTTGCTAAGAATATGGATGCCTAGAAATTTGACCGTGTTTTGAAAACAAACAAAGAGACCATGACTCACCGTGTTTTGAAATTTTGGCTATGTTTCAAAATTAACTTCACACCTTGCTATAATATTTTCAGTGGACCCACCAGGTAGTCAATGTTTTGAGAACGAGTGAGATTTGTTTGGCGATATTCAACTTCTTGCTAAGAATATGCATGCCTCGAAAGTGTGATCATCTTTTGAAAACAATCAAGGAGACCATGACTCATCGTGTTTGAAAGTTTGGTTGTGTTTCGAAATTAACTTCACACCTTGTGATAATTTGTTTAGTGGACCTACCAGGCAGTCAATGTATCGAGAATGAGTGAGAGTTTGGAATGATTCAACTTATTGCTTAGAATATGCATGCCTAGAAATTTGACTGTGTTTTGAAAACAATCAATGTGGCTATGGCTCACTGCGTTTTGAAATTTTGCATGTGTTTCGAAATTAACTTCACACCTTGCGAAAATCTGTTCACTGGACCCACCAGGGAGTCAATGTACCGAGAACGAGTGAGAGTTTGGAATGATTCAAATTATTGCTAAGATATGCATGCCGAAAAATTTGACTTTGTTTTGAAAACAATCAAAGTGGCTATGGCTCACCGTGTTTTAAAATTTTGCGTGTGTTTAGAAATTAACTTCACACCTTGCGAAAATCTGTTCGTTGGACCCACCAGGCAGTCAATGTATCGAGAACAAGTGAGAGTTTGGAATGATTCAACTTATTGCTAAGAATATGCATGCCTAGAAATTTGACCGTGTTTTGAAAACAGTAAAAGAGGCTATGATTCACTGTGTCTCGAAATTTTGGATGTGTTTCCAAATTAACTTCATACATTGCGAAAATCTATCTAGTGGAACCCACCAGGCAGTCAATGTATCAAGAACGAGCGAGAGTTTGGCAAGATTCAACTTTTTGCTAAGAATATGGATGCCTAGAAATTTGACCGTGTTTTGAAAACAAACAAAGAGACCATGACTCTCCGTGTTTTGAAATTTTGGCGGTGTTTCGAATTAACTTCACCCCTTGCGATAATCTTTTCCATGGACCCACCAGGCAGTCAATGTATCGACAACGAGTAAGAGTTGTTTGTCAAGAGTCAACTTCTTGCTAAGAATATGCATGCCTCGAAAGATTGACCGTGTTTTGAAAACAATCAAAGAGACTATGACTCACCGTGTTTTGAAAGTTTGGCTGTGTTTAGAAATTAACTTCAGACCTTGCGATAATCTATTCAGTGGACCTACCAGGCAGTCAATGTATCGAGAACGAGTCAGAGTTTGGAATGATTCACTTTATTGCTAAGAATATGCATTCCTAGAAATTTGACCGTGTTTTGAAAACAATCAATGTGGCTATGGCTCACTTTGTTTTGAAATTTTGTGTGCGTTTCGAAATTAACTTCACACCTTGCGAAAATCTTTTCACTGGACCCACCAGGCAGTCAATGTATCGAGAACGAGTGAGAGTTTGGAATGATTCAACTTATTTCTAAGAATATGCATGCCTAGAAATTTGACCCTGTTTTAAAAACAATCAAAGAGGCTATGACTCACAGTGTTTCGAAATTGTGGCTGTGTTTTGAAATTAATTTCACACCTTGCGAAAATCTGTTCAGTGGATCCACCAGACAGTCAATGTATCAATAACAAGTGAGAGTTTGGCAAGATTCAACTTGTTGCTGGGAATATGCATGTCTCGAAATTTGACCGTGTTTTGAAAACAATTCTAGAAAGAAAAACGGATTCATAAACAACCTCACAAATTTCAAATTATAAAAAGCAACATAAAGAGCCTCACAATTTTCAAAATATAAAATGGAAGAGAGAGGAGAGAGGGGAAATCAATTTTCTATTTCTTGTGGGCAATCCACATGCTTGAGGTGCACCTTAATGCTGATGTAGTCATAGGTGCCTCTCCGGTGAGCATAGATGTGACCGAGGTTAGCTAGGGCTATGATTCTGATGTTTGTGTGTCTGCTGGATTCTTCTGGCGTATATAGACTGATGTTTCATGCCTGCTTGATTTTGCAGGCGACGCAGCCTTTTTGACATGCCGTGGTGACGGCGAGGGAACATGGGAGAGCATGTGACACGTTGGGTGCAGTTGAGTTTTCAAATCAATGTGACATTAAATAATTTTAAATCAATGCCCCGGAAATGCCGTGCAAGGAGATGATTTACATGGACTATACAAAGGTTATTTTTTAACCATGGACTTTGATATACTACTAATCCATATTTCACTTATAATGATTGATATTGGTAATTAAAGAATACATGCGGGTTCCCAGGCTTCTTCCTTTCAGTATTAATTACCTGAATTCATGTGAGTAATTAACATGGGTTTCTCTGTATTGGCACCCTTCTTTCCTCAAACGCATACAGAAATTAAGGGGAGGAAGTAATTTCACCTTCCTAGGTAATACAAGAGATTTTATGGCATCGCAATGGAAGATGAAATGACAAACAGAGTACTTATGCTAGTACTAGATCGCAAACATCATTCCAATTTGCACTTGATAATACTAATATTCAATCTTCCAACATTATTACAGAAAGGAAGTAGAGGTAAAATTAAACAAAATTAATCCTAAGACTTCTTTGTCTTCTTGGACCTGTATCCTTCTGTTGTCACCTTGGTGATGGCATCGTCCTTTCACTTCCTGTGGCATCCCCAGCTCTCATCGTCTTCTTATTCTTCAAGCCTCCCGCCTGCTTCTCCTTCCTCTTCTCATTGCGGATGAAGGCGGGATTGAGTGCACTCTTCTTGGAGATGCAGTCGAGAAATGGCCATAAATCTTCTGGCCCCTGATCCTCCTGCTCGTGCTCCCTCTTCTTCTTGCCGACGGAGGATGGATCGAGAGAACTCTTCTTGAAGATGACGTCTCCTTCCTAGATGAAAGACCAAGGATCCCCCCTCCTCCTCCTCTTTGTTCTCTACCGGCGGCGTCCCCTCCATCAGAAGATGGTAAGCAGGGTCCTTGTCAGAAAAATTACCTTTCGGTGTGTTGGAATAGTACGGACCGACAACGTACTCCCCATCATCACCATTGTAGGGACTGATATCCCCATTCGCCCGTGCGATGGACTCATCAATGGAGGTGCACTGATCGGAGCAGATGCACGACATTTTTGTGTGTGTGGTGACTTGGCCGGCTTAAAGGGACAGGGAGAGACAGAGAGAGTTCTTCATTGTGTGCGTCGTGCCTAGATGGGAGAGGTGATCGTTGTTGATGGCCCCTTAAAAAAGCTTGCTCGGGACATCCAGGAGTTTCCACGTGCCGTAGGAGCAGCCTGGAAGTTCCCTTCCATCGTTTTTTATACTCCCTTAAATTGTTTTTTACAAAAGTTCCCTTCCATCGTTGAAACATGATCGAACGGTTGGTAGTCCTTCGCCATGAGAGCATCCGCAGCCAGGATATTGCAAGTAACACCACATGTTGGGGAGGTTTTTGCACATAACAACAACCATAGACCTTTTTTGTGCAAAATACAAACATTTTCTGTAATCGTTGTACATAACACATAACCAGTCATTGAATGTTTCTTATTTTTCTAGGAAATGTTTCATAGTTAAATACATAATATAGTACTAAAATATAATTTTCATCTAAATTAATAATAGTTAAAGATCAAGAAATAATTATAATTTTGAGCCACGTCCATAAAGTATCTGGTGTATTTTTGGTTCTTGTAAGTTGTATCATTTAGAAATCAACCTATTAGTAGGTACATAATTCCTGACATGCTCTAGACAAATGATATGATGGAAAGTGTGTTTTGAGGTTTATGCATAGGGTTCATTGTGCTAAAGACTATATCAATAGAATCTTCTGAATGTTACAGTGGAAGGGAAATCCATCGGTAAGCAATGTTGGGATTTCCAATCTTCATCCAACGGTTAAAGTTCAAAGTTATTCGTACACTACATACTAGGTATGATAAGATAATTAAATGTATAACATGTCATTAGAATCATTGTGGTTTTTGCATAGAGTTCATTGTGCTAAGGACTATCGATAGAATCTTCTACGTGCTAGAATGGAAAAAAGATCCAAGAGTTAACATTGTTGGGATTTGCCAGTCTTGATTCAATTTTCATTATTCAAAGTTACTCGTACATTATATAGTGGCAAGATTCGCAAGAAGTCACACGCTACTTCCTACTAGTAAAAGGCACGTGTCACACTCGTATATACTGTATGAAATGTAACTTAATGAACATTAAGTTGTTATTAACCAATAGTTTTGTCAGAGAAAAAAGGCATACATTAAGTAAATTAATAATAACTATCTACACATATTGAGAATACAACCTACTATGCTATGAACTTTTTTTGTGGGGAGGGGTGTGACATGATGGTTCTAGAACATGGAGGAGTTTGCTCTAGGTACTAATCCTTCAACACTAATCTAGATGCTCTGAACCATTGGATCTAACAGACCAACTGTCAGGATTGGTGCTATGGATCTAATTCAAACTGCTCCATTATAGTAGTAGAGATAATTCGAAAACATTGGCGATGATGCTAGATGTGCATGACTGAATAACTTTTGGATAATCTTAAGGAAAAATAAGGACGCGTGTATCAATGAGTGTGAATGGACAATAAGAGTTGTGAGGACAGATTACTTGTCGAGCCTAGCAACTCCACATTTCTTCTTGTTTTTAATGAGCTTACCTCATGGATGCCTTTGATGTTGTTGCTCAAGTGCACTATATTATTCACGTTAGCGGAACAGTGAGTTCCCAAAATTTCCTTTTAAACATAAGGTTGAACACTCCCAGCCATAGTGATTCAAAATTTATCAATAAATGGGGTTTATTTATTGGATGGCCCAGTGGTTAACACCACACGTCATTGTCATATATTTCCTCCGTTCAAAAATATACGTTTTAGCTTTGTGAGTCGAATGTATCTAGACGCCATTTAGTGTATAGATTCATAGATGTTCCGAGTGAACCTTTACATTAAAAGGCGTCTAGATACATTTATTTCACAAAGCTAAAACGTCTTATATTTCGGAACAGAGAGAGTAGACATGATTTTTGCAAGGAAGAGAAAACACTAATGAATGCTTATAGGAAGGCTAGGAAATTGGAAATTGTGTTCCGTTGATGAACTTTTGCGCTCCTCTTCCTAGAGTCAGATTTTAGCAATTCAATACAAAAAGGTTGTTGGACATGCTCCAAAGCCCAATATTTTTTTTTCAAATAAGAACAATAGTGATTAGCTCGAATAATTAATTGTGGTCTATGTATGTTGTACTACTGTACTTCAGAGAATATGCTATGTGTGCATGACCGAACAACTTTCGAAAAACCTAAAGGAAAACGTGGCCGCATTAATGAATGAGCGCGAAGTAAGGTTGGCAATGGGTAGGGTGTTAGTAGGGTAGAACAATATCATACCACTCCCATTTAGTCAATGGGTAGAAAATTTTACCCATACCCGTACTCGCGGGTATAAAACTTTACCCATGCCGGTACCCATGAAAAATATCAAAGTTTAGAAGCCACAGTATGATACTCTTCCCTAGGTTGCTTGGCCCCATAGGATGTAACTATACAAGTAAGTTTTACTACTATGTCATTTCAAATGGGTAGGGTATGGGTATATCTACTCGTGCCCATACCCATAACTTAACGGGTTAGGGTATGGGTATTACCCATGGGTATAAAATTGTGCCCATACCCTACTAACACGGGTATAGTACCTGCGGACACTCGTGGGTAAAATTGTCATCCTTAGCGCGAAGGGACAATAAGAGTTGTGAGAACAAAGTACTTGTGGGGCCTAGCAAGTTTCACTTTTTTTTGATGAGAACACCATCGCTACTTACCTTATGAATGGTTTGATGTCGTCCCTCAGGTGCTAGATTATTCACGTTAGCGAAATAGTGGGTTCCCATATTTTTTTTAGAATAGAAGTATGAACACAACCAACCATAGTGATTGAAAAGTTATCGATAAAGGGCGCTTTATTTTTTAAAGCTCAGGGTGCTTTATTATTACACTCGATTCCCCATACCACCAGCCTACCATTTTACTATTATTAGTTGGACTATGGATAAAAAAATTCACTCGAGTTGGTTGGGGCTTTAATCATAATTTTCGTGCTCACTACTTGTCTTGGTGACAACATCTTCATACGCATCATCGTTCATGAATAGATATAATACGGAAATATATCAATGCCATAGTATTTTAGTGGCTACCAAAGTAATACTTCAGTTTTCTCTCTTCTTAGTTTCTTCAAAAAGGGGTCTTACCTCTTTCTCAATTATTTTAAAAAACATAGTTTTGGAGAATACTTCAGTTTAAACCCCTATTATTTGTTGGAAGAAAACACTAAAGGTATTCAATAGTTCAGTTTATTCAGAAATCAAAATGTTTTCTAAATAATTTAAAAATACTTTGATGCCAAACTCATCCTTAATATCTGAACCGAGCCAATCTAGGCCATGGATGATGAATATTTTGATGCCAAATGGCCAAAAGGGCCCTTAATTTCTTAACTGAGGTAGTATGGGCCATGGATGATCACCGATGTGCCTATCGGCCTTTGATTCCAGGGAGTACGGCTTACCAATTTACTACTACTTGGACTATACATAAATCTGAATTTAGTCAAGCGGGAAAATGTCCTGCTATCCAATGTTTCAAACATCTTGGAAACCCCCTTCTACCCCTAGTGAAGTCGGTTCGTTGGGGCTTCAATCGTAATTTCCCCGTTCAGTACCTTTATACTCTGGCCCCTACCACCGACCGCCCCCTCACCCACACACAATCCTCGCCCCCAGCTGCGCTAGCCCTGCGGAAAACCCTAGATCTACCTTCAACACCTTAGATCTAATTCACCATCGTCGTCGTCATGCACTGCACCAGATCTACTTCACTGACCCACTCTCCTGGCGTGCCGAAGACATTCCCTCCATCAGGAATCTGCTTCTTTGCCGCTATCGATCAGCGCTCAGAGGAACCCTTGTTCTGCTTCACCTTCGCCCACAAGCACCGCAACCACAGCACCCTCGACAACCTCGATGTCACCACCCAGGATTCACATCATGCCTAAACGCTGTCACGACTGAGGTAACCATATCTCCTTCGAGTTTGGTAAGATAAATATGTAGCAGTTAACTGTATTTTGTATTGGTGCTACTTTTGTATTAACTTACAAGTACTATAATTGTTACCTGTATCTTCCTAAATAATTTTTTTGTAGTCAGGTTTAACCGTAAGGCATTCAAGTGCGATTTTGTATTTCATGGCAAAATATGAGTCAGCCAACGGTTAACACATATTTTTCCATTATCTACTTTAGTAAGTGCCCATATGTGATGCGGTTATAATTTCTCTCTGGCTTGGTGTAGGATATGGCACTAATTGTCATTTCTTGCTTGATGCTTTTGTCCTATGTATGCAGTACGTGTTTACATTCGTTATACTGCTTCCACTAAGATGTCTGCTTCATTTGCTTCTTCTTACCCCACTATTCCTAACTGTTTGCTATTGTTACGCAATGAACATGTGCAGTTTACACTAGAAATCGTAGAATGAATGACCCCTATAATCTGTGAACATGTGCAGTATCAATTCCTTTTGTATCTATTGCTTGAACATGTGCAGTATCTATTGCTTTTGTATCACTTCATGCTTAGATCGGTGAGACCGGAACCTTTTTGTGTTCACTATTCGTTGCACCATTGAGTAGACGACCGATACTGAATTATGGAGACCACCAGTCCAATTACTTGATACATCGGACATCGCCGATGAACAAACCTGTAACCAGATCAGCAACCCTGAGACTCTACATAGAGCTACTGTAAGGACACCCCCTTTTTAAGGTTTAAGTACCTTGGTGTCATGCCATTGACTCTACTTGAGTTGTTATTTTTGTTGGAGGCACTAGGGTGATTATAACAAGGCCATAAATGCAATGGAATCCAATATAAAGAACCGCCTACTTCAAATCTCACTCTGGTATCTACACATGTATGGCTATTTTAATACAAGGCAGATGATAGTACACTTTGTCTTTGGGTAGACAATCAAAAAATTTAAACATTCTAACTGTTTGATAGATTGTTTAACCATTTCTCTAAAATGATTTGGCTATTCTATTAGACGCACCCGTCTGCATGAGGTCCTTGTGTTGAGTGCTTACATCTCTATAACAGACCAAATAATCTTTTGAAAATCTTCGAGAATGAGCATGGTAGTTTTGTTTATTTGTATGATATTGTAACTTCTTTTATCTTAGTTTCAACCTCCATCAAGTAGAGAAGTCATTTCACAGGGCAGAAGTGAAAGTTGCACACTATCTCATCCCTCGATGAAGTCAAATGTTCCAGTTATTCCAGAAGAAAGAGATGTATGATGCCCTGCCATTACTAATTGCTTTCTTCCTTTTAGCAAAAGGACTGATTTGAAATTCGTTGGTTTTTGTTTTCCTTGGTAATTATGTTATATGACGTTTCTTTTTTAGGTTGCAAATATAAATATGAAGGCATAACAGAAAACAACTACCTCAAGTGTAGATCTCATTGGACAGCGCAGAAGTGACAGTGCGTATTGCTCATGTAGGTACACAATCTCGATTGCTCCATACATTCCAGCAGAAAGAGTTTTTTGTGCTGCACTCCTAGATGCACTTGATGTAATTGGACAGGAAGCCAACAGAACAGATGCAGTTACATGTGAGGCGGCACGAGCTCCCTAAAAGGAACATTTTTAAAACTGATTTTATATTTTTTTATCAGCTATATTGTACTCCGATGATGCTTTACGAGCTACAGAATTTTTCAGGACTATAATAATTTACTAATTTTCTAGTTATAAGTTTTTTTCCAAAGTTCTAGAATTTATTTAGCATTTTAGAGAACTTGTGTTCTTTGTTTATCCACGTTTATGTCCTAGCAATGGATCTAAGTTAGATATGCTTAAACAGTAGCAGGCCCACAACGTTTTATCAGTCCTACACCGAGGCCATTATACATAGAATCTGATCGCAAAAGAATAGAACAGCAAAAGAATAGAACAGTTAAAGGCCAGAATAGTGAAAGGACGGAACAGTTAAAGGCTGGAACAGTGAATGGCCAGAATAGTGAAATGCCGAAACAGTGAAAGGCCAGAACAGTAATAGAACAGAAATAGTAACAAGGCCAGAACTTTAGCAAGCCAGAATCTTCAGCCCGTTTATGGGACTAAATAGTAGAAGGCCGGAACAGTCAATGTCTAGAACAATAAAGGCTTTAACTATAGAGGTCTGTAATGGCCCACGATGGGTGCGAGAAAAGTTACAGGCCGACAGAAGGCCTTAACAGTAACGGACAGACTTGGCCTAGGCTGAAAATGGGCCGCACAATATTGGACCAAGGTGGACCTTCTATAGGCTAAAACAGTGTCGGGCCTGAAACTTCACGGGTCGAGGATGTCTGCACTAGTGGGCCCATTTCAAACAGTGCAGGACAAAACAGTAACGAGCCATAATCTTATTGGGCTCCCCTTGGGGGCCGGCCCACTTAATTATTAGCAGGCCTTGCCTGGACCTGGCTTCTGCCACAGTTCCTGTGGCTGTTAACGATGGTAACTGGTCGTTAACAGTGTTTGCCACGTGGCATTTTTCATGACGTCAGCAGTCAACACCGCTGGCAAACAGATCTACGATGGAACGAGTTTTCGTGGCTGAAGGGTGCGAGCCGCCATGGTCATAAAAAAACGGTGGTAGATTCTTTTGTGACGTGGCTTTTACCACTATGGCGATATTTGATATACAATTTTATAAATGTTATAATCTTGCAAACACATTTACAGTGTTAAGTATATTTGATACTTGTTTTGTTTTCATGAAAATAGGTCCTTCTGCATGAGAGGTGCTTGTTGGAGAGGAGGTGACGTTGTGTGTTGATGGCGAGCATGATGATAATGGCCAACAACACTCTCCCTCAACATTTATCATTTAGTTTATGTTTATGATGATTATTGTAATCAAAATATTGTGAACTTCTTTAGTGTGTCTCACACTTTGTGAGACGATTTTATTCATATGAGCTTGTAACAAATAGTTGTTCTACTTTTATGAATGATTTCTATTTGTGTTCATATCTTGTTGGATTATGTGTGAATTATTCTTGTTGTTTGAAACTAATTGATAATGCATGAACATTTGTAAAATATTGAAATGCCTTAAAATACCCAACTTAATGATATGTTCATTAATGAATGAAACCATTGTTTAAATTCAAAGTTATGTTGATAATATGTGAAAGACATTCGATTTCTTGTCACATATGAATCATGCCTAAGTTTGGCAAAATAAATTGAACACCATGTATTACTGGAATACAAAGTGTTTAATGAATTGTTAAAAGTAAATACATATTCGATGTATTATGTTTTAACAAAATGGTAATTATCATTATATGATTGTTTAAATGTGTAAAGAATTTTACCAAATGAAACATAAGTATGAAACTATTTGATATTTTCAAAGTGTTTCATCAATAAAGGGCATTAAAGATAAATCAGAATCTAAGTATTACGATTTGTCAATAGTAATGAAATTAAACTTTATAGATTGGCATAAAAGAAATTGTGAAATGCAATGCGTTTGAAATGTCAAAATGCAAAGCATCATAGTGTGATATTAGATATCAAAGAGGGTGAATAGATGTCACCAAATAAATCGTTGTACTGTAGATGTAGAGACTATTAGTGAGAAATAATTAGCACTCAATTAGAAAGCTATAGTGAACCATCTGGATTTGTGAGATCGGCGCCATATCTAGTATGGATCGTCGTAAAGGTTTTGGGTTATTCAATATAACCAAAACAATAGCGATAAGTCCTTGTAGAGTATGCATTGGAAACTTTGAATATGAAATCCATAGCTGAAACCAAAAGAGAAACAAAACAAGTATTGTTTGGATTTTGGTGCATTCTTGAGAAAGTTCGCATTTAGTGATATTTCTCGATTATGGAGAAAATGGAAGATAGTGAAAAACACGATGAGGATTCAAAGCCCTACATCAGAGTGTTGAGAAGCGCAACGGAAAACATTCCTGGACGATTCCCTTCACAAAGAAAATAATCAATGATAACGATCATTGTGTTTTCCCACTGGTGTTTTCACTATAAAAAGCAGGATTTAAAATGCATCCCGTATCTTGTATGGAGACGTTTGTGAATCATTTGTCATGATTACCAGAATATGACATACCTACGAACTACTAAGGAAATAATGGTAAGCTAAGGATATGAGAAATCCCAAAGTAAAATTCACATGAGATTAGAAAGAAATTTGTTGCAGAATCTTACAAGTAAAAGTAGTTACTTGGATTTTCCCAAATGAATGCAAAGTTAGTGGAAAAGGGAGTAAATGACAAAAGCCCAATTTGTCAAGTATTGGACAAATTCAAATGAATTTGATTCAAGTGTGCTAAATGTCTAGTGGATTTCCTAGTTTGATAATTGATCAAAGGATTTTGAAGTTGTTCAAAATAGTGAGTGAATATGCAATTTGCATAAAATTGAGTGGGAGTTATAAAATTCTTCCTAAAACAATATGTGAATGACATATTTTTTGAGTGGGAGTAATATAAATCTCAAATTCAAATATGTAAGAACATAGTTTGAGTAAGAGTCGTTACTCATACCCAAATATGTTGGGAACATATTGTGAATTGGAGCTTACATGAGTGATTCTTAAGTGTGTTAAGAATAAAAGCGCAAGTACCGATAAATAATGATTTATAAGGTATAGAAGTTGATAATAAGTGTATTATGATATTATGTAGTATTCCTTAAATGATACTGAAAAGGATTTCAGAATAGAAGTTAATTAACGATCTGGTCCTTAATAACTCAAGTTAGGAATAGTATTAAGTTTACCATCAATGGTGGAAAGGAAGAAAAGGATGATAATCATCCACTATGTTGAGACATAGGTTCTATTTTAGAAAACCATGATGATAACTTAACATAATATATGATCCAAGAAGAAACGTTTTAAAAGTGATTAAGTTCGAATCACGGAATGTTGAGCTAAGTTTGTCCGTAGTGTCTAATAGAGAATTTTAGACATGTTTTCCAGATCCATAAAGGATGACATATCTTAAAGAATAAAGGGTTATGTTATAAGGGAATATTTTGGAAGCTCATGTAAATACCGATTAAAGTCAAGTAGGAAGCAAGGTGAACAAAACATCAAAACTTCCACAGGGTTCACTCGTGTTTCGATGAATACATTTATAATAATAGATAAGGGTACCATCTAAAGTGGTGTATAATGTGATGGCAGGGCTAGTTCGCTTTTAACATAGAATGATGTGTCCCAGGGCACAGTGCCCATGAGAAAGCCCTCGAGGTTGATCTAAAGTCACTGTAGGCTCCTAGAATCCGGCCTCGCTCTGCTGCCATAGCGTGATGCATACACAAAGATGTCATCATGTGATGTTAAAGTATTAATATCAATCAAGGTGACATTAGTAAGTTGCAAAGGATTTGGGACTGTAAAGTACAGACCCAGGACTCAACCTCTTCCATCAGCAAGCATGTTCAGGGTACCGGATATATGGTGTCAATGATTAAGAACAAATGCAGCTAGTTTATTTGTGCTCTAGTGCAAGTGGGAGACTGTTGGAAATATGCCCTAGAGACAAATAATAATAAGGATTTTTATCATATTTCATAAAGTTTATGATTAATTTTTATATCATGCTATATTGTATTGAGAGGAAACATCAATACACGTGTGATATATAAACAACCAGGGGTTCCCAGTGAAACTCTAGTCACTGGTTCATTGGTCAACAGATGATCAAGGTTTCCTGATCATGTGGCATTTATGCTAGTTGGAAATGGAGTCAACACATTCTGAGAATGAGATGATGAACCAATACCCAACCTAAACATCATGAACCAATCATGTCACAAAGTTCAAGTTATGATGATTAGAAATGGATCCTCGTAGACTACTCCTTAGACTGTGAGGCTATATCAATCACTGTCTCCCGAGAGTGCTTAGATAGCATCAAACGTCACTTGGTAATACAGTGACAATAAAGGTGTGTTTAGGTATTCAGAGGAACCATAGAGGCAATATGTAACATCCCAATTTCAGCAACCCTGATTAGTTGTCCAGAATGCAAAAATCAGGGGGAACAAAAACTTTTTCTTGTTTAATGCTGAAGTGTTTGCTTGTTTCGATATGCTTATGCATATGATTGTGTATTAGATAGCATACTCCTTACATTAACCCCAGTTGACAGAAACTACTTTCCCAAAACAGAGTTGGCTTAATTCCCATATTCTCAAATGTTCTGGCATTTCAAAACCTGAGCCAAGAAGCCTTTGCCAAACAACTATTTTAGTAGCTTCTATTGATCAAACTATGGAGAACTATGGAATACTATCTCCTTATGTTTTCAAGACAGAACATCCTAATACTCTTACCTCTAGATTTAACAAAAACCTTTTTGTAAACTTTTGTATTCTACTCTTGGTAGAGATACCAAGGACCTTACCTTGTTCAACTCCAACCTATTCAAAATACCCATCTTAACCTCAAGCTAGGCTTGATGGTAACCCTAGTAGTAGTTGTTTTGTTTGTAAGATGAGTTGCCTTGATCTGCTATTTGACTGGATTGCTTAGAAGTACTATGAGCTACTCTAGGAGCTCACCACTAGGATCAAGGTGCTCCAAAATCAACACACCCTAAGCACGAAGACCAATCTGGATCTGATCCCTAGCTACTAGGTGATCATCTAAAACCCTTACCTAGATCAATTCTGTAGTGATCTATTCTAGAAGCTTCCAAGTCAATGAAGCCCAATATAAAGCATGGATCCCTTATACTCAATCTATTATTCAACCACATCCATTTTATGATGCTTTGGTACCTTGCAACCCATCAAAATCATCCCTTCCCATATTCTAGTCAAAAACCCTATATCTGCCAAATTTGGCTAAGTCTGGAATCTGTTTCAACATCACCTTTTTGAATGTCTCCCTTTCTCAAACCTTGTGAATTTTTGGTAATGCACTTGAACCATCTGGTTAAACATCCTCAGGAATACCAAGTCCCACTCTTTCCCTTGGTTATATCACCCTTCAACCCACTAGTTCTTGATGGTTCTGGAGACAATATAATAACCTTTCCTGCAAATCTACTCAACATGCCTACTATGGTAGAAGCTCACACCCCATCCAACCTTCTATGGACCTACTCTTTGCATGGTTGTGTTCTACTCATATAGGTCTAGCAACATCTACTTCACTTGTTCCAAGTGGATCCTTGTGCTTCCTAAACCCACAAGGTTTTGAAGGCTACTTGATAATCTGCTTTGGCAGGCTTATTTTATTCAAAGTTTGAAAGCTTGTCTTGGTGAGCTCAAGCAGGATCAAGCTCAAACGCCTATACCATGTTGGTGTATATCTATTGGTCTATCCATCCATATACCCCATTCCCAAAGGGGATCTCTGAGCTCCAAGATCCAACCTGGTTTTTGTGGCATGAAAACAACCCTACCCAATATCCTTAAATCTCTAGTTTCCACCGAAATCAACTTGGATTCTCCAATCCCAAGGTTGAAAATGCTTGCTATACCTTGTCTACATCATCTACCCTGCTCATCAAGATTTATCAATAATTCTCCATAATTATTTTGGCTCCAAATCTATTTAATCTCTTTAATGGTCAAATTCTCCAAAACTCCTTCCCTAAAGGAAAGTTTGGTTTTTAAAAAAACACTTCCCCAACTTCTGGCTCAATTGAGTCCTATATAGCATACCCTATCCTTCCACTTCAAAAATAAATATTTTTGAAGATCTTTAATAATTCTTTTTGCCCTCTTTCATAAATGGCAGAAACAACAAAATAAATGTTTTAAATACCGTTAAGCCCCAATAAATCTTGGGAAAATTCCGCTAAGTGGGTATTCACATGTGGTACCATCTCACATTAAAAAATCCACCTGTCCAATTCAAAATTATCAAATAACAACCTAAAAACCATTTCTGCACTATTAGAATAATTGTTATAAAGTGCGTCTAAAATTCCTTGAAAAATCTCAAATAAATCTCGGAGATGCATAGTAACCCCACCCATCTACCAGCATCCTTATCCCTGTTAGTCAAGATCAAAAATCAAGAAGTAAACCTTGATCATCCCTTAGGGATGAATTTATCTTTTAACCTTTTTGTACCAAAACCCCATCCAATCTTCTCCAACAAGCCTCCACAGCACCACCCCTCTCCCTCTGGTGAAAAACACTGTTCATGCACTATAGCACAACCTTGTCCTTGTCCTTTTGTGCTTGGATCATGGAGAGACAAGGACATGTCCCTCTTTGCTCATTTCTTTATCTCCCCTCACCAGCTGCCTCCCTGTCCCTACCCTATGTACAACACGACCCACTACCTCCTAGACACCCCATTACACTCTGGACTAGCTGCCCTAGTTGACCCTACCACCCCACACTCCCTCTACTCCTTCTCTTGGCCAAAGGCATACAACAGCCACAAATCTTGTCTTGCACTTCTCCTCCACCCCTGTCTGCTATTCTGTGACCCAGCATCACCTCCAGCACCGCCCCATCAGGCAACCTCGGCCCTGCCCTCTCTCCTTAGCCCCCGTGGTCATGGTTCACCCTAAACCGACCCCTCTCGGGTTAAATAGGCTAGAGGCCTCCACCCCACCGCTACTCCCTCATTTCTCTCCCTCACCCTCCACTTCACCTCCCCAGCGCCTCCCCATCCTCTCCCCTGCTCTGCCTCGCACAGGAAAGGAAGGAGAAGCCCCCTCGGCCTTCTACAAGATCTGCTCATGGTACTTCCCCTTCCACACCTTCCCCTCTGCATGTCGCCTCTCTGAGCTTGCCCGAGCCTAAGCTACCTAACCATTGCTACCTATCTGACTAGGGCCATCTCAGTCGACGAGTTTTTCGAGCGCTGGCGAGGAACTCTCGGTCGTTGTTGTAGGGGGTACCCTCGGTAGAGGAAACATCTGCTGGTGCCCTCCCCTCACCATGCCGCATCCCCTCCAGAACCCTGCATCGACATGCATGCTTCCCTGGGGCTCCCCGGTGAGCTCCGGCGAGCTCCGGCGGGCGCCTTCTCGCGAGCCATTTCCCGGAAGCAAACCTACCCTTGGCGCCCATCCCTAAGGTCATCGCCGACTACCGCGTCTCCCCGTCGCCTCCCCGCCCTCTCCCGAGCTCCCTAGGTAATCCCCCGGCCGCTCTCTGCTCGTGTTAGGGTTCGGCGTCGCCACCTCGCTCCGGGTGAAGACGACGATGGACAGCCGTCCATCGTCACTTGATCGGGGAGCCCAGGGCGCCCCTTACCGGTTCGGTGGCCTGCATCACTGACTGGCGGGGCCGTCCTGTCAGGTAATTGAAACCCCTTCCCTCGCCAGATCGCCAGCAAGTGGGTCGACCCGTACTGTTCCGGCCCATTTGTCCTCTATGCCCGCCCATGGAACCCCCTAACCCTTTTCTTTTTCCAGAGGGTTGCTAAATAGGTGAGTAGGATTAAATCTTAATAAAAATGAAAAATAACTAGAAATTCCAAGATATAATTTCTTCAGGTGCTCTGGTGTTTTCTTAAACATCCAGTACCACTGTTTTTCCCAAAAGAACCTTGGTTCTTTTCTGATAATTAAAATCCCACATAATGTCCTTTTTCACTATATAAATCTTTTAGGGAGTTTGGTAAATCCAAATTGGGTAAATCTAGTTGCATCTGATAGATGTTGCATGTACCTATCTCATGGAATTGGCCTCCTGCCAAGTGAACCTTCTATTTTCCTGTAGTAAAAATAGCAAAATCAGAAGCTTTCTACCTATAGAAAATTCCCTAGGTAAATCTACAACATATTTTGGGTGGTTTCCAAATCCTAGTGAGGTGGTACACTAAGGCCTATCCAAATCCGGGAGCTCATGATTTATTGAGCCTTGGATATTTTTCTGTGAATTAAACTATTTTATGCATGGTTTATTCACCTCTCAATTCACTACAGTAGTTCTGCTAATCCAAAAATGTTGATTCCAATTTCTACATAAGGGTATCCTAAATACCCACCATGTGCCCCTGGAATCAACTCCGAATCTTCCGTAGATTTAATCTGGTGAAAAAGACAATTTGTGTACAGAACTGCCTTTGGGAATATCTTGAGGGCATTCTGTTAATTGTATTGACCTGATTCCAACTCTCTGTGAACAAGTACATCAAACCCTACTGAACTACCCAAGGAAATTATTTTTGGAGCTCCAGAACTTTTCTGGTGAATTATTTCCTACAACTAGAGTCTTATTCACTATAAAAATCACTATGAATTAGTGGTAATAGATAAAATAGTGAAACCACTTTTGTTGGTTTCATCTTACCAATACCTATCTTTTGGTATCATGTTTTTACAATGATACCATACAGAATATGGTCTTGCCCCAAAATCCCTCTCTTAGGTAGTTTCTAGACTAGAAATCCTAAGGGATTTTCATCCCCTTCTCCAAGGCCATCTCAATCTCCTGATTTCAATCCTCTCAAAACCATCTGTTTCTTAATCTGGTATCATCCATTTGTTTCCTGTATTGTATTGGTAATTGTATTCCTTGTATTAACTGGGCCCTTTTGTTTGTCTGCATGTGTTCCATATCGACGATAGTTGCGATTATAGCGGAGAGAAGAAGAAGATGGATTTTATTGGTTATTATGGTTTTCTTAGAAGAAGTCTAGGGATATTTATGCCATATTGCTGATCATTAGGCAAACCACCTTCTTTCTCATAAGCCTTGTCCTACTATTTTACTTATGCATGCTTTATCTTCTGTTGTTCTTAAAACTGCATTGTTTTACTACATGTTGATTGATTATATAGTAGTGGTTTGGCCCCTCTTACATGCTATGCCTTAGTACTACTAAGTACAACCCCCTTGGTGACAGATACCTGTCCCTAGTAGAATAGACGGTGTATACCCACCATACCCCTTTGGAGACCCCGATTTAGCCGAAGCAAAAGCTAGAGGATGGGAAGACCCCGGAAAAAGTTTTACTAAATGTTTTATGATAAAACCTTGGTGAGGTGGGACTTCCCAAGAGATGTTGAGAAAGAAAAAGGTTTTGTTTTACAAAATGTTGCAGGAAAACCGGAGGAAAAAGATTTACGAAAACGCACCTGGTTCTCTGCATGTTTTGCTAGAACAATTAACCATGTGCAACCACATTACTCTGGAATGGGACAGGGCTGGATTTGATGTTTGTCTGTTCTGGTATAAGCTGCCTCGCAACTACTACAGGGGAGCGGGGATCCCTAGAGGGTGGGCATTTTCCGATAAAGGTGGGACCTGGAGAAGGAACAAAGGGTCGGCAGGCCTCCACGCGTTACTATGGGCCCCTCATTGAAAGTGCACACTCTCGAGGAGTGGAAAAAGCTCTCCGGTTGGTGCTCGATGACATCCCGGTTTTGAGGGGATTAACACCCATAGGGTAGGCACTTATATTGGAGTGGGCATCCGGAGAGTCTTGATCGGTTACTTGACCCACGATCGGTGAAGATTAGGGTAGTGAACCCGGATGGTGTGGGTAAAGTGTACAACCTCTGCAGAGTGTAAATCTATTCGAATAGCCGCGTCCGCGGTCATGGACGGTTGGGAAGGTTGCTGTAGAGCGGTGCTGGTTTTGTTTACAAAAAGGGATTTCGGAAAAGAAATGGCCTTGGAAATGTTTTGTCCATGGGATGGTCGTAAAGGAGAAAGGCTTTGACCATGGGATGGTCGGAAGGAGGAGAAAGGAGTTTGGTCGTGGGACGACCTGAAGACGGGAACAAATGGGTGACCCAGTCCTAATGATTTCCATAACTTTTCAAAAAGGTTTCCAAAATGGTTTACATGAGTTTTTCAACAAAGATATGTAGATCCTATATCTACAAGAGAAACTATTTGAGAAAAGAAGCTTTCCTGGAGCCCTGCTATTACCACCGCCATATTGCATATCCTCTTGTTATTACTTTTAAGTTAGGGTGGTTTGCGAGTACATTCAATGTACTCATCGGCATTGTCCCTGGCGATTAACTTGGCCAGATATCAAGAACAAGATGGTGTTGGCGACTATGCGAGCTAGGACGTTCTCCCAGTCAGTTGCATGTTGGTTAAGGCATGGCTCGGGCTCTACGCTTGATGAAGTTCCGCTGCTGATTATTGATGTAGCCATAATGGCATTCTTGTAAGTCTTGTATTTTGGTACCTTTTCAGATGTTTACTTTGATACTTGTCGGTTATGTGCCACGACTAACTGATCATGGGATCGTGGTTGTATACATAACAGGGATTCTCGGAGGATTAATACGGGGGCCCCATAGACTTGGTATCAGAGCTATCCTGACTGTAGGAGAACTTTAGTTAGCGCAGTCGCTAGACAGGAACCTTATTTTGAAAACCCCGGTTTTCGAAAACTATTTTCTCAAAGAGTTTCAAAAAGTTCTACTTCTTCTCTGACTCTAAGTAAATGCTTTCGAAAATGGTTTCCTCTAACTCTCGTCCAAACTTCAAACTTCAAATCCATGGATTTTAAATAACTAGGATCTAGAACCCGGTGAAGACAATGAGAACAAGATGAAGACAAGTAACTATCGGCAAACACAAGGAGACTACAATATCGCTCTACCCGCGGAATCCTCACAATCAGAAGACCTCAGGTGTTGCCCTATCAAGAAGCGTCCAAGATACGACGAAGGCTTCATTTGCAAGATAGTGACTCCGATCCGAAGAAAGACGGTATCTTGGGTCAATAGTCCTAAGGGTAGGATTCCCCAACATCGCGAGTAGTTAACTCCTTGGTCCCTAGTGATGATCGTGTTTGCTTGCCTAAGTGCATCCTGTGTTGCTTGATGGGTGTTGTTTGCCTAGGACATTGCGATCCCCTCTCTCTGTTCGCCTTGTTTGTATGTTCTAGTTTGCCTTGACCTCCTTAAAAATGTGGCTCGAGGAGCGATAACCCACCTAGTAAACCAGGAAACCCCTGCTTTAGATGTCGGTTATGAGACCCAGACTAACCTCGAGAGGCAATGAGAGGAAAAGCATCACAAGAACCAGAGGTTCGACATCGTCAAGGTAGAATCAACTCGAAGATTCCACCTCAGCAGGACGGCATACCCCATCAAATTCACCTTGCAAGACTCGTCAATGGCACCACACTCCTTTGTTCCTCAGTCTACTACAGCCAGAATCATGTTGAAGACGGAAGTCGATCACCGAAGGATCCTCAATATCCACAAGAAACCACTCGATAAACTAACCAAGACAAGAAGTAAAGACCTAACCACACTAACCTTTAGTGTATTAGAGCTTCTGAGCACCTCAGGAGACTAACTAATCTAGTCGACCCTACCCAAACCAACGGAATGATCCTCCTTAGAAGTTCAGAACCACCCCTAAAGTCAGAAGATTAAGAAGTGTGAAGACAACGAGTCCACTCCGCCATCAAGCAGAAGCCACGCAAGAAATGACAATGAAGACAGCTTACCCGACGCTGACTGCTTCGACCCTGGTTAACTACTAACAAGATGAGCCATGAACCACTAACTTACCTTCAGCTAAAAACCCGTTATAAGCTTCATTAGGAAACCACCCCCGCCAAGGTTGATAGAATAAGGCATCACTTGAAAACCCCAACTCAATGCTCCGGGAAGGTACAACTTTCCGCTAAACATTGGGTCAACACTCCAACACAGAAAATCCGCACCCTTCTTGATGAACCTTATTGAAGCTCTAAGGAGGATAGCCTGCATCTTTCCAACTCAATTCCTAGAAGACGGTCTACCGGAAGGTACTTCAGAGGAGATCTCCGGATCCGACATCTTTTCGCCAAACCACAACTCGTGAGACATCAGAAGCGAAACTAACTGAAGATTCTTCAAAGTCCCCCCCCCCCACCCACTACTTCAGCTGAAGACTCGCCCGAAGGACCTCCAAACCACCAACCCCTAGGTCCTTAATGCTTAGAGGACGTGAGACTCCAATGACTCCACCCGGCTAAGCGGGGATAATGGTAGAAGCCTCGTAGGCCATAGCTTCGCTGACGCCTTCCGAAGACCTCGACCACAGGAAAAAGATGGACGACAATCTTTAGAACCGCCACCAATGATGTCAAGAAGGAAGGAATGCGTTATCATCAAGCTAACCCAGTCGGATCCTAAGAGGGAAAGACTGCGTCTTTCCCACAAAGTAGAATAACCCTCTGCCAGGAGCAACCTCAGGAGTCTCGACCATAAAAATCGTTAAATAGAATAGGCTACGCCCCTAAGGTAGAGCTGTAAATCCTTAGAGAAAGGTACATCAGGCCATAGATACTATCTCCCGACGAGTACTCCGTGAAGTCCAAAATCAAGGTAGTCTGCCCTGTCTAAGCCCTCGAGATATGGAGTCCGGAAGGAAAAGAAAGTCTTCCCTCACAATCGGGACTGGATGTTGCTCAACTTTCCACGCACCCCTGAAGACTGAAGCTCAAGTTCATCCACAGAGTAGTCACTTTCAAAGACGGAGTCCGTAAGATAGTACGTGTAAGACACCTAGTATCAACCCGACTCAAAATCCCCTAACTGTACTCTCCTGAATCTCGGGACGAGATTCTTTTAAGGGGGAAAGATCTGTAACATCCCAATTTCAGCAACCCTGATTAGTTGTCCAGAATGCAAAAATCAGGGGGAACAAAAACTTTTTCTTCTTTAATGCTAAAGTGTTTGCTTGTTTGGATATGCTTATGCATATGATTGTGTATTAGATATCATACTCCTTACCTTAACCCAAGTTGACAAAAACTACTTTCCCAAAACTGTCTTAGCTTAATTCCCATATTCTCAAATGTTCTGGCATTTCAAAACCTGAGCCAAGAAGCCTTTGCCAACCAACTATTTTAGTAGCTTCTATTTATCAAACTATGGAGAACTATGGAATACTATCTCCTTATGTTTTCAAGACAGAACCGCCTAATACTCTTACCTCTAGATTTAACAAAAACCTTTTTGTCAACTTTTGAATTCTACTCTTGGTAGAGATACTAAGGACCTTACCTTGTTCAACTCCAACCTATTCAAAATACCCATCTTAACCTCAAGCTAGGCTTGATGGTAACCCTAGTAGTAGTTGTTTTGTTTGTAAGATGAGTTGCCTTGATCTGCTATTTGACTGGATTGCTTAGAAGTAGTATGAGCTACTCTAGGAGCTCACCACTAGGATCAAGGTGTTCCCAAATCAACACACCCTAAGCACGAAGACCAATCTGGATCTGATCCCTAGCTACTAGGTGATCATCTGAAACTCTTACCTAGATCAATTCTGTAGTGATCTATTCTAGAAGCTTCCAAGTCAATGAAGCCCAATATAAAGCATGGATCCCTTATACTCAATCTATTATTCAACCACATCCATTTTATATGCTTTGGTACCTTGCAACCCATAAAAATCATCCCTTCCCATATTCTAGTCAAAAACCCTATATCTGCCAAATTTGGCTAAGTCTGGAATCTGTTTCAACATCACCTTTTTGAATGTCTCCCTTTCTCAAACCTTGTGAATTTTTGGTAATGCACTTGAACCATCTGGTTAAACATCCTCAGGAATACCAAGTCCCACTCTTGCCCTTGGTTATATCACCCTTCAACCCACTAGTTCTTGATGGATTCTCCAATCCCAAGGTTGAAAATGCTTGCTATACCTTGTCTACATCATCTACCCTGCTCATCAAGATTTATCAATAATTCTCCATAATTATTTTGGCTCCAAATCTATTTAATCTCTTTAATGGTCAAATTCTCCAAAACTCCTTCCCTAAAGGAAAGTTTGGTTTTTAAAAAAACACTTCCCCAACTTCTGGCTCAATTGAGTCCTATATAGCATACCCTATCCTTCCACTTCAAAAATAAATATTTTTGAAGATCTTTAATAATTCTTTTTGCCCTCTTTCATAAATGGCAGAAACAACAAAATAAATGTTTTAAATACCGTTAAGCCCCAATAAATCTTGGGAAAATTCCGCTAAGTGGGTATTCACATGTGGTACCATCTCACATTAAAAAATCCACCTGTCCAATTCAAAATTATCAAATAACAACCTAAAAACCATTTCTGCACTATTAGAATAATTGTTATAAAGTGCATCTAAAATTCCTTGAAAAATCTCAAATAAATCTCGGAGATGCATAGTAACCCCACCCATCTACCAGCATCCTTTTAACATAGAATGATGTGTCCCAGGGCACAGTGCCCATGAGAAAGCCCTCGAGGTTGATCTAAAGTCACTGTAGGCTCCTAGAATCCGGCCTCGCTCTGCTGCCATAGCGTGATGCATACACAAAGATGTCATCATGTGATGTTAAAGTATTAATATCAATCAAGGTGACATTAGTAAGTTGCAAAGGATTTGGGACTGTAAAGTACAGACCCAGGACTCAACCTCTTCCATCAGCAAGCATGTTCAGGGTACCGGATATATGGTGTCAATGATTAAGAACAAATGCAGCTAGTTTATTTGTGCTCTAGTGCAAGTGGGAGACTGTTGGAAATATGCCCTAGAGACAAATAATAATAAGGATTTTTATCATATTTCATAAAGTTTATGATTAATTTTTATATCATGCTATATTGTATTGAGAGGAAACATCAATACACGTGTGATATATAAACAACCAGGGGTTCCCAGTGAAACTCTAGTCACTGGTTCATTGGTCAACAGATGATCAAGGTTTCCTGATCATGTGGCATTTATGCTAGTTGGAAATGGAGTCAACACATTCTGAGAATGAGATGATGAACCAATACCCAACCTAAACATCATGAACCAATCATGTCACAAAGTTCAAGTTATGATGATTAGAAATGGATCCTCGTAGACTACTCCTTAGACTGTGAGGCTATATCAATCACTGTCTCCCGAGAGTGCTTAGATAGCATCAAACGTCACTTGGTAATACAGTGACAATAAAGGTGTGTTTAGGTATTCAAAGGAACCATAGAGGCAATATGTAACATCCCAATTTCAGCAACCCTGATTAGTTGTCCAGAATGCAAAAATCAGGGGGAACAAAAACTTTTTCTTGTTTAATGCTGAAGTGTTTGCTTGTTTCGATATGCTTATGCATATGATTGTGTATTAGATAGCATACTCCTTACATTAACCCCAGTTGACAGAAACTACTTTCCCAAAACAGAGTTGGCTTAATTCCCATATTCTCAAATGTTCTGGCATTTCAAAACCTGAGCCAAGAAGCCTTTGCCAAACAACTATTTTAGTAGCTTCTATTGATCAAACTATGGAGAACTATGGAATACTATCTCCTTATGTTTTCAAGACAGAACATCCTAATACTCTTACCTCTAGATTTAACAAAAACCTTTTTGTAAACTTTTGTATTCTACTCTTGGTAGAGATACCAAGGACCTTACCTTGTTCAACTCCAACCTATTCAAAATACCCATCTTAACCTCAAGCTAGGCTTGATGGTAACCCTAGTAGTAGTTGTTTTGTTTGTAAGATGAGTTGCCTTGATCTGCTATTTGACTGGATTGCTTAGAAGTACTATGAGCTACTCTAGGAGCTCACCACTAGGATCAAGGTGCTCCAAAATCAACACACCCTAAGCACGAAGACCAATCTGGATCTGATCCCTAGCTACTAGGTGATCATCTAAAACCCTTACCTAGATCAATTCTGTAGTGATCTATTCTAGAAGCTTCCGTCAATGAAGCCCAATATAAAGCATGGATCCCTTATACTCAATCTATTATTCAACCACATCCATTTTATGATGCTTTGGTACCTTGCAACCCATCAAAATCATCCCTTCCCATATTCTAGTCAAAAACCCTATATCTGCCAAATTTGGCTAAGTCTGGAATCTGTTTCAACATCACCTTTTTGAATGTCTCCCTTTCTCAAACCTTGTGAATTTTTGGTAATGCACTTGAACCATCTGGTTAAACATCCTCAGGAATACCAAGTCCCACTCTTGCCCTTGGTTATATCACCCTTCAACCCACTAGTTCTTGATGGTTCTGGAGACAATATAATAACTTTTCCTGCAAATCTACTCAACATGCCTACTATGGTAGAAGCTCACACCCCATCCAACCTTCTATGGACCTACTCTTTGCATGGTTGTGTTCTACTCATATAGGTCTAGCAACATCTACTTCACTTGTTCCAAGTGGATCCTTGTGCTGCCTAAACCCACAAGGTTTTGAAGGCTACTTGATAATCTGCTTTGGCAGGCTTATTTTATTCAAAGTTTGAAAGCTTGTCTTGGTGAGCTCAAGCAGGATCAAGCTCAAACGCCTATACCATGTTGGTGTATATCTATTGGTCTATCCATCCATATACCCCATTCCCAAAGGGGATCTCTGAGCTCCAAGATCCAACCTGGTTTTTGTGGCATGAAAACAACCCTACCCAATATCCTTAAATCTCTAGTTTCCACCGAAATCAACTTGGATTCTCCAATCCCAAGGTTGAAAATGCTTGCTATACCTTGTCTACATCATCTACCCTGCTCATCAAGATTTATCAATAATTCTCCATAATTATTTTGGCTCCAAATCTATTTAATCTCTTTAATGGTCAAATTCTCCAAAACTCCTTCCCTAAAGGAAAGTTTGGTTTTTAAAAAAACACTTCCCCAACTTCTGGCTCAATTGAGTCCTATATAGAATACCCTATCCTTCCACTTCAAAAATAAATATTTTTGAAGATCTTTAATAATTCTTTTTGCCCTCTTTCATAAATGGCAGAAACAACAAAATAAATGTTTTAAATACCGTTAAGCCCCAATAAATCTTGGGAAAATTCCGCTAAGTGGGTATTCACATGTGGTACCATCTCACATTAAAAAATCCACCTGTCCAATTCAAAATTATCAAATAACAACCTAAAAACCATTTCTGCACTATTAGAATAATTGTTATAAAGTGCATCTAAAATTCCTTGAAAAATCTCAAATAAATCTCGGAGATGCATAGTAACCCCACCCATCTACCAGCATCCTTATCCCTGTTAGTCAAGATCAAAAATCAAGAAGTAAACCTTGATCATCCCTTAGGGCTGAATTTATCTTTTAACCTTTTTGTACCAAAACCCCATCCAATCTTCTCCAACAAGCCTCCACAGCACCACCCCTCTCCCTCTGGTGAAAAACACTGTTCATGCACTATTGCACAACCTTGTCCTTGTCCTTTTGTGCTTGGATCATGGAGAGACAAGGACATGTCCCTCTTTGCTCATTTCTTTATCTCCCCTCACCAGCTGCCTCCCTGTCCCTACCCAATGTACAACACGACCCACTACCTCCTAGACACCCCATTACACTCTGGACTAGCTGCCCTAGTTGACCCTACCACCCCACACTCCCTCTACTCCTTCTCTTGGCCAAAGGCATACAACAGCCACAAATCTTGTCTTGCACTTCTCCTCCACCCCTGTCTGCTATTCTGTGACCCAGCATCACCTCCAGCACCGCCCCATCAGGCAACCTCGGCCCTGCCCTCTCTCCTTAGCCCCCGTGGTCATGGTTCACCCTAAACCGACCCCTCTCGGGTTAAATAGGCTAGAGGCCTCCACCCCACCGCTACTCCCTCATTTCTCTCCCTCACCCTCCACTTCACCTCCCCAGCGCCTCCCCATCCTCTCCCCTGCTCTGCCTCGCACAGGAAAGGAAGGAGAAGCCCCCTCGGCCTTCTACAAGATCTGCTCATGGTACTTCCCCTTCCACACCTTCCCCTCTGCATGTCGCCTCTCTGAGCTTGCCCGAGCCTAAGCTACCTAACCATTGCTACCTATCTAACTAGGGCCATCTCAGTCGACGAGTTTTTCGAGCGCTGGCGAGGAACTCTCGGTCGTTGTTGTAGGGGGTACCCTCGGTAGAGGAAACATCTGCTGGTGCCCTCCCCTCACCATGCCGCATCCCCTCCAGAACCCCTGCATCGACATGCATGCTTCCCTGGGGCTCCCCGGTGAGCTCCGGCGAGCTCCGGCGGGCGCCTTCTCGCGAGCCATTTCCCGGAAGCAAACCTACCCTTGGCGCCCATCCCTAAGGTCATCGCCGACTACCGCGTCTCCCCGTCGCCTCCCCGCCCTCTCCCGAGCTCCCTAGGTAATCCCCCGGCCGCTCTCTGCTCGTGTTAGGGTTCGGCGTCGCCACCTCGCTCCGGGTGAAGATGACGATGGACAGCCGTCCATCGTCACTTGATCGGGGAGCCCAGGGCGCCCCTTACCGGTTCGGTGGCCTGCATCACTGACTGGCGGGGCCGTCCTGTCAGGTAATTGAAACCCCTTCCCTCGCCAGATCGCCAGCAAGTGGGTCGACCCGTACTGTTCCGGCCCATTTGTCCTCTATGCCCGCCCACGGAACCCCCTAACCCTTTTCTTTTTCCAGAGGGTTGCTAAATAGGTGAGTAGGATTAAATCTTAATAAAAATGAAAAATAACTAGAAATTCCAAGATATAATTTCTTCAGGTGCTCTGGTGTTTTCTTAAACATCCAGTACCACTGTTTTTCCCAAAAGAACCTTGGTTCTTTTCTGATAATTAAAATCCCACATAATGTCCTTTTTCACTATATAAATCTTTTAGGGAGTTTGGTAAATCCAAATTGGGTAAATCTAGTTGCATCTGATAGATGTTGCATGTACCTATCTCATGGAATTGGCCTCCTGCCAAGTGAACCTTCTATTTTCCTGTAGTAAAAATAGCAAAATCAGAAGCTTTCTACCTATAGAAAATTCCCTAGGTAAATCTACAACATATTTTGGGTGGTTTCCAAATCCTAGTGAGGTGGTACACTAAGGCCTATCCAAATCCGGGAGCTCATGATTTATTGAGCCTTGGATATTTTTCTGTGAATTAAACTATTTTATGCATGGTTTATTCACCTCTCAATTCACTACAGTAGTTCTGCTAATCCAAAAATGTTGATTCCAATTTCTACATAAGGGTATCCTAAATACCCACCATGTGCCCCTGGAATCAACTCCAAATCTTCCATAGATTTAATCTGGTGAAAAAGACAATTTGTGTACAGAACTGCCTTTGGGAATATCTTGAGGGCATTCTGTTAATTGTATTGACCTGATTCCAACTCTCTGTGAACAAGTACATCAAACCCTACTGAACTACCCAAGGAAATTATTTTTGGAGCTCCAGAACTTTTCTGGTGAATTATTTCCTACAACTAGAGTCTTATTCACTATAAAAATCACTATGAATTAGTGGTAATAGATAAAATAGTGAAACCACTTTTGTTGGTTTCATCTTACCAATACCTATCTTTTGGTATCATGTTTTTACAATGATACCATACAGAATATGGTCTTGCCCCAAAATCCCTCTCTTAGGTAGTTTCTAGACTAGAAATCCTAAGGGATTTTCATCCCCTTCTCCAAGGCCATCTCAATCTCCTGATTTCAATCCTCTCAAAACCATCTGTTTCTTAATCTGGTATCATCCATTTGTTTCCTGTATTGTATTGGTAATTGTATTCCTTGTATTAACTGGGCCCTTTTGTTTGTCTGCATGTGTTCCATATCGACGATAGTTGCGATTATAGCGGAGAGAAGAAGAAGATGGATTTTATTGGTTATTATGGTTTTCTTAGAAGAAGTCTAGGGATATTTATGCCATATTGCTGATCATTAGGCAAACCACCTTCTTTCTCATAAGCCTTGTCCTACTATTTTACTTATGCATGCTTTATCTTCTGTTGTTCTTAAAACTACATTGTTTTACTACATGTTGATTGATTATATAGTAGTGGTTTGGCCCCTCTTACATGCTATGCCTTAGTACTACTAAGTACAACCCCCTTGGTGACAGATACCTGTCCCTAGTAGAATAGACGGTGTATACCCACCATACCCCTTTGGAGACCCCGATTTAGCCGAAGCAAAAGCTAGAGGATGGGAAGACCCCGGAAAAAGTTTTACTAAATGTTTTATGATAAAACCTTGGTGAGGTGGGACTTCCCAAGAGATGTTGAGAAAGAAAAAGGTTTTGTTTTACAAAATGTTGCAGGAAAACCGGAGGAAAAAGATTTACGAAAACGCACCTGGTTCTCTGCATGTTTTGCTAGAACAATTAACCATGTGCAACCACATTACTCTGGAATGGGACAGGGCTGGATTTGATGTTTGTCTGTTCTGGTATAAGCTGCCTCGCAACTACTACAGGGGAGCAGGGATCCCTAGAGGGTGGGCATTTTCCGATAAAGGTGGGACCTGGAGAAGGAACAAAGGGTCGGCAGGCCTCCACGCGTTACTATGGGCCCCTCATTGAAAGTGCACACTCTCGAGGAGTGGAAAAAGCTCTCCGGTTGGTGCTCGATGACATCCCGGTTTTGAGGGGATTAACACCCATAGGGTAGGCACTTATATTGGAGTGGGCATCCGGAGAGTCTTGATCGGTTACTTGACCCACGATCGGTGAAGATTAGGGTAGTGAACCCGGATGGTGTGGGTAAAGTGTACAACCTCTGCAGAGTGTAAATCTATTCGAATAGCCGCGTTCGCGGTCATGGACGGTTGGGAAGGTTGCTGTAGAGCGGTGCTGGTTTTGTTTACAAAAAGGGATTTCGGAAAAGAAATGGCCTTGGAAATGTTTTGTCCATGGGATGGTCGTAAAGGAGAAAGGCTTTGACCATGGGATGGTCGGAAGGAGGAGAAAGGAGTTTGGTCGTGGGACGACCTGAAGACGGGAACAAATGGGTGACCCAGTCCTAATGATTTCCATAACTTTTCAAAAAGGTTTCCAAAATGGTTTACATGAGTTTTTCAACAAAGATATGTAGATCCTATATCTACAAGAGAAACTATTTGAGAAAAGAAGCTTTCCTGGAGCCCTGCTATTACCACCGCCATATTGCATATCCTCTTGTTATTACTTTTAAGTTAGGGTGGTTTGCGAGTACATTCAATGTACTCATCGGCATTGTCCCTGGCGATTAACTTGGCCAGATATCAAGAAGAAGATGGTGTTGGCGACTATGCGAGCTAGGACGTTCTCCCAGTCAGTTGCATGTTGGTTAAGGCATGGCTCGGGCTCTACGCTTGATGAAGTTCCGCTGCTGATTATTGATGTAGCCATAATGGCATTCTTGTAAGTCTTGTATTTTGGTACCTTTTCGGATGTTTACTTTGATACTTGTCGGTTATGTGCCACGACTAACTGATCATGGGATCGTGGTTGTATACATAACAGGGATTCTCGGAGGATTAATACGGGGGCCCCATAGACTTGGTATCAGAGCTATCCTGACTGTAGGAGAACTTTAGTTAGCGCAGTCGCTAGACAGGAACCTTATTTTGAAAACCCCGGTTTTCGAAAACTATTTTCTCAAAGAGTTTCAAAAAGTTCTACTTCTTCTCTGACTCTAAGTAAATGCTTTCGAAAATGGTTTCCTCTAACTCTCGTCCAAACTTCAAACTTCAAATCCATGGATTTTAAATAACTAGGATCTAGAACCCGGTGAAGACAATGAGAACAAGATGAAGACAAGTAACTATCGGCAAACACAAGGAGACTACAATATCGCTCTACCCGCGGAATCCTCACAATCAGAAGACCTCAGGTGTTGCCCTATCAAGAAGCGTCCAAGATACGACGAAGGCTTCATTTGCAAGATAGTGACTCCGATCCGAAGAAAGACGGTATCTTGGGTCAATAGTCCTAAGGGTAGGATTCCCCAACATCGCGAGTAGTTAACTCCTTGGTCCCTAGTGATGATCGTGTTTGCTTGCCTAAGTGCATCCTGTGTTGCTTGATGGGTGTTGTTTGCCTAGGACATTGCGATCCCCTCTCTCTGTTCGCCTTGTTTGTATGTTCTAGTTTGCCTTGACCTCCTTAAAAATGTGGCTCGAGGAGCGATAACCCACCTAGTAAACCAGGAAACCCCTGCTTTAGATGTCGGTTATGAGACCCAGACTAACCTCGAGAGGCAATGAGAGGAAAAGCATCACAAGAACCAGAGGTTCGACATCGTCAAGGTAGAATCAACTCGAAGATTCCACCTCAGCAGGACGGCATACCCCATCAAATTCACCTTGCAAGACTCGTCAATGGCACCACACTCCTTTGTTCCTCAGTCTACTACAGCCAGAATCATGTTGAAGACGGAAGTCGATCACCGAAGGATCCTCAATATCCACAAGAAACCACTCGATAAACTAACCAAGACAAGAAGTAAAGACCTAACCACACTAACCTTTAGTGTATTAGAGCTTCTGAGCACCTCAGGAGACTAACTAATCTAGTCGACCCTACCCAAACCAACGGAATGATCCTCCTTAGAAGTTCAGAACCACCCCTAAAGTCAGAAGATTAAGAAGTGTGAAGACAACGAGTCCACTCCGCCATCAAGCAGAAGCCACGCAAGAAATGACAATGAAGACAGCTTACCCGACGCTGACTGCTTCGACCCTGGTTAACTACTAACAAGATGAGCCATGAACCACTAACTTACCTTCAGCTAAAAACCCGTTATAAGCTTCATTAGGAAACCACCCCCGCCAAGGTTGATAGAATAAGGCATCACTTGAAAACCCCAACTCAATGCTCCGGGAAGGTACAACTTTCCGCTAAACATTGGGTCAACACTCCAACACAGAAAATCCGCACCCTTCTTGATGAACCTTATTGAAGCTCTAAGGAGGATAGCCTGCATCTTTCCAACTCAATTCCTAGAAGACGGTCTACCGGAAGGTACTTCAGAGGAGATCTCCGGATCCGACATCTTTTCGCCAAACCACAACTCGTGAGACATCAGAAGCGAAACTAACTGAAGATTCTTCAAAGTCCCCCCCCCCCCACCCACTACTTCAGCTGAAGACTCGCCCGAAGGACCTCCAAACCACCAACCCCTAGGTCCTTAATGCTTAGAGGACGTGAGACTCCAATGACTCCACCCGGCTAAGCGGGGATAATGGTAGAAGCCTCGTAGGCCATAGCTTCGCTGACGCCTTCCGAAGACCTCGACCACAGGAAAAAGATGGACGACAATCTTTAGAACCGCCACCAATGATGTCAAGAAGGAAGGAATGCGTTATCATCAAGCTAACCCAGTCGGATCCTAAGAGGGAAAGACTGCGTCTTTCCCACAAAGTAGAATAACCCTCTGCCAGGAGCAACCTCAGGAGTCTCGACCATAAAAATCGTTAAATAGAATAGGCTACGCCCCTAAGGTAGAGCTATAAATCCTTAGAGAAAGGTACATCAGGCCATAGATACTATCTCCCGACGAGAACTCCGTGAAGTCCAAAATCAAGGTAGTCTGCCCTGTCTAAGCCCTCGAGATATGGAGTCCGGAAGGAAAAGAAAGTCTTCCCTCACAATCGGGACTGGATGTTGCTCAACTTTCCACGCACCCCTGAAGACTGAAGCTCAAGTTCATCCACAGAGTAGTCACTTTCAAAGACGGAGTCCGTAAGATAGTACGTGTAAGACACCTAGTATCAACCCGACTCAAAATCCCCTAACTGTACTCTCCTGAATCTCGGGACGAGATTCTTTTAAGGGGGAAAGATCTGTAACATCCCAATTTCAGCAACCCTGATTAGTTGTCCAGAATGCAAAAATCAGGGGGAACAAAAACTTTTTCTTCTTTAATGCTAAAGTGTTTGCTTGTTTGGATATGCTTATGCATATGATTGTGTATTAGATATCATACTCCTTACCTTAACCCAAGTTGACAAAAACTACTTTCCCAAAACTGTCTTAGCTTAATTCCCATATTCTCAAATGTTCTGGCATTTCAAAACCTGAGCCAAGAAGCCTTTGCCAACCAACTATTTTAGTAGCTTCTATTTATCAAACTATGGAGAACTATGGAATACTATCTCCTTATGTTTTCAAGACAGAACCGCCTAATACTCTTACCTCTAGATTTAACAAAAACCTTTTTGTCAACTTTTGAATTCTACTCTTGGTAGAGATACTAAGGACCTTACCTTGTTCAACTCCAACCTATTCAAAATACCCATCTTAACCTCAAGCTAGGCTTGATGGTAACCCTAGTAGTAGTTGTTTTGTTTGTAAGATGAGTTGCCTTGATCTGCTGTTTGATTGGATTGCTTAGAAGTAGTATGAGCTACTCTAGGAGCTCACCACTAGGATCAAGGTGTTCCCAAATCAACACACCCTAAGCACGAAGACCAATCTGGATCTGATCCCTAGCTACTAGGTGATCATCTGAAACCCTTACCTAGATCAATTCTGTAGTGATCTATTCTAGAAGCTTCCAAGTCAATGAAGCCCAATATAAAGCATGGATCCCTTATACTCAATCTATTATTCAACCACATCCATTTTATATGCTTTGGTACCTTGCAACCCATAAAAATCATCCCTTCCCATATTCTAGTCAAAAACCCTATATCTGCCAAATTTGGCTAAGTCTGGAATCTGTTTCAACATCACCTTTTTGAATGTCTCCCTTTCTCAAACCTTGTGAATTTTTGGTAATGCACTTGAACCATCTGGTTAAACATCCTCAGGAATACCAAGTCCCACTCTTGCCCTTGGTTATATCACCCTTCAACCCACTAGTTCTTGATGGATTCTCCAATCCCAAGGTTGAAAATGCTTGCTATACCTTGTCTACATCATCTACCCTGCTCATCAAGATTTATCAATAATTCTCCATAATTATTTTGGCTCCAAATCTATTTAATCTCTTTAATGGTCAAATTCTCCAAAACTCCTTCCCTAAAGGAAAGTTTGGTTTTTAAAAAAACACTTCCCCAACTTCTGGCTCAATTGAGTCCTATATAGCATACCCTATCCTTCCACTTCAAAAATAAATATTTTTGAAGATCTTTAATAATTCTTTTTGCCCTCTTTCATAAATGGCAGAAACAACAAAATAAATGTTTTAAATACCGTTAAGCCCCAATAAATCTTGGGAAAATTCCGCTAAGTGGGTATTCACATGTGGTACCATCTCACATTAAAAAATCCACCTGTCCAATTCAAAATTATCAAATAACAACCTAAAAACCATTTCTGCACTATTAGAATAATTGTTATAAAGTGCATCTAAAATTCCTTGAAAAATCTCAAATAAATCTCGGAGATGCATAGTAACCCCACCCATCTACCAGCATCCTTTTAACATAGAATGATGTGTCCCAGGGCACAGTGCCCATGAGAAAGCCCTCGAGGTTGATCTAAAGTCACTGTAGGCTCCTAGAATCCGGCCTCGCTCTGCTGCCATAGCGTGATGCATACACAAAGATGTCATCATGTGATGTTAAAGTATTAATATCAATCAAGGTGACATTAGTAAGTTGCAAAGGATTTGGGACTGTAAAGTACAGACCCAGGACTCAACCTCTTCCATCAGCAAGCATGTTCAGGGTACCGGATATATGGTGTCAATGATTAAGAACAAATGCAGCTAGTTTATTTGTGCTCTAGTGCAAGTGGGAGACTGTTGGAAATATGCCCTAGAGACAAATAATAATAAGGATTTTTATCATATTTCATAAAGTTTATGATTAATTTTTATATCATGCTATATTGTATTGAGAGGAAACATCAATACACGTGTGATATATAAACAACCAGGGGTTCCCAGTGAAACTCTAGTCACTGGTTCATTGGTCAACAGATGATCAAGGTTTCCTGATCATGTGGCATTTATGCTAGTTGGAAATGGAGTCAACACATTCTGAGAATGAGATGATGAACCAATACCCAACCTAAACATCATGAACCAATCATGTCACAAAGTTCAAGTTATGATGATTAGAAATGGATCCTCGTAGACTACTCCTTAGACTGTGAGGCTATATCAATCACTGTCTCCCGAGAGTGCTTAGATAGCATCAAACGTCACTTGGTAATACAGTGACAATAAAGGTGTGTTTAGGTATTCAGAGGAACCATAGAGGCAATATGTAACATCCCAATTTCAGCAACCCTGATTAGTTGTCCAGAATGCAAAAATCAGGGGGAACAAAAACTTTTTCTTGTTTAATGCTGAAGTGTTTGCTTGTTTCGATATGCTTATGCATATGATTGTGTATTAGATAGCATACTCCTTACATTAACCCCAGTTGACAGAAACTACTTTCCCAAAACAGAGTTGGCTTAATTCCCATATTCTCAAATGTTCTGGCATTTCAAAACCTGAGCCAAGAAGCCTTTGCCAAACAACTATTTTAGTAGCTTCTATTGATCAAACTATGGAGAACTATGGAATACTATCTCCTTATGTTTTCAAGACAGAACATCCTAATACTCTTACCTCTAGATTTAACAAAAACCTTTTTGTAAACTTTTGTATTCTACTCTTGGTAGAGATACCAAGGACCTTACCTTGTTCAACTCCAACCTATTCAAAATACCCATCTTAACCTCAAGCTAGGCTTGATGGTAACCCTAGTAGTAGTTGTTTTGTTTGTAAGATGAGTTGCCTTGATCTGCTATTTGACTGGATTGCTTAGAAGTACTATGAGCTACTCTAGGAGCTCACCACTAGGATCAAGGTGCTCCAAAATCAACACACCCTAAGCACGAAGACCAATCTGGATCTGATCCCTAGCTACTAGGTGATCATCTAAAATCCTTACCTAGATCAATTCTGTAGTGATCTATTCTAGAAGCTTCCGTCAATGAAGCCCAATATAAAGCATGGATCCCTTATACTCAATCTATTATTCAACCACATCCATTTTATGATGCTTTGGTACCTTGCAACCCATCAAAATCATCCCTTCCCATATTCTAGTCAAAAACCCTATATCTGCCAAATTTGGCTAAGTCTGGAATCTGTTTCAACATCACCTTTTTGAATGTCTCCCTTTCTCAAACCTTGTGAATTTTTGGTAATGCACTTGAACCATCTGGTTAAACATCCTCAGGAATACCAAGTCCCACTCTTGCCCTTGGTTATATCACCCTTCAACCCACTAGTTCTTGATGGTTCTGGAGACAATATAATAACTTTTCCTGCAAATCTACTCAACATGCCTACTATGGTAGAAGCTCACACCCCATCCAACCTTCTATGGACCTACTCTTTGCATGGTTGTGTTCTACTCATATAGGTCTAGCAACATCTACTTCACTTGTTCCAAGTGGATCCTTGTGCTGCCTAAACCCACAAGGTTTTGAAGGCTACTTGATAATCTGCTTTGGCAGGCTTATTTTATTCAAAGTTTGAAAGCTTGTCTTGGTGAGCTCAAGCAGGATCAAGCTCAAACGCCTATACCATGTTGGTGTATATCTATTGGTCTATCCATCCATATACCCCATTCCCAAAGGGGATCTCTGAGCTCCAAGATCCAACCTGGTTTTTGTGGCATGAAAACAACCCTACCCAATATCCTTAAATCTCTAGTTTCCACCGAAATCAACTTGGATTCTCCAATCCCAAGGTTGAAAATGCTTGCTATACCTTGTCTACATCATCTACCCTGCTCATCAAGATTTATCAATAATTCTCCATAATTATTTTGGCTCCAAATCTATTTAATCTCTTTAATGGTCAAATTCTCCAAAACTCCTTCCCTAAAGGAAAGTTTGGTTTTTGACAAAACACTTCCCCAAATTCTGGCTCAATTGAGTCCTACATATCATACCCTATCCTCCCACTTCAAAAATAAATATTTTTGAAGAGCTTTAATAATTCTTTTTGCCCTCTTTCCTAAATGGCAGAAACAGGAAAATAAATGGTTTAAATACCGTTAAGCCCCAATAAATCTTGGGAAAATTCCCCTAAGTGGGTATTCACATGTTGGACCATCTCACATTAAAACCTCCACCTGTCCAATTCAAAATTATCAAATAACACCCTAAAAACCATTTCTGCACTCTTAGAATAATTGTTATAAAGTGCATCTAAAATTCCTTGAAAAATCTCAAATAAATCTCAGAGATGCATAGTAACCCCACCCATCTACCAACATCCTTATCCTTGTCAAAAATCAAGAAGTAAACTTTGATCAGCCCTTAGGGCTGAATTGATCTTTTACCCTTTTTGTACCAAAACCCCACTCAAACCCCATCCAATCTTCTCCAACAAGCCTCCACAGCACCACCCCTCTCCCTCTGGTCGAAAACACTGTTCATGCATTGTAGCACAGCCTTGTCCTTGTCCTTTTGTGCTTGGATCATGGAGAGACAAGGACATGTCCCTCCTTGCTCATTTCTTTATCTCCCCTCACCAGCTGCCTCCCTGTCCCTACCCAATGTACAACACGACCCAATACCTCCTAGACACCCCACTGCACCCTGGACTAGCTTCCCTAAGCTACCTAACCATTGCTACCTCTCTGACCAGGGCCATCTCAGTCGGCGAGTTTTTCGAGCGCCAGCGAGGAACTCTCGATCGTTGTTGTAGGGGGTACCCTCGGCAGCGGAAACAGCTGTTAGCGCCCATCTCCAGAAGCCCCTCGCCACGCCGCATCCCCTCCAGAACCCCTGCGTCGACATGCATGCTTCCCCGGGGCTCCCCGGTGAGCTCCGGTGAGCTCCCCCGGGTGTCTTCCCGCGAGCCATTTCCCGGAAGCAAACCTACCCTTGGCGCCTATCCCTCAGGTCGTCGCCGACTGCCGCGTCTCCCCGTCGCCTCCTCGCCCTCTCCCGAGCTCCCCAGGTAATCCCCCGGCCGCTCTCTGGTCGCGTTAGGGTTCGGCGCCGCCACCACGCTACGGGTGAAGACGACGATGGACAGTCGTCCATCATCACTTGATCGGGCGGCCTAGGGCGCCGCTTACCGGTTCAGTGGCCTGCATCACTGACTGGCGGGGGGCCGGCCTATCAGGGAATTCAAACCCCCTCACGCGCCAGATCGCCAGCAAGTGGTCTGGCCCGTGCTGTTCCGGCCCATTTGTCGTCTATGCCCGCCCACGGAACCCCCTAACCCTTTTCTTTTTCCAGAGGGTTGCTAAATAGCTGAGTAGGATTAAATCTTAATAAAAATGAAAAATAACCAGAAATTCCAAGATATAATTTCTCCAGGTGCTCTGGTGTTTTCTTAAACATGCAGTACCACTGTTTTTTCCCAAAAGAACCTTTGTTCTTTTCTGATAATTAAAATGCCATAGAATGTCCTTTTTCAGTAAATAAATCTTTCAGGGATTTTGGTAAATCCAAATTGGGTAAATGCAGTTGCATCTGATAGATGTTGCATGTACCTATGTCATGGAATTGGCCTCCTACCAAGTGAATCTTCTGTTTTCCTGTAGTAAAAATAGCAAAATAAGAAGCTTTCTGCCTATAGAAAATTCCCTAGGTAAATCTACAACATATTTTGGGTGGTTTCCAAATCCTAGTGATGTGGTACACTAAGGCCTATCCAAATCATGGAGTTCATGATTTATTGAGCCTTGGATATTTTTTTGTGAATTAAACTATTCGGTGCATGGTTTATTCACCTCTCAATTCACTACAGTAGTTCTACTAATCCAAAATGTTGATTCCAATTTCTAAATAAGGGTATCCTAAATACCCACCATGTGCCCCTGGAATCAACTCCAAATCTTCGGTATATTTTATCTGGTTAAAAAGACAAGTTGTATACAAAACTTCCTTTGGGAATTTCCTGAGGGCATTCTGGTAATTGTATTGACCTGATTCCAACTCTCAGTGAACAAGTACATCAAACCCTACTGAACTATCAAAGGAAATAAATTTTGGAGCTCCAGAACTTTTCTAGTGAATTATTTCCTACAACTAGAGTCTTATTCACTATAAAAATCACTATGAATTAGTGCTAATAGATAAAATAGTGAAACTACTTTTGTTTGTTTCATCTTACCAATACCTATATGTTGGTATCATGTTTTTACAATGATACCATACATAATATGGTCTTGCCCAAAAATCCCTCTCTTAGGTAGTTTCTAGACTAGAATTCCTAAGGGGATTAACACCCATAGGGTATGCACTTATATTGGAGTGGGCATCCGGAGAGTCTTGATCGGTTACTTGACCCACGATCGGTGAAGATCAGGGTAGTGTACCCGGATGGTGTGGGTAAAGTGCGCAACCTCTGCAGAGTGTAAATCTATTCGAATAGCCACGTCAGCGGTCATGAACGGTTGGGAAGGTTGTTGTAGAGCGGTGCTGGTTTTGTTTTCAAAAAGGATTTCTTCAATGAAATGGTTTTAGAAATGTTTTGACCATGTGATGGTCGTAAAGGATCCCTGTTTTGACCATGGGATGGTCAGAAAGGGATGGAAGGAGTTCGGTCGTGGGACGGCCAGGAGAAGGAAACAAATGGGTGACCTAGTCCTAATGTTTTCCAAAACTTTTCAAAAACGGTTTCCAAAATGGTTTACAAAAGTTTTCAACAAAGATATGTAGATGCTATATCTACAAGAGAAACTATTTGAGAAAAGAACCTTTCCTGGAGCCCTCCTATTACCACAACCATAATGCATATCCTCTTGTTATTACTTTTAAGTTTGGGTGGTTTGCGAGTACATTCCATGTACTCACCGGCATTGTCCCTGGCTATTAACTTGGCTAGATATCAAGAAGAAGATGGCGTTGGCGACTATGCGAGCTAGGACATTCTCCCAGTCAGTTGCATGTAGGTTAAGGCATGGCTCAGGCTCCACGCTTGATGAAGTTCTGCTGCTCATTATTGATGTAGCCATAATGGCATTCTTGTAAGTCTTGTATTTCGGTACCTTTTCGGATGTTTACTTTGATACTTGTCGGTTATGTGCCATGACTAACTGATCATGGGATCGTGGTTGTATACATAACAGGGATTCTCAAAGGATTAATCCGGGGGCCCCACATAATATATGCCAAGAGAGGGATTTGTCTGTCCAAGTGACAGAAAGATACTCAACGGCCCACTCGGGATTTGTTTATCCAATAGCTGCGCAGCGTGTGATTTGATCATAGGGATATCACTTGTCGAATGAGTGAAGTAGCATTGTTCGGTACCGAGATTGAACACGACATGGTGATGTCATTGATCAGAATAAGACACGACTATCCCGGTTCAAATGATGAAAGATCTTCGTGGAATGCACAGGGGTCACATGGACATCCAGGTCCCTCTAACGATCATTGGTCCGGGAGTGTCCCGACCATGTATTGAGTGTTTCGGATCGTGGGGTTATCACACTTAAGTGTTTGATGATGCTTAGAGAGTGATTATAGGATTGGTAGAATCGCCAAAGAATAGTAGAGAGAGAACCGGAAGGGTTTCAGTATGTCCGGAAGATGTCCGGAGTGGAGATGGAAGGTGTTCCATAACCACGGAGATTGAATAATATGTGAATGAATGTTAAATATTGATTTAATCATTTAATCATAATTATTTAATAAAAGAGAATATCAATTTAAAGGTCAAATGGCTTAATGGGCCAATTCCGGAGGGAAGTGGCCCATTAGGGAAAGGCAAGTGGAGAAAGGGGCCAAGGGGTGGCCGGTGCCATAGTGGGCACACCCCCCATGTGGGGCCCATGGGGTCGCCGGCGGCGCCTCCCCCTCCCCCTCTCCTCTCCTTTAGCCCCACCCCGGGACTTTGAGAGAGGTAGTACCTCCCCTCCCACTATATATAGTGGGGGTATTTGGCCAGATAAATACACACAATATTCAATAAAGGTTTCCTCACTTTTGGGGAGACCTCCAATTGATATTCTCTCTCTCATGACTGTGGTCCCAAGTTCGGACTGCGCGAATGAGAGACATCTTCACCGTGGACCGCCGTCATGCTGTAGGATTCGGATCTAGGATCTCTACTTCCGCAACTGATGTTGGATCATGGAAGCGGGAGTCATCGTCAGGCACCGAACGTGTGTAACTCCCCAGGAGGTGTCACACTTGAGGCACTCAAGTCATTGGAGCCGTAGGAGCGCAAGGACTTCATCTCAACCTTAAGGTCAGCTTGGGCTCGTCTACATCAACCACACTCTCCTAAGCGTTGACAATGCTTTTCGGTCTTCACGGGTAAGTTCATGAAAATCCCCTCCCATTACTGCATTACTAACAGATTGGTCCTGGCAACATCAGGGGTTCAGGGGCGTAGGGTAAAATTTTATTGTTTTCATACGTGGAACCCCTAAAGTATATGCCATACACCAGCTTCTGGTAGTGATGGTAATTTTCCTTTAACAGTGAGAGTACCTCACTCAGGTAGTATACTGAGCGCTGGACCGACTGCGCCTTTCCTTCTTATGGACTTTCAACAACTAGCACGACGTTGATGACCTGGTTGGTAGCTGCAATGTACATCAGCATTGGCTCTTTTGCAGCAGGGGCCGCTAGTATTGGCAGAGAGGATAGCATGCTCTTGAGGTTGCGGAAGGCCTCGTATGCCTGCACCATCTAGACAAACTTGTTTGTTTTCTTCATGAGATGGTACAGGGGGAGTACCTTCTCTCCTAGCTGGCTGACAAACCAACTAAGGGAGGCTAGGCACCCGGTGAACTTCTGCATGTCGCATAGATTCTGCGGCGGCTGCATGCGCTCAATTGCACTGATCTTCTCTGGGTTGGCCGCGATTTCACGTTCTAAGACGAGGAAACTGAGGAGTTGGCCGGCTAGGACACCGAACACGCAGTTCTCCAGGTTCAACTTCATATAGAACCAGTGGAGGTTGGCAAAAGTTTCCTTCAGGTCTTCGGGGAGTCTCCTCCGCTCCTTTGTCTTGACCACCACATCATCGACGTAGGCATGCATGTTTCTACCGATCAGCGATTGCAGGAACTTTTGCATGCAGCGTTGGTATGTGGCACCTGCATTTTTCAGTCCAAATGGCATGGTTGTGTAGTAGTAGGCCCCATACGTTGTGATGAATGCTGTCTTTATTTGATCTGCGGGGTTCAGCTAGATCTGGTGGTAGCCTGAATACGTGTCCAGAAATGACAACAGCTCGCAGCCGGTCATAGAGTCGATCACTTGATCTATCCTTGGCAGGGAGAATGGATCTTTAGGGAATGCCTTGTTGAGGCTTGTGTAGTCAACACACATGCGCCATGTTTTGTTCTTTTTCAGCACCAGCACTAGGTTTGCCAACCACTCTGGGTGGAAAACCTCCATGATGAATCTGGCTGCGAGCAGCTGGGTGATTTCTTCACCAATGGTTCTTCTCTTCTCCTTAGTGAAGCGGCGTAGTGACTGTTTCACCGACTTTGCATCCGGCCTAACATGTAAAGAGTCCTCGGCGATTTCCCTTAGAACACTAGGCATGTCCTTAGGGGACCATGCGAAGATATCCCGATTCTCAAAGAGGAAGTCAACGAGCACGCTTTACTATTTTTTGTCAAGGCCGTCTCTGACCAGGACAAACTTGTCTGGCTTGGATTCTTTGAGTAGGATCTTCTTGGTGCCCTTTGATGGCTTGAACTTCGCCTCTCCGGCTGGCTTTTCCTCGCCAGCCGGCATTTCCACCATGTTCCGCATGATGATGCACTTCTCTTTCGCGATGATCATGGCTTTGGCTTTCTTGGAGTCGTTAGTGGCGCATTCCACTGACCGCCTGTAGTCACCTATGATGGTGATTACTCACTTTGGCCCGGGGAGCTTCATCTTGAGGTACGCATAGTGCGGCACCACCATGAACTTGGTTAGCACTGGGCATCCGAGGATGGTGTGGTATGCGCTGCAGAGGTTGACCACCTCGAACCAGATGGGCTCATGACAGAAGTTATCTTCTATGCTAAAGATGACATCCAGCCAGATCCTGACGTTTGGCGAATGCGATGGACCCGAAACAGCTCCATGGAAGGAGGTACTAGATGGATCCAGCTAGGACTCACTGATACCGAGCCGATCCAGAGAGCTATGGTACATGAGGTTGATGTTGCTGCCTCCATCAACGAGAATGCGGGAGAACATGCATGAGTGCTTCTAGGAGACGATAATGGGATCCAGGACCATTGCGTACGTGCTCGGGTGCGGTAGCACGCCTGGCTGGTCCTTCCGGCTCCACATGATCTCTTGCTCACACTAGTTTAGGTATTGCGGGACGGGGGGAACGATTGTGTTCAACTCTTCCTCACGGCGCCTCTTGCTATGCTTGGTTTCTAGCTTGGTGTTGAGGATGTGATAGTTCCCCATCCGGCGAGGATAGTCTCCTCCATCCTCGTCCTAGCGGTTCTGTCATTCGCGGTTGTCCTGCTGGCCACCCGCTAGGGGAGGCAGGGGTGGCGGTGGTAGCCCGCAAACCTTGGCCATCCTCTTCGTGCAAGTGCACTGGCGAGTTGTATGCGTAGCCGGCATGTTGCCGCCACTGTGGAACTTGCACGGTCCATCAAGCATCGATTCTATGCTGTACTTGGGCCAAGGAGGATGGTCATCAGGCTTCTGCCTCCGGTTGCCACCTACAGTCGGGTCCTCTTGAATAGCTGCCACCTGCCTAGAACCGTATTGGTTATCCGGCTGGTCATCCTTCCTCTTGCCGTGGCGGTTGTTGTGCCGCCTGGGTTTTTTGTTGTTTTTCTCTAGATGGTGCCGGTCTATGGAGAAATCCACGCTGATCTATCCTTGGTCGTCCACCTGGATGGATCTCTACATTGTCGCGTCGACAGTGGCGTACTTGTCTGCGATGGCCATGGTCTTGGCCATGGTGGTGGGCTCCACCCGGCGGAGCTTGTGCTTTAGCATGGTGCCGTCTCTGCAGCCGTTGATGAAGAAGTCAACTGCTTGGTGCTCGTGTACCCGTTCGCAGGAGTTGTGCATGCTCGTCCATCGGGTGATGTAGGAGCGGTCAGACTCGTCTTTGCCCTGGACGTAGAGGGCGACCTGGGCGCTTGTTGGTGCCAGTGAAGTTGCGGACGAACGCCTGCTCGAAGTCAATTCAAGCATTGATGTTGTTGTCAGGGAGATTGTTGAGCCAAGTTCTGGCGGAGTCAAGGAGAATGAGGGGGCATAGCACACGGCTACCCGGCAGTTGCCGTTTGCGATGCCCAACGCGGTGGTGTACTCCACCAGCCAGTCCTCTAGCTTAACCGTGCCATTGTACTTCGGCGTGTCCCTTGGGACCAAAAATCCCTTTGGAAACGATTCATTCCGGATGCGTGGTTCGAAACATCTTGGACCAGCCGGACTTTCTTATTCCAACGCACGTGATTGGACTAGCAGATCGATGCGTGCACGTGCATCGCATGGATCTTCTGGCTCTTGCGGACCAACCCGTCCTGAAAGGCGGGACTTGGGTTGCACATTGCTTCTTCCGGCTCCGTCAGCCGGATCACGGTTTCTGCTGGTGACAGCCGCAATTTTGTGTGGATTTTGCCCACGACCAGCTGATCCGCTGCGTGGACGGCTATTCTTCTTTGCATTGTTCGGGGAGGAGGCCTTGTTGCCACGTGTAGCTGGATCCGCCACCCAGCGAGGTTGCTGTGTCTTCTTGTTTCCTCCGAGACTTGCACTTGCCTCAGCCTGCTACTTGTTGGCTATAGCTATGAGGAGCTCGACGCGTGACTACTGGGGACGCAGCTCGTCACCCTCTAGGCGGCTTAACTCAGCGGCGTCTACTTCTGCGACCCTCATGTTCTTGGCCAGAGTACTGTAAACCGGATGATCCGCGTGGATGTCCGAGTCAGCAGTGCGATCCAGTTCCGAGCCTAGGTTACAGCCCCGGTTGGCACCGGGTAAGCGGGTGACACCGTGCGCAATATTGTATTCACGCATGGTCGCGTCTATGCCGGCATTGGCGGGCGCTAACCTTGTTGGCTTCCTCTAGGAGGTTCTGGCGTGTGGCTTCCAGCGCAGCCGCAGCTGTCGCTAGGTCCACCTCGGGGACGATGGGGATGTGAAGGTTCTGGATGGAGGAGGCCAGCGGATCTGGGTCTTGCTCGCGCAAGGAGGTGTCATTGGCGTTTAAATTGCACTCTAGAGGCAGGCGACGTCCTTCGCCTGAACCGGCCATCATGACCTAAACACTGCCGCTGGCAAGGTGCAGAGCGGAGAAGCCAGACAGTGCACCGGAGATGGTGATGACCTCGTGAGGGAAGTCCTTGGCAATGGTGGTGATGTACACGTGGTGCTCGCCAAAGTGCATGATGGAGCTGTCGCTTGGCAAGGTTTGTCGTTGAAGCAGGATGCGTTGTCGAGGACACATAGTCGAAGGAGACAAAGGTGAGGACGAGGCTAGAGGCGACTCGCTCACCGGCGACGAGCGGAAGTCCCATGCGAAATATGACCCCAGCGGAATCGTTGTGCCCCATAGTGGGCGCCAACTATCGTGGTGTAGAACATAACAATGCCATCAGGGATGGCATGACGGGAACAATCAGGATGCTGTCGGTGGCTACTCGCAACGGGTTGGGCGCCGATACTGCAAACATAGCGATGTACCTAGGTTCGGAGCCCTATGGATGAGGTAACACTCCTACTCCTGCAAGGATCTACTGTATGGGTAGTGAATGCTCAGTACAGGTGCTCCTTGAGCTGTTTCGCTAGCTACTATTGAGAGCTAGAGGAAAATGAAGTATTGAACTGGTCGAATATAGGGAATTGGTAGCTTATAATTTCTACCTAGAACCCTAGCACTACCCCCCTTATATACTAGTTGGGACAGGTAGGTTACATTGTGGGATCTAGAGTTTACTATTTGCACTTTTGGTTTACAAAGAGGGCCAGCTTGACTTCAGTACAGGGGGGACAAAGCTACAGTTTCCTAGCGCCGTTGCTTTGGGCGTCACCCGGTGCTTTACTCATCAGCTTGGCGCTTTACTCGTCAGCCGACACTTTACACATCAGCCGGTGCTTTACTCGTTAGCTTCCAGCCTGCCCGGTCAGGGGTGTGCTTAGCAAGGAATGTCACCCCCTCTATATCTTTGGCCAATAGATCAGAGGTGGCCGGGTAGAGGTGGCTACCTAGCCAACTCTTATGGTCACCTGGCTAGGCGGGCCAGTCGGGGAATTTTGAGTGTGGACCGGATGGAGCGATCCAATGGGTTGTGGTTCCTTGGCTTGCGGCCATCCGGCCAGGCCTCCCTTGAGCCGGCCAGTTGAGTCTGGCTTGGCCTACCCGGGGGTCATCCCCCCGACATGAAGTTTAGTGAAAGCTCAGTTGTTTTTCTGCTACTATATGTAGATGACATATTGATAGTCGGAAACAACGTTCCAATGTTGCAAGAAACCAAGGATTCTATGGAAGGGGGTTTCCAAATAAAGGACTTGGGTGAGGCGGAATTTATACTAGGAATTAAAATCTATAGAGATAGATCCCAGAGACTCATAGGTTTGAGTCAGAGTACATATCTGGATAATATGTTGAAGAAGTTCAATATTGATTCGGCTAAGAAAGGGTTCTTACCAATCACGCATGGAATCCGACATAGTAAGACTCAATGCCCAGAATCGACTGGTGAGCAAAGTCGGATGAAGAGGATCCCTTATGCTTTCGCAGTAGGATCGATCATGTATGCGATGATATGTACTAGGACGGATATTTCCTATGCTCTAAGTATAATGAGAAGATATCAGTCAGATCCTGGCGAAGGCCACTGGACAGTAGTAAAGAATATCTTTAAGTACTTGAGACATACTCAAGACGGGTTCCTAGTCTATGGAGGCGAGGAAGAGCTAGGTGTAAAGGGATACATAGATGATATCTTTCAGACCGATCTGGAAGACTCGCGCTCGCAATCCATCTATGTTTTCATAGTGAATCGAGGTGTAGTGAGCTGGAAAAGTTCCAAGCAAGAATTGGTAGCCAATTCTACTACGAAGCTGAGTATGTTCCTGCCTTAGAGGCGGCAAAAGAAGGGGTTTGGATCAAAAAAATCTGATCGAACTCGAGGTTGTTCCAGGCTCATCTAGTCCGTTAAACATGTACTGTGACAATACTGGTGCTATTGCACAAGGTGAGGAGCCACAAGTAGACAAGAACAACAAGCACATTCTCACGAAATTTCACCTAACCCAGCAGTTCGTCGATCATGAAGAAATTAAGCTATGCAAGGTACACACTGATGCAAATATTGCAAACCCGTTGACCAAGCCGCTTCCACATCCTAAGTTTGAGGCGCACGTAAGAGCGATGGGCATGAGATGCCTAAGGCCTAGAGTTGCCTGAGTGTTCGACTCTAGTGCAATTGGGAAACTGTTAGGAATGATGCCCTAGAGGCTCTCATTCTGCTTTGTATTTGTAACCCAGTATCCGACTTAGAGCTAGTTGTATGTGTCACTATAATTAGTGCAGGTGTGGAACCACATACTTGTATCTAGCTCTATCCAATTTGTCCTTAGTCATTTGAGGATGGGAGGGAAACCCACTACCGAGACTAATTTGTAAGTCAGAAAATGACAATGTTTCACGTGTCATGAGCATGGAGATACTATTTTCCTTGCATTGGCTAGTCAGAAGAGGTATGATACCCGGACCGATCCAAAGGTTAGTAGGACGTGAGCACACCGTCGTACGCTCTGACTAATACAATGGAATCCTTAGACCTAAGGGGATCGCACGATTCGAGTTGTGGAAAAGCTGACTTTGACTCCATCTAACGCTCACCATAAATGGAGTCATAAGGGTGGTCTTGCGCCAATTTCGAAGCAAGCTGCATGACGTGGGTCAGCCAAGACACTATTTGCCCCTCCATCTTAGAGAGATATTCTCCGGGCACTCTCATGTGATATGATTCAGAAGCATGGCCATGCACTACTCGATCAAGTGTTGATCGAGATGGTGCGACTTAGTGAAGTCGGAGGGAATATGTTATCACTATAACAAGAAGAGAGTAAACCAGCACTGGGATGACGGAATCTCCCCTTCAGTTTATCACCAATATCGTGAGGCAAAGTGACTTGTACAGATCATCACATTGAGGGCACTTGCATAAACTGGGACTTGACAAGTATTGCTAGAGGCCTCTACCGATTATCAGCTCTAGTCGGAAAGTCACTGAGCTACTGCTCTGACTAAACGATTACTGCGTTGTGTCCGTCTTACCATAAGCCTGCTAGATCACACACTTAGGCGAGTGGGACTAGGCGGATGTTGACCCGACTATCACAAGACGGCAAGTTGGACTTTTACGCACAAGGACACATGTCAATGGGTTAAACCCACTTTGACTAGGGCTAGGATTTAGGACCGGGCTATATAAAGGTAGGTGGGTGGCAGGAGACAAAACAATCCAATCTAGTGATGCTTCCTAGGGTTATCCTAGACTTGGCAACCACCTTCCTATCCCGCGGCGGCAATACCAAGACTAGAATCTCACTCGCTGTTGTTCCACCTTGTACGTGTGTGAGAAACAAGAGGCACCACATCTGCGGTGCTCATCGGCAGTGGAATCGGAGGCGGAAGGAGAAGGAGCAAGCCGGTGATAAGGTGGTCCCAGGATCAAGAAGTTCGTTGGAGCCAGACGAGACAAAGGGAACATACGGCACCACCGCGACGCGCTTCGTCAGCTTCTGCAACTGCGTGTCGAGAGATACAAGCCATTTCCTTTGACCTTAGCCAGATCTTGGGGTGGCTCGCCGGAGATCTTGCCGGAGCAGAAAAGTTTTTGTTTTCGGGTTGGCTATGCATGTTGCCTAACATGGGGAGGCTTACCTAAAGCTCGCCGGCATCTTAGGATAGGAGGAGAGGATGCAGAGCATAACGACAACCTTGGAGATGGGAGGCCTCGCTAGATTTGGTGCGGGTAAGTTGTCCTACGTGATCCCGCCGGTGACCTCATTCGAAAAGTCAACCAAGGCTCCATAGGGAAACTACATGCAGGATAGATGATGAGAAGGACTAACAAGTATTCTAAGGGCATGAGGTTGCCTCTGTTAGGCTGTAGATGCTTGGAAATGTCAGGCCCGTCGGAGGGGCGATCTTCGGGCATGCCTTAGTGGCAGTGCATCCAACGTTCCTGCATGCAAAGAAGGTGCGTGATGGTGGATTAGAGGAGGGTAAGCACCCGTGTGCAGAGAAGAGGCGTAGGGGTGGTCAGGATTCAAAGCTACCCTCACCGATATCTTGCATGTTTGAGAGAAAAGGTGATCTCACCAAGCTAGCACAAGGAGTGGATTGGGCTTCTTGGTAAGGGGGCCGAGAGTATGGTGAGAGAGGAGTGAAATGAAGAAAAAAGGGAAGATGTGGTGGTCTTAGGAATATTTAACCCAAGAGGGGTTGGTCTAGAATGGAAAATGTCCATGGAGAACATGGGAGGAGGAAGGCATCAGGGGTTTGGCCCTCAGGGGTGGTGCTAGGAGGTGCCTGATCATGCAGAGGGCAGAAAGTGAGAGAGGATTGCTACTGCAATATTTATGGAGCAAGGTTTGGCAAGATGTAGATGTTTGTTCCCTTTCTTTGCTTCCAATCACAAAAGGACAAGGATCTAGGGTTGGATATAGTACCATCTACAGTGTATGTCGACCAGAGGGTGATGGTGGTTGCTGTGGAGGATTGTTTGGCAAGTTTTGATGGAGTTTGGATGTGGTTTAGTTCATGATTTTAATCATAGTCCAAACTCCATAGATGATGATCATGTGGAAAATTCTTAAATATTGATCTTGACCAAGTGGGGTAAAGGTGATGGTAGATAGATAGGACCAAGATACATGTCTTTGATTTAATTGAGATTTTTCTGAATATTTTAGATCCTTTTTATCCAATATTTAAAAAGTATTAAATCTGTTTTATTGAATTCATTTGAAGATTTCTAATTGGATAGGGATGGTTTTGGTGTGATATGATCAGAAACATTATTACACATATTGGAGAATCTTCCCAGAATTTCTTGAGATACAAAAGTATTTAAAACATTTATTTTTCCATTTCTTAAATTTAAAGAAATAAGCAAAAATAAATATTAAAACCCCACAAAATATTTATTTTCAAAGTGGGAAGATAAGATACAATATATAAGCCTCAAATGTGCCTAAAGATGTAGAGGTGTTTTATAGGAAAACAAACTTTCTTTTATGGAGGGAGTTTGGAGGTTTTTGTAATAATAGCTTTCTGGGGCAAAATAATTATGGAAAGCATTTGCTAAATTTTTATCTCCAAGGTAGATGATTTCCACATAGTGTATCTATCATTTTCAACCTTGGGTTTTGAAAATCAAACTAGGTTTTGAAAGAAAACAAGAGATAAAGGATCTTGGGCACTAATATTTTATACCATCAAAACCTTGTTGGATTGAGTATCACAAAGCTTCCATGGTGCACGGGATAGATGTATAGATATACCAAGTGATGTATATGAGCTTGTAAAAAATAATTTAGGTTGATCATGAGTGAGTGCTCCAAGAATTAATGCCAAACTTTGCTACAAAATAAGGGTGTCAAGGCAGATTATTATTTAGCCTCAAAAACCAAGTGGGTTTTATAATCATAGGGATACAATGGAAACAAGTGAAATAGTGCTGGATAGAACTTCATTAGTAGAGCACCATCATGGAAAAGTTTCATAAAAATAAGATAACAGGGAGATGTGAGCTTCCGCCAAACAAGGCATGTTGATACGATTCACAAAAAAGGTTATTTTCTTGCCTGTAAGACCATCACGAAAATGTGGTTCAAAGGATGATTTAGCCAAGGGAAAGGGTGGGATTTGGAAGTACTTAGGATGGTTTACATGTTTCAAGTGCATTTCCAAAAATGCACATGTTTTGAGAAACAGGGACTAAAAAGATGTGATATTGATAACATTTCCCGACTTGGTCATATTTTGGAAGACTTGGGTTTTTTAACCAGGATACAAGAGTTAAGGTTTTTGAGAGAATGCAAGGTTCCAAACTCATCATAAAGTGGATGAGTTTGAAGTGTATATTGAGTGGAAGGTATGCATGCTTATAATTTTTCTTTAATGGCTTGGAAATTACTAGAAAGGATTAACCCTAAATTGTTCTAGTTAAGATGTTCGATGGTCACTCTTGTGTGCAGAGATCAGATCAAGCTTAGATAACTATCTTAGGTCTTGTATTCTTAAGTTATATTGATACTAGAGGATGATCTCCTAGGGTAGCTCACTCTAATTCCTAGGCAAATCAAACAGCAGATCAAAGAAATTCATCTTACAAGCCAATCCAATTACTACTATGGTTACCATCAAACCTAGATTGAGATAAGGATGAGTATTTTGAAGAGGTTGGAGATTCGAATAAGGTGAGGTCCTTGGTACTTCTACCAAGGGTAGAGTTCAAATAGTTTTATAAAAGGTTTTTCAAAAACCTAGGGGTAAGATTAGTTGGAAATTCTGTCTTGAAAACATTCGGAGATTATATTACATAGATCTCCATAATTTTTTAAATAGAAGCTAGAAAAGTATTTGTGGTTGCAAGGGCATCTTGGATCATGTTTTGAAATATCAGAACATTTGAGAATATGTAAAATTATCCAAGAAAGTTTTGTTAAGTATATTTTGTAAGCTGAGGGGAAGGTAGATGAGTATATCATCTACTACACAATCGGATCCATAAGCATAAACAAACAAGCAAGAAAAATTGCATCACTCAACAAGAAAAGTTTTTGTTCCCGTTGATTTTTGCATTCTGGACAACTCATTAGGGTTTTTTAAAGTGGAATGTTGAAAACACGTTCACAATCATCGTGTTCACAGTCAATGTGTTTGCTCTTCAGCATGTAAGAAAGAAAGGTGTAGAGCATAAGTCGGAAAAACAAAGTAGAAGACTCCAAAAAGTCGAAAAGAAAGGAAAAATAGAATACTTTCCTAACACCCATGTTGGCGTCGATAGCCAGATCACCATCGCTCGTGATTCGAGCTGCATCACTAGCAGCCTAGATGAGACAGAACACGCGAGAGGGAGACCGAGCCTACGAGCCCAGCAGAGTGTAAGAGGCCAGGTGCTTTATTCATTTAATGTTGTCTAGCCGAAACATGGCCACCCGCTTCGCCGATACCGGGTGTGTTCACCGTCCCATTGCACGCGAATGGCGAGGGCAGAAAGCTAAAAGAGAAGGCGAAGGTAGAAGAGGAGAAATCCTAATCTAGCGTGTTACATCGAGAAAAAAAGAGAGAGGAGTCTTATACTCCACTTGCTGGACATGGCATGAAGCTACACAACGCGTCCACGAGAACCCATGGACGTCTACGATCTACATTGCCAGCTCGTCTCTAAACGTGACCGACAGTACGATTTCGCTGCGATAACCCGTAGACGTCTACTATCTATGCGGCTCTACCAGAGACTACCTATCTTGTCTACTGTTTACGTGACAAATGGGATGGGTTTATGTCAGCATGTCGTCTCCAGACAGGCCCCACGTACGCGAGAATAGCGACTGGCTACAGTCTACACTGCCACGTCAGTTCTAGGCAGGCCCCATGTACGCGAGACTCCTTGGGTAACATGGGATCATGGCGCCACTTCAGCTACAGGGGGCCTGTCACCCGGTAGGTGTGGAGGCGTGACCCGGCTGAAACTCCTCTCACAAGGCGAGCTCTACTGACATACACTGATAGTGGTCCAATGAAGCATGCGGATCCCACAGTCTGGCGATGTGGGGTACGGAGGCACGCGGTAACCTATCCACTATAGGGAATCTTTCGCCCTGGCCCGTAGTGGGGCCTGTGTCACGGGGTAGAAAGGCTCCGCTACGATGTTGGCAGGTGTCCTTTTCGACCTCCATCCCACGACCGAAGAGAATCGGGATAACGTAGATAGCAGTTTGAGCCAAAACAATCTAGCGCTATTATTTACTCCTGATTTTTTGGTTAAAGATTGTTCACTGCTTCTCCTGTAGGTGTAATAATTTAGGTTGCTTGATCATTATCTCCCTTCTCATCCTGAGGAATGTCTTAGGATTTTGTCCAGGGATGAGGGGTGAGATAGATATTTTGTCGGGCTTGGGATTTAGGGGGTACCCCGGCCCACTGGTGGTTAGGCCGCCAATCGGGTTTTTGGTAACCCAGTCTGAGGCACATCGAGCCTCATTTGCGTGTAGCGAAGGAGCCTCCAGGAGGAAACGATTCCCTGGAGGCGTGATACCCTTTTAAGGGTCCCCCACCATTTAAGAGGGCACCCGCGGGACACCACCAGGGCCTTCCCGAGGGCTAGCACATCGTCCCGGAAGATGAAAAGTTTGACACGTGGTATGTGCGTTGAACTAGTCGTAGGGCACACCTTGGAAAGGGGAAAGATGATGTTTTTTCATGCCTGTGCAAAATAGGCACTGACGCCATCCGCATCGGCCCCCCATTCTGCTCTCTTTGGCTAATTCGGTGCAAGGCCGTTGTGGGCGGCGCCAGGAGATGAGAAGGCGCCAACATGGACCGTAGCTTTATGGTGAGAAGGCGTCTATGAGGACCATGGACCAAATCCATGATAGGTAGTCTATAGATCGCCCTCCTTTCGGCAGCAATGTGGAGACCCTTCCCTCTCATTGATTTGGGGAAGAGGCCCATCTCCCCTAGAAAAGGAGATCTTCTCTGACATTAGAAGGGAAACGATCCCAGAGATTAAACAAACCCTAAGTTACCCCACCATTGTACACTCGCGAAGTGACATAGGCAATAAAAAAGGTAGGAGTAGGGACTTTACATCCTCAAGAGGGTCATGAACCTGGGTAAAAAACCCTATGTCTACTCTCTGTCATGCACGATATTCACCACCATCATCTTAGTTGTGATGCCTTAGAAGTGTATTCATCCCCCACTCGAACCTCGGGCTCGTTGACCATTAGTTCCTTCGTGGGACGCAAAATCCAAAATTTGGGGCGCTAGGTAGGGGGCTCGGGTGCATTTTCTAGATCTTTCCTGTAGACATGGCCATGATGGATCGGGTCGGGGCACGAGCCAAGTTGGGGGGAGGTTCGTCCCAAACCCTGGCGCCGGGGGATGCACTATTCGAGGCCCGCAAGATGCTATGTTCTTCTCCGGAGGAAGCTAAGAGGGCCGCATGGCACTCGTGCCTCATAGAAATCATGGGCGGTCCGTACCCTGTGCCCACCCTTGTGGCCAAGAGGGCGGACCCTCGAGCACTACACCTCGGGCCAGATGAGCTCGCATGTAGCTGCCTCGTAGCTCCAGGAGCCATTGCCTGTATACTCAGCGAGTCACAAGAACCCGCCTCAAGGCGACACTTGAAGCATCTCTCTCGTGAGATCGTGGCAGCAAGACCCTGGGCCACCACCCCGTAGCTCAAATGGTCACGACAACCCATCCTTCAGTGCAGAGGATCACCCCGCCTCGACCAAGGAAGTGGGAATCATACCAATGGTGTACGCCACCACAATAAATAGTGTTGTCGTCCCCAAGATACTCGACAACGGTGGCATTGAACTGAACATGCTCTCTGAGGATACATTCAAGAGGATGCAGATCCCGTGCTCCTGGCTGATTTCCGCACTACCCTTCTCCGGGGTGACGGATGGAACCATCGTGCCCATCAGGAAGGTTCAGCTATATGTCACGTTCAGGACGCTCGAGAACTACCGTACCGAGGTAATCGACTTCGAGGTCGCCCACATCGGTCTTCCTTACAATGTCATCCTAGGCAACCTAGACCTAGCTAAGGTGATGGCAGTCACGCACCATGCCTACAAACTCCTCAAGATGTCAGGCGGCATTGAGAGAACCCTCATCATCCACTGCGATGAAGGGGAGGCCATGCGCTCCCTGGAGCAGGTCTACAAAGGTGCGGCAGCCACCCGCCCTGAGTAGGAAAGCGACCCAGTGGGCATCGGACCCAGTGCACCGAAAAGGCGGGATCTCACTCCTGAGGATGCGAGAGTCGTAGAAGTTGTGTCGGCAGGCCTCGACAAGGCACACGTTGAATGCTCCGCTGGGACGGTCGCAAAAAGGAAGTCCGAATTTACCAAAGAGCGTACTGCCACGAAGAAGGTCCCTGTGGAACCCAATCACCCATAGGCCACCATCACCATAGGTTCCCTCCTCTTAGCTGAGCAGGAGGGCACACTGGTGGGTTTCTGACAGACAAACATGAACATGTTTGCCTGGACACCATCAGACTTAATAGGGGTACCCAGGGAGGTAATCAAACACCACCTGGCGGTGTGCCCCATAGCATTTCCCGTATAGCAGAAGGTACACAAACAATCCCCTGAGAAACAACAGTTCATTGTGGAGGAGAAGGAGAAACTCATCAAGGCCCACCTTGTCTAGGAAGTCATCCACGCCGACTGATATTCAATCTTGGTGGTGGTCCCAAAGGTCACGGGCATTGTAAGGTTGTGCATTGACTTCACCGATCTCACCTAGGCCTACCCCAAGGACCCATATGCGCTACCTAGGATCGATCAAATACTGGACTCCACCGCAGGCTGCGACCTCTTGAGCTTCCTAGATGCCTTCTTAGGCTACCATCAAGTCTGCATGGTGAAGGAGGATGAAGAGAAGACTGCCTTCATCATGCCTTGCGGGGTATTCTTCTACACGTGCATGTCGCTCAGCCTCAAGAACACAGGTACGACCTTCCTGCGGTTGATGCGCATGACTTTCGGGTCGCAGATGGGAAAAAAGCGAAGGCCTACATCAACGACATCATGGTCAAAACCTACGAGAAGGACACGCTCATGATAGACCTCGAGCAAACCATCTCCAACCTGCGCAAGGTCAATATCAAGCTCAACCTGGCCAAGTGCGTATTTGGTGTCCCATTCGGCAAACTCTTGGGTTTTCTAGTGTCGCATCGCAGCATCGAGGCAAACCCTGACAAAATCAGAGCCATTGAGGAGATGCGACCTCCCCGACATCTCAAGGACGATTCATCTCCAAGCTCAGAGAAAAGGCCCTCCCCTGGTTCAAAATCATGAAGCGATCGGGCACATTCAGTGGACACCTGTGGAGGCTGAGGCTTTCGAAGTCCTAAAGTGGTACCTCACAATCCCGCCATCATGGTGTCTCCACGAACCCCCGAGCCATTACTTCTATACCTGGCAGCCATGCCTTAGACGGCCAGCATCGTACTCGTTGCAGAAAGGGAAGAGCCCGGAAATACGGGCAAGAAAGCAGCCGCGCGGAAACTTAATGGGGGCTCGGGGGCTACACCTTGTGAGACGTCAGGAGAACCTACGGGAGGCCCTGTGTCTCATGAGGGGAAGCCCTTGCCGACACCCTAGAGGGGTCACAGAAGGATTTGGAAGAGGCGGCAGAGACAACGGAGCTCATGCAACACCGTGTCTACTTTGTCAGCACGATGCTCCATGACGCCCGCAAGTGCTACCCAATGCAATAGAAGATCCTCTACATGCTTTTCATAGCCTCAAAAAAGCTAAGGCCATACTTTGAGGCCCACCCCATCAAGGTAGTGAACCATTTCCCCCTCGAGACGGTCATGTGCAACGCAAACATGACATGGCGCATGTCCGAATGGGCAATCGAGCTGCAGCCTTTTGATCCAATGTTCAAAACATCCCCCACCATCAAATCCAGGGCGTTGGTCGAGTTCGCCGCAGAATGGACCGACCCGTTCACTAAGGAAGAACAAGAGGAGGGGACATAGTTGCCAGGGAAATTATCTCTGGGCCATTGGGTCGTGAACTTCGATGGTGCATTTGGGAGAGACAGAGCCATAGAGGCAACATTTCTTACCTCTCCCATTGGAGAGAAACCTTTTTACTCCATCCATTTATGCTTCAAGGAGAAAATCAAGCGCTCCAACAACATCATTGAATACGAGGGCCTCATCGCAGGCCTGAAAGCGGCCATCTCCCTCGGCATCAAGTGCATCACGGTTCAAGGGGAATCCCTGCTCCTCGTTAACTTCTCCAACAAAAGTTACAAGCCCAAGGACGAACACATGATTGCTTACCTATAAGAGGTACGAAGGCTCGAGAAGCATTTCTTGGGCATGGAACTCCTCCACATTCCGCAAGGAGACAACTACGAGGCGGATGAGATCGCCAAGTGGGCATACCATCGTGAACCTAGCAACCAAGAGTCTTCGAAGGGAGTTTGTTCTAGCCGTCCGCAACACCACCCAGCAGTGGAGATGATCCCCATGGAAAACATTTCCTCCCCCACCCTCCATAGGCGCAATGGATTGTGGACCACTGACAGGCAACAGCCTTGTCCTGGCTTTTACACCCCAAGAGGTATTTTGGATCACCGAGCTCAAAGAATACCTAAAGGACGGCACCCTACCCGGGAAGGATGAGGTGGCCACGGAGAGCATACTTCGTCGTGCCAAGAACTACTGCCTGGTGGATGGTGACCTCTACTTTCGCTGACCTAACGGCGTTGCATTGTGCAGCATCTCCTCTAAAGAGGGATGCAAGATGCTCGTCGATATCCATGCTGGCCAATGCGGAAACCACCCCTCCGCACACACCCTCGCTGGCAATGTATTTCGCAGTGGATTTTGCTGGCTCAAGGTACTGGATGACGCCACTAAGATGGTCAAATTGTGCGAAGCTTATTAGCTCCACACCAAGTAGATACTCTAGCCTGCTCAACACCTATAGACCATCATGTTGTCTTGGACCTTTGCAGTATGGGGCGTGGACATATTGGGGCGCTTTCCTAGAGCACTGAGGGCTACCTCTACCTCTACGTCACCATCGACAAATTCACCAAATGGGTGGAGGTGGAGGAAGTGCGAACAATCCCAGCCAAGTCGGTGGTAAAGTTCATACAAGGTTGGGTATGGCACTTTGGAGTGCCTAATGGCATCATCACCGACAATGTCAGCTAGTTCACCAACGAGATATTCAAAGCCCACTACGCCAAACTCAGTACCAAGATCTGCTACACCTCTATCACACACCCAAGAAGCAATGGCCAAGCCGAGTGAGAAAATGTCGCGGTTCTTAAATGGCTCAAGACAAGGTCCTTACACCGAAAGCTCAAGGACTGTGGCAAGGGATGGCTCGAGGCATTCCCAGGAGTGATCTAGTCCATCCGCACCACAACAACTAAGTCAATCGGTGAGACCCCTTTTTTCCTTGTTTAAGGAGCTGAGGCTATTATTCTAGCAAAACTCAAACATGGGTCCCCATGGGTCCTGGCGTTCAACAAGAAGATGCAAGAGGATCTACGCCAAGATGAACTAATCTTCATCGAGGAAGCCCATCATCGGGTCACACCTCGGGCCACCAGGTATCAACAGGCACTACGCCGCTACCACTGCTGCAACATATGTGTCTGCACCTTGGAGGTAGGGGACCTCATCTTACGGCGGGTCCTCTCCCACGAAGGCCTCCACAGGCTATCCCCGATGTGGGACGACCCCTTCAAGTTCATACACGTCACTAGACCAGGAGTAGTGCGATTGGAAACAGAAGACATAGTACCAATACCAAACGTGTGGAACATCCAACACCTCCGCAAGTTCTACCCCTAGGCCCCGCCCACAACAGCGGTTGTAACAGATAACACCATCCTCGGGTATGTCAAGAAACCATACGCAGACCTTCGCGCTAGTTTTTAGCGCATTTTTATTTTCTTGGTATTGTTATTTTCTCCTTGCGTGTTGTCCCTCTTGTGTACCATGTCAGTTGGGGCTAGGCATTGTGTCTATCACTAAAGCCAACCCCATCATCTTTGTGACCTAAAGTGTTGAGCTCTGACTTGTGGACCATCTCTAGTACTAAAGTCACCTCACTCGTGGTTCTTGGTGCTTGCTATGCTCACATGGCATGCAAGGGTAACATTAAGCACATTTCATATAAAACCTATGGTTACCTCCCCGAGGAACTAATAGGGAAAGTATCAGTCCTATTGCCACCTCCACGAGGGGGCAACATGGCAACCTGGAATGTACAGAGCCTATAGACAAGCTCACCGAGGGGCATACAAGATAAGTACAAGCCCCAAGTTTCCCTCCACAAGGAACTCGAGGGTCGACTCATGAGGGCACCTCCCCTCAAGAGCATAAACCTATGCAGACTCTACGGTTACCCACTCAAGGGGCCAACAGGAAATGCATCTTCCCACTGTCTCCTCTACGAGGAACCTATGGGGCACCTCAAGTGGGCACTCTCCCCCGAAGAAGTCAAAGTAAGATGAAGTGGGCGGACACCTCTCCAAGTTATCACGGAACAAGAAACACAATAAGCGGCATGAATAAACAGGCCCTAGGCCGAGTTTTCCTTGTCCTTACAGTTCCAGTGAGAAACAAAAAATCTTAGAGCCCACACGGGCCTTACATGGACCAATGCTCAAGCCTTAGCGTTGGTCCTGCCGATGTCGGAAATATCGGGGTGGCACATTCCAGCATTTCCCTGATTGGCCACCTCCACAATAGGAACGATGTGTGGAGACTCGGCCTTGCCCTCCACCTTGTGAGGAAAGGTCATGATAAGCTCATCCACCAGCCTATAGACTTTCTCTTCGAGCGCAGCAGTGGCCTCCGGGGTAGCACCTTGATGAGGCTCTGGAGGCTCCAGGATTTGGACATGGTCAAGCTCCAGAGCCAGACAAAGGAGGTTGGAGAAGAGAGTCGTACCAATGACACGCATCATCTCCTCACATTCATCTCCGATGAAATGGTTCAGGCCCTTAGCCACCTTCTCTAAGGGAGTAATGATCTTGTCTTAAAGCTCGAGAAAGTCCTTCACCTCACGGTCCTCCAGGATCTCCAAGCACGGAAGTGCTTGGAACCGAAAGAGGGAAGGAGAGCGGCCCCGCAAATCGCAAAGTTATGAAAGACCATTTTCTGCTGCTCCGGGACCTCCCAGTCTCGTTGCTCGTCCCGCTCTAGGGACTCCACGATGGTTGCAGCGTGACCCTTTAGTGAGGAGACTTCACCCGCAAGCCTTTCGACTTTGCGGGCATTGTCCCTTGGGACTCTTCCATACGCTTCAAGGTCTCGTGATGATTGGAGACCTCTTGATCCTACTAAGCAAAAGAAAGCTTGGCGCTCTTGAGATATTTGTTGAGTTCACCCTCCAGATCTAAACACACTGGTGCTCGTCTGCCAGTTCGCGAAGCTTGAACTCTGTCTCCTCCTAGTGTGGGATGGACAAACCCTGCCCCTACCCACAAGATGAGGCCTCATGGGATGAAGCCTCACTCTCGTGGATGAACAAAGCCTCCCCCCTGCGATAAGGCTTGCACCTATGCATCAGAAATGATCTTTGCAGCATCATCAGCAACATACTAGAGCGTCCCATGGGCACAGAGACATGCCTCCTCCTGTTCCACCCTCAACATCCTCTCGGCCTTGTGAACCTGGGCCCAGTCCATGGACAACTAGTGCTCTTCCAAGGGGACCTTAGCCACTAGTCGGTTGAGTCCTTCGAGCATAGTCGAGATAACCGCGCTGATGCATTCGACCCTGTCAGGGATAGGAGAACTTTGCAGAACCAAAGTCAGCACTGGCGCACCCGCAACGGCCGCCTCCAAACTCGGCGAGGAGGGAGAGTCCACGCCATGGGTTACACCATGCTCGGGTCAGGCCTTGAGGATATCAATGGCAGAGGGACCGCAAGGAGGGACTGTGAGCATCGCATTCTTAACCTCGAGAGGGATGACAAACACGGGATTACCACCTGGTGCCACCGAAACCACCACATATGTAGTGGAGGGATGACAAGCGAGCACGGGCTCCCCGAATGGACACACACCCGGAGCTACTTCCTTCTCGTAGAATGGCCCAGAGTCTCCCTTCACAAGGGACAATGTGCCTGCCTCACCAAGCCCCTGGGAAGTGTCCATTACTCCCATGAGTGACTCGTCCTAGGCATCCCCCTATGCAGGTCACGCAACCGCGTCATGACCATTCCCACCAAAAGGCTTGACCGGAGAGAGCTGAGGAGATGCACCACCCCTTGAACTAGGGTTGTCGCTAGTCTCGAGAGTGTCGACTATGGTGGCTCGCACTTCCGGAGGAGGGGAAAGAAGGGCAGGACACGCCACCGGGTGGAACTTCTTCACGAAGCCCTTATTTATCCTCCTTATTTGTGTGTGGGGGGGGCACACTGCAAGAGAGCCAAATAATTGAGAGAAGGAGGAAGTAAAGAGATAAGGGAGGAAGTGAAAGCAGGGGCTTACCTCGCAGCGCTAGAGGCCTGGTGACTTAGTTCCCTCACTTCGTGCCCGGAGGGATAAAATCCCCACCAGAGCCCTGAGACTCAGAATCTTCTGGACATTCCTGCAAGAACACCAACACTCATGGCGAGCCTCATGAGGTTCGGGGCACAGGATCCGCCTCCATCAAGAGCATCTTGGGGGTCGCCCCCTCCCCCCAGCATCGCTCCCCACAGACTCAACCCCAGAGAATTCAGCCACCTCCCCACATGATCGAGAGGGGGAATCCCCCACTCGTCGAAGCTAGGAAGCATGGCATGGATATCCGCCTTTCGCTTGTCCTGACTGAACAGTTGAATCCCTGCCAGTAGCTCTGGCATTGAGGTTGTGTGAAGAAGCTCATGGAGGAAGTCCGTGATAACCACGTCGTCTGTGACCCCCGTCCCAAGAGGATCCTGGTCCAACTCGTCTAGGTCCCACAAGTACTTGTTGTGCAACTTCAGAGGGGCTATCTAGCGATGAAGAAACTCCATGGTAACTAACGGGCTAGACAACATGGCTGTGTCCAGTTCCATGATGCGGGCCCAAAGGGCGTGGACCTTCTCCCCCGTCAACACTTTGGTGGACCACAATGGCTGGGATTTCAAGGCCAGCTTCGTCGGAGGATGAATCCAATGTTTCTCCTCTAGAGCATCCATGTAGATCTAGAGCTTGCTGAAGTCCTCCACCCTCTATATCCAGCCTATTGAAGCCCATGACGCCCCCTCTCTGATCTTGAAAGAGACGCAACCAGCAATGTACACAAAGGAAGTGATGTAGAGGCTATAAAAATGGCAAAACAACGCCACAGAAGGTTACGAGGGGTAACCTCGGCAATGCCCATAGTTATGGACATTAGGGTTTTGCAGAAAAGAGAAAGCTCGGGATTTCATCGGATGTCGGGCTAACAAGGGAGTCTAAGTCGCCTGATTATCGATGGATAATGCGATACCAAATTACTTGGGAGTTTTTCGGTACCTCTCCGTTGGCTTCTCCCAGCCTATATATAATAGGCCATGTCCCAAAGCCATATACATATATGTTACATATTTACGATTACAACACCAACATAACATCGGTTCCTATTTCCTCATCTAATACAATTAAGGCTTCCATCAGATGCTTCTTGGGCCTTCATCTTGAGTCTTCATGGGCCGTGAGCCTTTATACAGCCAGGGTAGAAAAACATAAGCACCCTAGTAATCATACCCATGTTAGTCGCCCCCGAGACTCTACCTGAATCCTAGATTCTGGTTGAGTCTCAAAGATGTTTTTAGTCTTTATGATTTGAGATTTTACATAATGTCTTTATTTTTCTAGCTTTATAGGGATTTGGTACAACAAGCCTGATGCATCCGACGGATCGAGAATCAGTTAATTGTTCCTGGGGAAAGACACTATAGACCTACATCAAATTCAAGTCCCCATGCCTGAAATTAGAATTTTAACTGGTGTAACTTAGTTCGAGTCGTTGAGATCTTATCGAATACTGAATTCAAGTTTTATTTTATTGGGTACCCAACACGTCCGTCGGGAGTTTTCATCGTATCATCGATATGGATATTACACAGGCAGAGTGCATTCTTGTGCGATTACCAGGCCACACAGGATGAATCCCGGGGTCTTACCTTCATGTCGTGGACACGACATTCAGAGTTTTATTGCATCGGGCGCAATCCGAGATTTTTGTATTTTTTATCGACTTCCTTGTTTGGCTGTTGGAGTTGCTGAAGTTTACCAGCGTTTTATTTTTGTAGACACTCCCGATGGGACTAATCATTTGACGATACATATATGTAATACTCACTGCTTTTAACATACGATGATAATTTATCTTCGGGTATTGTCTTAGAAAAAATGAACTTTTTGTCAGGTGTGCAACAATGCTCCTGATGTGAGTAGACCCTGAGGCTATGTTCGGATGCCTTCATCGGGACATAGGCTCGAAAACTTTATATTCTAACTATTCTTCTAAGATCATCTTGAGTTTTTTCGGGTGTGCGGCCAGTGCTCCCGAAGGGAGTAGCCCCCGAGGCTATAGTCGAATATTTGTATTCGATTGTAGGATCAAAGTCTCATTTGCTGAGGAATTTACTTTGACTCTGGGTTTTATAAATGTTTTATCGGGTCTTTTTCCTTTTTATAGAGCCGAAGTGTTTTGTTACTTGCGTGGAATGACGTCACTGATGACAAAATTGCGTTGTAGATTCTCAGAGACACGTCTCGATGGGAGATTTCGATAGTGGGACCATGCTATAGTAATGATGACGCGTGGGTGGCGTCTCAGTGGAGTTTATTGACTGCATGTCCCTCTTTCCGCATGAAGATCGAGGCATCTTGTGCGGTTTCTCCGTTTTGACCGCAGTAATAACTGCTCAGGATTTTTCCTTTTGTGAATCTTATAGCACGTGTCATCATCTTATGTGTCTTTGACGGTTTGATTTTACATCGAACGACTGAGCTTTGTGCTTTGTCTCTTCATAAATGAAGGGAGAATTGTTTTACTGTTTATACTATCTCCTCTTTGTTGCTTTCAACTTCTTCCATGTGCCCTTCCTATGTTTGCCGCTCTCGCCTACTCATTCCTTTCCACGCGTGTGTGCTTCTTCCAAACCATCATGGGAAAAAGCAAGGTGGGAACTTACACTACGGCCGCCAAGTCCACAGAGAATAGGGCTATCGGATGGGCCCTGACAAAGTGCTTCGCACGAGATCTTCCCGATCCACGAAACTCTAGCCCTCTTGAGGACGACTCCTTCAAGCTTCCAGGGGATGAAGCTGCTCCTACCCCTGAATCTAGCTAGAGGGTAATGTTTCTCTCCTTCTTGTATCGCGGCTTCTCCCTTCCCGTTCATGAATTTCTTCGAGGCCTCCTATTTATTTACGGTGTGCAGCTGTATCAGCTCACGCCCAATTCTATTATTCATGTTGCTTGCTTTGTTACCCTTTGCGAATGCTTCCTCGGGATCCATCCCCATTAGGGCCTATGGAAGTATTTCTTCTATGTTCATTGGAATGGCAGCGATACTATTGTTCATGCTGTCGGTGGCTCCATTTTCTCTGTTCATTCTGAAGTCGATTATTTTGACTTCAAAATTACTGATTGCTTCCAAGGATGGAAAAGCAAATTGTTTTACATCAAGGACCAAAAGCAAGGATCAATCTTTTGGGTTGGCCCCTTTTAACCCCAAGAAAACATGCCCAAAACTTGATTCATGGGATATGCGCCCAACTCCTAAAGAAATGACGAATATCAAACCCCTGCTCACCTGCATAGAGAAGTTGCATCGCGAGATTGGCAAGGGATTGTCAGGTTGCAAATCCTGGCATACTTTCTCCAGATCTATGTTCAGCCTCTTCAGGCAAGACTTTCCGGTATTTGGGCCTAGACTGGTAAGAAGGACCCCATGAGGATTTTACCGGATCATCTTACCCTCAAGGTCTACGAGAAAAGGGTTCGAAACGTCACCACACTGACTAAGAAAAGCTTGGTTCCCTCTACTTGCCATGTGGAGCCTTTTTGCAAGAAAAGGCGTCTTCCAAAAGTAAGTTTTCATTGGCTTCCTCTTTTGTTCTTTGTATGAATGTACTTTGTTTCTTATGATTTTCCTCCCTTTTGTTTGCTGTTTTTTAACAATGTAAGATGATGATCATCTATCTTCACTTCCTCCTCTCCCCGAAATTGGAGAGCTTCTAGCCAGCTGATGGCTCTGATTTTTGCCATCTCACTACGTTTAAACGTTGTTTTTGGTATGCAAATGACTCTCAACTTTTGCCACTAATGACTAATAATTGCAAGGATATTAAAATCCCTTCTTTGATTTATGTTGTGCAAGAAATCACTGCTTTTAAGGGAAAATAAGGAGTCATAATGAAGGATTTTGAGGAAGTACACACGACCAAGTAATTGGAGAAGCTTTCCAGGGCGTCAGCACGCTTAACGACCACTGGTACGAGCGCAGTCCACATGCCCGTACTAGGTGGCGACGGGTTCGTCTCGTCAAACCCGACAACTTCCGTGAAGACACCTATATATTTCGAGGCTCCAGCCGCCGGCCAGAGAGCTGCCATTCTCAGATTGCATCACAACACCACCAAAGGAGATCCACACCCTTGTTCATCCATTGTTCATCACTTCCACCATCCATCCATCCACTTGCCATAGCCATTGCTTTGTACTTTTAGATCTCCTTGTGATTTGGCGACCATTGTAAGAATATTTGATTTCAACCTAAGTATTTGCATGATGTTTTGTATAGCTGATCTATTTGTTATGGGTGACTAGTCCTCACGGTTTGCGGGTTGGGGAGAAACCTCGCAGCAATTATGTGCATCTAGATCATGGGAGAATTGTATTTTGTTTGGATTCGTGATTTGTATCTTTTGTTTCTTCGTATCTCATCTCGATCTGTGGACTTGTAGGTACCCAAGATCCCACAGATTGATAAAGGCATGAGGTGAGATACTAGGCTAGCGGTGATCTCATAGGAAACTCAGTGACAGAAAGGGAAGTACGGTCTTTGCTTAGCGCCCCATTCAGGATCAACAAAAACATCACCACTTAAAGTGTTTTACACTTAATAATCATTTGTAACCCGTGGCTTCGGTGTACTCTCGGTTGGTTTAAAAGTCTATTGATATGCCCGTTGCATCATGGGGGCTCTAGAATATTAGGATGCCTTACCCACAAGAGATTATCTCAAAACAAACATTATACATGACTATGCTTATTATTATCTTTTATCCCATTTGATGTGCAGCTATAGGTGGATCTTCAACCCTGGCTTATTTTCATCCATTGATTAAACCTGTTATAAATTAAACTAGATTGGTCTAGTCAACTAAGGTAAACCGAACAAACAAAGTCTTATAGACGTGTCCCTTTTATTACCTTTTAGTGGTGCTTGATGTCTACGCACTTCTATTCTTGTAGACAGTTGTTGGGCCTCCAAGTGTAGAGGTTTGTAGAAGAGCAACAAGTTTCCCTTAAGTGGATTACCCAAGGTTTATCAAACTCAGGGATGAAGTGGTAAAAGGTATCCCTCTCAAGAAACCATGCAATCAAGATACAAGAAGTCTCTTGTGTCCCCAACACATCCAATACACTTGTCAGGTGTATAGGTGCACTAGTTCGGCAAAGAGATAGTGAGATACAAGTGGTATGGATAATTATAAATGGTAATGGTGCCAGAAAAGAGATTGACGGGTAGGAAGAGACTAAAGGCAATCTGAAATAAAGATGGAAGCAAGAAAACATGTAATAGATCTAGTTGCAAATGGTGTTTCAATGCTTAGAAGCAAGGCATAGGGATCATATTTTCACTAGTGAACACTCTCATATAAATATCTTCTCTTTATGATACTACTCTGAACGACTCTCCGGTTGGATACTCTAATTCGTGGTAGGGCTATAACAACACTCCTCAAAGTTTGGTTTTCCCATCTAGATAACCCGACACTATCACCTTGAGCACTAGATGGTTCCAACAAACTCAACAATTTCATAGAGACATCCAACTCCAAATATAACTCATAACAAGTATTTGAAATCTCTAGCCTAAGTGCCACCATGGTGTGCACGCTATCACTTTCACACACATGGGGAGAGCCAGAGATCTGTTAAAGCACTTGAGTAGCAAGGTATATCTACTTGATTACAAAGCTCATGATCACAATATGATCATGCATAGAGAGATATGAACACATAGCTACTGGTAGAACCCTTAGCCTCGAGGAAGATCTACTCCCTCATCATCATGGGAACCAGCAACGGCGATGGAGATGGTGGTGGATGTCGATGGAGATGGCTCCGGGGGCACTTCCCCGTCCCGGCAGGGTGCTGGAACAGAGACTTTCTGTCCCCAGAATCTCCCCTTCGGCGGGGCGGCGCTACAGACCTTTTCATGGCTAGAGACTGGATGATTTAGGGTTTTCTCATCAGGAGGCTTCTTATAGGCGAAGGGGCGATGTCAGAGGGTGGACCAGGGGCCCACACCACCTGGTGGCGTGGCCAGGGGACCCGCGCCACCAAATGGTGTGGCCAGCCCCTGGCCCCTCTGCGTCTCTTCTTCTGGCTCCGTGAGTCTTTAGGTAAAATATCGACTTTGGCTTTTGTCCGGTCCAATTCCGAGAATATTGATTTTCTAGCTTTCTGGAACCAAAAATAGAAGAAAACAGGCAACTGGCACTGTGGCATCTTTTCAATAGGTTAGTTCCAGAAAATGTGTAAAGATACTCCAAAGTGTGGACAAAACATCAGAAAGTAGATATAAAACAAGTATGGAAGATCAAACATTATAGATACGTTAGCAACGTATCAACATCCCCAAGCTTAACTCATGCTCGTCCTCGGGTAGGTACGTGATAAAAAGAAAGAATAATTTTTAAGGTGACATGCACCATCACAATCTTGATCAAACAATTTGGAAGCATTGAAAACTAGGATCAAAGAACTCTAAACATGAGCATGAAAGATGAAGTTCTAACAATAAGACATAGTGACTATGCATGCAACATGAAAGAATACAAACAAAGATCATGAATAACAATGCATTGAAAGATGTTTGTTTGTTTCACATATAGGAAACATAGCATAGTGGCATTTAGCTTGTCCCCCATGGAGTAGCAAAACATAAATGCATAGGACACATTCAAAGTTCATAAGGGTGACTACATACAAATAGTTCAAGAACAAGCAATATCAAAGTTATGCATCAATCAACAAGTCTTGGGACAATGCACATTAAACTAAGAATGGCCACTATGCTCTCTCAATAGGTGCATAAAGATAGAAGATGGGGACTCAACATAAAAGTAAAAGAAATGCCTTCATAGAAGGAAGCAGGGATTCAAGTCTCATAAAGAGCTTCCAAAAATTATGATACTTATTAACTTTCAGCTCTCATTGCCCCTATCATAGGCATCTTGAAGTGATTAAGGTTAAAGTGAACAAACTATGGAGTATATGCTTGACAAAGTATAAGTTGCCAATCTCATGTCCCTTGAATATGAGGGTTGCTCCTCATGCTACTCAAGTTTAGTCACCGGTAAGTTCTTGTCATAGTAAGTATATGTGTATCATAGAGAACCGCCAATGGGGTACCCCTTGCTCGATGATACAGAAGAATCCCCATATCAAAATGACAAGGCATGCAGACAATAAGCATCTCAGCAATATTCTTATTTACCATGGGAAAATGGTGCTTTTTTCTCTCTTTCCTCTTTTATCATATTTTTTTCTTTTCTTTTTATCAATCTCTATCTTTTTTTATAAAAAGAATGCTTCATAGATTGCTCATTATGGTTACGCTGCAGGTTTCCACTATGATTTGGCATGGATTGGACCAGCCGCCCATGCGTTTCTCTAACACACATACATAACTCCATGGACTTACAAGCTCCCCTTTTGTAACATCCCAAATTTTTAAATTTCAGATGTTACTAGAAGCATGCATCATATCTTTTGCATCCTGGCATCACACAATAAAAGTTGCATCAAATACTTTTCCTAAACCCTATAGCCATATATAAACAAAAGGGGGTTATACAAAACCTAACCCTCTAAACCCTTGCAATAGTGTTGTCTTATAATCCTATGGTAATCTCCTTGTTTTTACAAAATTTTAGGGACCAAATTCACTAAAATTGGATACAATATGCAAAAGTTATTAACAAATTGGTAAAACAGAAAATAATAAAAAAAAAGAATAAAAAAAGGGGAACTAACATGGCGGGCCAGCCGAAGTCAGCCCGCAACAGCCTACCACGTGCGCCCACGAGCGAGCGGCGCACACCGCGGCCGCCTAGCTGGGCTGGCCCAAAGCGTTGCCGCGCAACCCAGCCCGCCGCCCGCGTGTCACTGCCACCCCTGGCCCACCTGTCATCCCCCTCCCCTCACCGTGTCCAGGACAAGCATGACAGCGCCACCACGTCGGGTCCGATCTTCCCGGCCAAATTGGAACTGATTTCCGCTGCCCCCTCCCCCACGCCTCTGGCAAATAAAAGCCATAGACCCGCCACCTCTAAACCCTAAAAAAAATTCTCGAGAACCGCCACCGGGCTGCCGATTTCGAGATCGAATCGATTTCGCCGGAGCTGCGCCGCTAGTGACTTCGGAAGGTAAGCTTCCCTGTCAAAACCGAGGCCCCTATCTTCCTTCTGTCTATCCCTCACTTCCCTCACTAACGACTGCGTCGCCCTGTGCTGTTTTCCCTGTTCATAGAAGCTTGCGCCACCCGCGATTCGTCGACGGAGTCTCGCCAAAGCTCGTGAAGATCAGCCACCGCCTGACGCTGCTCGAGGAGGAAATAGGTGATGCCAACTTCGGGAACAGAACCGGGAGAAGAATCTTCACGCCGTCATTTACTTCGCCACCCCGGGAAGTCGTCGGACCGCTATCGGGCACCACCGCCAACAGGTCGCCGCCGTTAGCCATCGTCGTCGAGCAATCATCACCACCAGGTCAGTCACTTTCACTCCCGACCGTTAGATCGTGAATCGATGGTGCAGATTAGATCCCCGGGCCGAAGAGGTATTAGCAAATAGCGTTGCGCCGCGTGGCGTATGCACGCATCAGCGCCAGGTGCCTTGCTGGACCAATCCGGTGCGGCCACTTGTCGTCTGCGTGTCTGCCCCGTCAGCAAATAATTTTTAAATGGGCAGAGAAAGCTTTGATCTTGTAAAATTCATAGTAATTCGAGTACTTGGTCAAAATTGCGTATAATATACCGTTGGATTCACAAAATTGAGTAGAACACATATCTGTAATAATATTACTGGTTTACTACAGTAACCTTGTGGTAGGATTTAAAGTCTATATTGGATTATTCTAATTCTTTAAAAATACCAGTAACTCCGTTTTAGTTGATTCTTGTTGTGTTGGCTTTGTATCTACGAGATCTACTGTGTAAAATTGTTATACCTTGCTTAGAGTGTTTAGATCTGTTTCATGGTAGATTTGAAGGATAGATCTCTTTAATGGCATATTTAATAAATTAATTATGGAAAATACTTAAAATCTGTGGGAAATCGATACTAATGACATCTCCAACACAATACCACCCCTGAATAATATCCGTGGTCAATTTTGAACCCATTCTTGCATGTTACCATGTTGTATGCATGCATAATTACTTTCGTGGCATTATTTTGTGCATATTGTGATTGGATCTATGTTTGTGTTTCGTTAGATTGTTCGGAGTGCGCTGAGGAGTACTGTTGTGTAGAGTACTGCTCGGATCAAGGCAAGTTGCACCACTTGTTCATATATTGTCCCAGTTTTGAATACTATGCATGTTTAATGTCCTATTTTTTGACTATGCATGTTTTACTCTTCAAATCTTGTAGTATGCATGTGCAGGTTTTTAGTAGATTTTCTTAGTACTATTTTTTGCAAGTGCGGTTTTGTCGTATGCCATGAGTAGCTTCATACTTAGGAATTTCCATCCTAATAGGTTTCCCCTATTTTTCTAAAGTATTACTTGCTATGCTATATATATACAAGTAACATTGGGGGGTTCGAAAGACTCAAAATTTTCTAAGTATGAGAGCTCTCTCGAGCGAACTTTTCTTCTCAAAACCCCCTTCAAAATAAAAACTCAGTTTTCTTCTGGGCGGAATGGTTCTCGGGACAACGAGTGGAATTTTGGTGGAGTACGGCCGCCCAGGAAATCAAAGAAGTCTGGCATGTTTCAGAATTCAGAAGCTTCTAGTGCAACCACAATACATATGGGCTCTATCTTGGCTTAGTACTTGGTGGGAAACCTCATCGGGGTACCAACATTTGGAGGTTCTTGGCATGGTTGGATCCAGTTGGTAGAGGGGCTACTAAGGGAAGGCTTCGCCATGGTCTTGTCTATAAAAGGACTTGATCGTGGATTGTGGGCAAAGTGCACAACCTCTTGAGAGTATTGAAATCAGATCGATCAGCCGAGTTCACTGAAAACAACACTTTGAGCATCTGAAGGATGGAGCCTCTGGAAGATCTTCCTCTCTCTTTTCCAAAATTAAACTTTTATAAAACCCCAGGGCATGAGTAATATCACCATTGGGTGGGATTTTGGGGACTTGGTGCATAATATCCAAGTGCTAGGTTGATTGGACACTTGGTGAGTAATATCCTCGTGTTCCACTTGACCCTATACTACTTAAACAATGTTTACAAAGTAGGGTAAACTCTTCCTCTTTTCTTCTTACTTAGAGAAAATTGTCCTTATGCAAAAGAACCCCAAAGCCTACACTTATCCTTCCATGTAGAGATAGTCTTATTATTTCCTTTGTGTAATTTGCCAATACATTCAAAGTATTGACCCAACTTGTTGGCTGTACATCTTATGTGCAGAATCCGAAGACTGAAAGGTGCGTAGGGATCGCGGGTCTTCATGCAACTAGCCTGAGACATTGATGGACCCAAGTTTTCTTAAGTTGTCACTGTTTTTGAGCTAGCTATAAGCTATGCAAGTCGTAATAAATATACTCTGGATTATTCGTGTAATAATGACTTGTGTTTTACAAGATATTCATCGACTGTGAAGTGCTAGCTATTGATCCAGGGACTAGCATGTTAATCACATGGACTTAGGATCCTTAACGATCCGAGGTCACAATAGATGGTATCAGATCACAAAGTTGCATGTAGGACATGACCCCTAGGATTGGAAACCACCTTTACCATTGTGTGCTTTGCTTTCTATATTCTTCTAAGTTATTTATGCTCTTCTAGTAAAATTCTTTTCCTTGGAAATACTTAGCAAACGGATTTTTAGGGGTTTTCGATAAAGCAAGTAAACAAAGTACGAGTAAATAAAAGACAGTAGGAATAAATGCAGCAAGTGGCCCAGTCCTTTATGCAGGAAAGGACAAGCCGGTTGTATTACTTAAGATGACCAAACATTCTCGAGGACACATGGGAAGACTGTCAAGTGCTTTCGCTTGATATAGCTGATTAATCTTCTTTAGCTTGCT